>CM008284.1:34083350-34222487 GCA_002319775.1 Fagopyrum tataricum
CTAGCATGGTACTAGCTCCCTCATACTAGAAAGGAAAGGAACTACCTAACTATAGGTAGTCCCGGGACAAGACGCACCTGCGTGATCTAAGGACGCAGGGGTGGAACGCAAGCAACCGCGGGCGCGGTGACACTCAGTCGCGGGGGCGGTGACAAGGATCACTGGCAGCGCAGGCACGGCGTTGGCACGGCGCTGGCGCTGCGGCACGTCTTCCGCAGGGGCGGTGACTTCTGGCCGCGGGGGCGGCGACAGTGCAGAATGAAACCTCGCGGCTTCTCTTTAGCTCTTCACGTGATCAAATCACGTCTACTCTCTTCCAGATTCATACACATGCCACAACATACACATACAAACATCAATCCTACATTCAATCATCTAATCCTAAGCTAAGGAAGAAGAAGATCAAGAAAGGAAGAAGAGAAAGAAAAGATCATTTACCACCACTGTGGTCCTAGGCTGCAGGAGATATCAACACACATCAAGGATGGCTTTCCAGCTCAGCATACCATCCACATACACAACAACAAGTACCAAAGCTACACAACTTCCTTCCACACTCAAGGAACCAAGAACAAGATCAAAGAGAGCAAAGGGGAAGCAAAAGATCGTGGGAGGCTAAAGAACAGAGTGAAACCCTTGCTCAAGCCGCTAAGGGAAAGTTTAAGGGAGAAGGAAAAGTAAAGGGGAAAGCACAAGTCAAAGGGTCAAAAAAACCGGCTGCAGCCGCCGGAAACCGTAGGGGCGGTTCCATGAGCCGCTGGGGCGGAAACCTGCAGGGACGGCGGACATGCCCGCGGGTGCGGAAAGGCCAATCTCGGCCCAAAGACAATCTCGGCTATGGTCCGATCTCGGTCCGAAAGAGAAGGGCTCTCACAAAGGAAGGATCCCAAAAGTGTAATATGCACTAGTACGGAAGACGACGTCGGTGAAGTCAGTGGTACCACCACAATCTCTTCATCCGTAAGAACTATGTTGTAGTTAAGCAACCCCCTCAATTTTGACAAGAACAACACAAGAACGCCTGACAATAATTCAACCCCGCGCTCTAGCGAGAATATCTGACACTCACGACGTTGTCGGAGAGAAATGATGGAGCGGTTAAGTAGTAGTTACAAAACGGTTACAATCGCTCCAATCGCCCTCAGGTTTTTGTTCGCTTTTTTGTTAGATCTTCTCTTTTGGCACTTTCATAATTGTAAGAGGTAAAAAAAGTAGTTAACCCATTTTTGTTTCAACAGAGAACAAACGGTATGGGAAGGAGTTGTAACCGGATGCTCTAGAAGAACAAAAGAGAGAGAAAACAGTTTGGTGACGAACGAGGACGAGTTCTTCATCCAGTAATTTTTTTGTAGATCTAACTTATTTTGTTATCAAATCACACATAGGTGGAGAAGGGATCTCCACAATCTATTTTCATTTCTCTTTTTTTTCGGAATTAATTTTTTTGTAGAATAAGAGTTATTTAAAACACATTGCGGAAAACAGATGGGTAAATTCGATCTAAAGTCTGGAGAATAGAGGACTTGTTTAGAGTGAGACGCTCATGGATTTTGTTAGAAAGGAAAGAGGAAGGTGATAAATAGATAATTGAGTTTTCAGGAGGGAAGAGGCGAATTACGCCCTTTATGATGGATTACACTTGGAAAACAACCAAATCCTTTGTTAATGTTCCAAGAAGGCAGACATGTCAGATCTTCTGCAATATATGTTGTAATATATGTTGTACTTGTCTTGGACCTCCAATAAAAAAATTGTACACATGGAGCTCTAATAAGATTAATTAAACCGAAAAAGCTATACGCACGGTGATCGTTTTACTATTGACAAAATATTTCGTAATCCGACGGCGCTCGTTTGGGCACAATCGTTTTGCGCCATAACTTATTTGGGCGTTGGCTCGAGGCGTTGGCGCCTGTATTTTTTATTATTTTTTAAAAAAAAATTAGCGCTAGGCAACCAACCCGAACCCTAAAAGAAGATGTACGATTTTTGTTGGAAGGCGCTGGCGCTTCATCTCCCACATTTGTCGTTCTCCATCCCCCAGCGACCTGCTACTTCCCGGCGACCTGCTCCCCTCCTCCGGTCCTTTGGTGACGTTTTCCGACGACTTTGCTCCCTCCGACAAAGTTGTTCCCTTTCGTTTGTGATTTGCATCTAATTTCAAGGTTAGTTCTTACCTCTTCCTATCATCTCTTTTGCTTCCAGTTTAGGCTAACTCAAGATAAATTTTACCCTAAATCCCTAATTCTTAAACTCTATCTATATTACTGTGGAAAATTTAACTCATTTGTGTGGATAAATGTTTGGTGGGTGTTGAAAACTGGAGTGAAAATTGGAGGCTTATTGTTTAATTGCCTCTACAAGCTTATACCTATTGTGTAATCGTTGACGGATACTGTAAGCTGAAACATTTCTCTATGGCCTATGCTAGGTACAAACCCACCTTTCCCTTGTTTAATTTTTCTTCTCGATTTATTACATTCAGAAATTAGGGATCGGTAACTTGTTCATATGGAACACAACTAGTATATGTTGCCTGTTCAATGAACCTTCAACTTTTGAATCAATATTCTCGTACTTGAAATATAATAGGCATAGATGCCCTATTGCTTATTGAAAATATGGGTTTATGTTGAAATAGTCAATCTGATTGTGAAATGATGAAAATAAATAGTAATATATTAGTATAGTGCAATGATGCCTCTAGATTTCTGCATTGATAATTCATTAGCATAGTGAGTGATAAGAGGGAATTCTCAAACAAAAGAGAATGAAGTTGGGTTGATATTAGTGTTTTAGCCAAAAGAAGGAATGAGAAACCAAATATAAAACAAGCTAAGAGTTCATCAACATACATTTTTTTAAAACATGTTTCAAATATGGCTGCATCTTTTCATTAGTGAAATTGATATAAAACTACTCAAAACTGCAGAGAAAATCAGTAATAAGACCTTGAATTTTCACATAAAGCTATACAAAATTGTTTTAAATTTTTATCACTTTCTATAGGTGTTATCTATTTGTTTTGAAGCTTTACATTTGTGCTTTTATTACTGTCTATCTCTTTTCATTGTTTTGAAGCTTTCTCATGTGATGCAAAGCTCTATTTTTGTAACCATGAGTTGTAGCAGTTGTACTAAAATATGCAAATCACTTCTCAGATACTCTAAATCTTTTTATTTATTGATTTGCTATTGTTGAGTGGTATATTGATCTACAAAATATATAGTTGGTGTCTTGGAGGACACTTATCTGATGGAAATGAACGTCGTCGCTTGAATCTTTTTATTTATTAAGTCCTGAATTCTTGGTGTATTTTTCCCAAATTCTTGGTGTAAGTCATGAATTTTTGGTTCATATCGTGTGCATGAAGGGACCCATAGCTGAGCTTCAAATCTCGTTGTCATTCGAAAATCATGAATCCGGACGAACCTTCTCCATCCCGCATAAGACGATTTTAAAAAAAAAGACAAACTCCATCCGAGATATGTTTTTTCGGCGAATATTATTAGTTTTTGTATAGTCGGAATCCTAGCTATAAAATTTTTTGGATGATATAACAAGTACAAAAGTAACATAATCATTGTGTAAGCTTATACAACTAGTAGACACAAATATATAGTTAATTTACATAATATACATCATGCACCTAAACATAAAATATAAATTTAATAAGATTAGTTTTATTGTTCTTCAAATATACGAAGTTTCTTTGGTTTTGATGCTTCTTAGTCCACATCCTCCAGCCACCTCGTTGGCATCTGCCTACCTACTACTACTTATTGGGTCAGAATTGTTGATAAACAAGACGACCAACATGATTTCTTTTTGGTTGATTTACTTGGTTTGAGACCATGATCGGACGTGCACATATGCATGGGGCCACGGGACCCTCGCCTACCTCTACCGGAGTTTAGGCATCGCTTCTAGGAAGGGAGTTGCTGGGATGGCAGGTTGCACTGCCTTATTGTATGATTTTGATAATGTTATATCACATTTAATTTTTTAAGTAATGTTAAAGGTTTACTTTGTCACATGCATCAGTTCTGGATTTACGCTCACTTTCCCTTGTTTCGACTTGCTGGCACGGCGGACGTACATATGCACGATCATCGGAGATGGGCGGATAGGCTTGCTATACTAAAGACACCGGACTCTACCATATATCGCGTGTAGTCTTTCCGGCTACAATTAGATTAGATGAGGAACGAGGACGTACACTTCATGCCTTACGGCGACATTCATCTAGACTTCACAAGGGAGTATGTTATTTCTAGATACAGAGGCACCTTACGGATGGCAGACATAGAGGAGCCGTACATGCCAGACCGTTGTCTTCGACAGTTCGGGTTCGTACAGACTATACCTCTGTCGCCAATACGGCCTACTAGCAAGCGTATACGTTCACACGGACGGGGGTTCAAACGACAATTTCATCAAACTGATGATAAATGGGAGAGCAGACATCTAGAGAGCAGCCGTGATGCAGGCGCATCTCTCAGCTCGACTTCACTCCCCTACACCTATGGGCCTATGAGCAAGAAGAGACGAGTTACCCATGAAGAAGATCTTGACCGAGACGTGGAGAGAAACAGCCGAGATCATGGCCGAGACTTAGAAGAGAGAATGAGCCGTGATCCACTTGATCCATATGAAGAAGAAGCAGGTTGGATTGCATTGGAAAAAGGAAGAATTCGGGCTAATTTAAGTGGCTAAATTAGGCCCAACTTGCTTCTTATTTAAAAGCCCATTCTTGGACATCTTATAAATAAAAGATGGGCTTGCTTTTAATTAGTTTATTTTATTTTTAATTCCTTTTATTTTTGATCTTATCTCTTGGAGATTTGATCTTATCTCTTTAAGCTAGATTGGGCTCGATCTTAGATCAAGCCCATAAGAAACCCTAGATGATGCACCTCTAGCCTATATAAGGTCTAGGGTGGACGTCCTCCTTGTTAGCTTTGATTGAAATTAAACACAAGTACTTTCGAGTATTTTTCTCTTCTATCCTATATTCTTCTCGAGGAATCGAGACACCTTACTGTGTGAGCGGAATCCGTTTGCCTAGCAACTTTGGCGTTGTTGGAGTTGTGTCACTTGGATTGGCAAGTTGGTGCTCTCAATCATCTCCGGGTGACTTCTCGTGCTTTGGGGATTATCGCTTTCCCCTCTGTGTGAGATTATAGCGGAAGAGTTTCTTCAAGTCATTCCAAGTTGTGTGTTAGGGCCTTTGTTTCCCTATCGTGCTCTTGGTTGCCTTAAGGGTTCGACTAGATCTATCCATCTATCGATCCTTCACAATCATTGGATCATTCCTCCATCTTTTTATGTCAAGTTTTCATCTTTTTATTTATTTTCTTCATTTCGGGTCTTGGTGTTGAAAGATCGGGTCAACTGACGGCTAACCCCGTACCAAATTGGTATCAGAGCTTCAGGTTCATCAACACCTTTATCACGTCCAATATAAAACACAAAAAAAAAATCAAGCTTTCAAGATCCGTCAAGGAAGTTCTACACAAAAAGAGTCACCGGAGCAGAATCCGTAACGGTTAGTTTCTACTATTCTCGTTATTTTTCTGCGACTTTCAATTCCGCATTAAATTTCTTGAAAAGAAGGGTTTTTGTGGACTATTATTGTTTTTAATACATATTTTTGCCTAAGATTCAATATTTTCTCGTTTTGATCGGAATCTCACCCGTCACCACCACAAAAACGCCCCGCCGCCCTCTTTCCGCCACTTCGCCGGCCGCCGCCCTCCCCAGTAGCCGCTTCGCCGGCCGCCGCTCTACCCAGTCGCCGCTCCACCAGCCGCCACTCTACCCTAGCCGCTGATCTCGGCCGCCCCAGCTTCGGTTTCGGCCGAAACCGCACCTCCATCCCGACCGAGCTTCACTCTCCGCGCCGCAGCCGTCGGCCCCCTCGAAACCCTACCCGAAACCCTAGCCGTCGCCTCCAGCGTCGCTAAACCCTAACCCTAATCCTAACCCTCACCCTAGCCGTCGGGCCTTGTCAAACCGACCCAACCCGATCTATCTCGGCCCATTAACCGAGATCCAAAAAAAAAATTCTGAACCGAGCCGAAGAGGTTCAGCCGCTGGCCCACCGCTCCACCGCCGCCGCAGCCCCACCGCCCGTGGTTAGTCTCGCAAGTCCATAGTTAAAAAAAAAAAGAAGGCCAAAGGCCGTACAAAAAAAAAAAAAAAAGATGTTACTTGCGAGCTAAGTCATTCAGTTACCGCGGTTGAACATCTTGATCAAGTTTTGTTTTGGCAGGTGTCCCTTTTGAGCGTGATTGATATATATTTGCTTCCTTGGGAGCTCCCTACACCGCTGCAGGCAACCATAAATTGCACTCTTTCCTTTTTTCCCTTTCCCTTTTTTCCTTTTATTTTTTCCTTGTTTCCTTTTGCCTTCCCTTTCCTTTTTCCCTTATTGCTTTTTTCTCTTTTATTTCCCTTTTCCTTTTTGTATTTTAATTTCCAAAAAGCCGCAAATTATCTTTTTATTTTGAGATTATTGATTTGTTGGTTGTGGATTTTGCAAACGAGATTAGTTTTGCTTTTCTAGCTAGCACCACATAAAAGGCCTTATCCCTTTGAGATCTGGTTTTTCACCTTGTTTTCTTGCCTGAACGCATTAACCTGTTGATTGCTTGAGACATTTTTCTTGTAGATTAACAGTGATCCTCGCAAACCAGCTAAGAGGAAGTTGTGAAGCTTACGAGATAGGATCTGAGCAAGACACTTGAAGAGGGTAGTCTAAGAGTTTATCTTTAACTAACCTTGACGTGTTTGCTTGTTTTGAGTCATGTTGGCAGGAAGGGAAGACGAGAACCAGATACCCGAAGTTCCACGAGGTACGGACTTCGAGACTATGATGGCCCACGTCATGGAAAGATTAGATGCTATCGAGGCACAAAACGCAAGGGCACCCCCACGGATGAAGCCACCACCACCTCATCAGCCCATATTTCGGGTCAATCTGGGACTCATGCAACCTAGACGAGTCTTACGGAGAGAGTTGGACTTCGACGATGAACATCCAGTACTGGAGACTGAAGTATATTCTAAGGCTAAGGTGAAGATACCCCCATTTGTGCCACCTTACCACGGACGAGATTTGCGCCAGCGACTGGAGAACCTTAAGCAAGGATCTATGAGCGCAGAAGAGGTGTATGCAGCCATGGAAATGGCTATAGTTCGATCCGATGTGCAGGAAGAGGAGGAAGCTACTATGGCTCGTTATCTTAGGATATTACACCCTTACTTGGCTCATGAAATAGAACTGTATGCTTATTCTAATGTGACAGATTTGTTGCACTTTGCTGTAAGAGTTTAAAAGAAGATGAAATTACGAAGTCAGGACAGGAGATCTCCGAATACCACGTGGAGAGGAAATGCCGGCCGAGATTCCGGCCGAGATACACCCATCCGAGACATCAAGACCCCGGTTCAGCCCACGGCTGCTTCTGCATCGGGCAACACTACTACCTCGACACCACAGGGGAACGGTTCTAGCTCCTCTACAAGAGCTAGAGACATCACTTGTTTCAAGTGTCAAGGACGAGGTCACCTAGCGCGGGAATGTCCCAACAAAAGGACATTGTTCATCAATGACAAAGGGTATTATGAGTCGGATTCGGATGCTGAGAAAGAGGAAGAAGAGATACCAGTCTTACTAGCTGAAAGGGATGAAGCAGAAAAGAGTAAACTGGAAAAAGAATTTGAAACTGGATTATGCCTTCATTCAAGTAAGATCGTTCCTAATCATTGTCTTACCTTGAGTATTATAGACCCTGTTTCTCCTGAGAATGTTGTGGATCATGGACTAGATACAATTGCTGAAAATACTAGTTATGTCGAGGAGATGTCTAAATGCTTAGATGATGAGACCATTGTTGAGTTGGTCACACCTTTACGTATGATATCCCCTGTTGATGCGATTGATCCCATGACTGATCTTATTGAGCATCCAGCTGAGTATGATACAGGGAAGGACACGACTGAGTTTGAACAGGAGGCCACTCCCC
This sequence comes from Fagopyrum tataricum, assembly GCA_002319775.1. Lineage (NCBI taxonomy): Eukaryota > Viridiplantae > Streptophyta > Magnoliopsida > Caryophyllales > Polygonaceae > Fagopyrum > Fagopyrum tataricum. The sequence continues at coordinate 34,091,381 of CM008284.1, forward strand.
ACGGCTCACAGGGCAAGGAATTGACGTGTTATATCTGTGCCCCTCACCCTGTTATTAACGTTGATTTTATTGATTGCTTTGTGATTAGGAGAGCTTTGAGTATCATACCTTCTCTCGATGAAGATAATCAAAGAGAGAACTTGTTCCACACGCGCTGTCTGGTTCAAGGAAAGGTATGTAACATGATCATTAACAGTGGAAGTTGCAGTAATCTAGTAAGTACGGAAGTTGTTAGCAAGGTGCAGTTGACTTCTATTCAACACCCACGGCCTTATAAGCTAGGATGGATGAATGATTGTGGAGAAGTCAAAATCAATCGGCAAGTCAATATCGCATTCAAGATTGGAGCATACGAGGATTCAGTTCTATGTGACATAGCACCCATGCATGCATGTCACATCTTACTCGGAAGACCATGGGAGTATGACCGAGATGTAACACATAAAGGAAAAACAAATCGCTATTGTTTTACTTTTCAGGGCAAGAAATTCATACTGAAGCCCATGACTCCCACTGAGGTTACTGAGTATTACGAGAAGAAGAAGAGTAAGGAGGAGGACGCGAGGAAGAAGACGTTGATCATCATCAATGACGGTCCTCCTGGAAATTCAGATGCTGACCCTTACACATGTGCTACCTATAGTTATGTATACAAGGAAATTTGGCTGTCCATACAAAAAATCGGTTTATTGTAGAGTTTTGACGACGTCATCAACGACCTTCGCAAACCTTTGGCTATATATCACTAGGCTCATCTAGCTAATGAATACCCTCACTTGGACATTGTCATTAACTTTGAGGGATATAAGCTGAAAGTTTTCAAGTTAAATGTAAGAGCCTTAGTCTTTTTGGACCTAGCTTACCTTAGCCGCCCCCGCGGGCATGTGTGCCGCCCCAGCGGGTTTCCGCTCCCGCGGCCCAGGGAACTGCCCCCGCGGTTTCTTGCGGCTGCAGCCGGTTTTGTTGACCCTTTGACCCGTGCTTTACCCTTTTCCCTTACTTCTTACCTTGTTGAGCAAGGGTTTCACTTCACTTCTTATTCACACCCCATCCCTTGCACGTCCTCCTTGCTTCTCCTTCCTCCATCTTGATCTTGTGTTGTTTCTCCTTGGTTTTGGAAGAGAATTGATGTGGCTTTGATGATGATGATGCTAGTGATGTGTGTTGTTGTGCTTGGAAGCCAGTAAGGTTGTTAGTGATCAGTTCCTTAGCTAACCACATATGTGGTAAGCTTCTTGCTCCTTGTTCTTCTTCTCTTTTCTTTGATTCTTCCTTCCTTAGCTTAGGATTAGTTGTATTGATCATAGAGTGATGTTGGTTTGTGTATGTATATGTATAGGTGTGAATCTAGAATGAAGAAGACGTGATTTGATCACGTGAAGAGGTGAAGAAGAGTTGCGGGATCACGTTCTGCACCGTCGCCGCCCCCGCGCCTGGAAGCCGCCGCCCCTGCGGAAGCCGTGCCGCAGCGCCCGCGCCTTGCCTGCGTTGCCTGCGTCCCTTGTCACCGCGTCTGCGGCTGCTCCCTGCCGCGCCTGCGGGTTGTCTATTCCGCCCCTGCGTCTCTTGATCACGCAGGTGCGTCTTGTCCAAGGACTACCTATAGTTGGGTAGCTCCTTTCCTTTCTTAGTATGAGGGACTTAGTACTATGCTAGGTATCGGATGATGATGAGTATGATATATATATGCCGGTTAGGGCTATGAGGTTTACGAGTTGGATATGATCCCTATGGATCCCTTGGGTCTAGGTGTGACCCCTTTGTGTGATAGGAGTTTGATATATATATGTATGCCTTGTATAGGCCGTGTAGTCCTCCAGTTTGGAGTGGACCTGAGTGAGAGATGATCGTAGTAATACTACTTCTGAGGTTGAGGTAAGTCCATAGGACTTACTTAGCTACTATCCTTATATTGAATGCATGCTTGAGTGGTGTTTGTTATATGCTTTGTAGCATGCGATATGGTTCATTACCGATGTATGTTATATTGACCGCCCATTGTAGTGGCTGTGACAACTTACCTTTCATCCCGTAGTGGAGTCTGGGAAGTTCTCTGTAAGCTAGTTAGACCTGGTATACGGGAAGGGCATCTACCACACCATATGGTATACGGGAAAGTGCGTTGATACCACTCCAGCTAGCTATTGCACGCAGAGGCGAGGGTTTTATACATTCCTCGTGTCACGTATATTCATATACATCTATTTATACGATTGAGTGTTTGGACTTATTAAGGATAATAAACCGGGTAAATGTGTGAAAGCATGTTGATATGTTATAATTTCTGATGTGTCTTTGTGCTCTAGCATCTTCGTATATATGTGTATGGTTAGCTAACGGTTCTATACCGTGTTGTAGATCCTTTGCAGGTTAGGAGAACTGCAGAGTGATCCAGAGGGGTGATCCGCTGAGGGCTCCGTACACAAGGTCGATATCGTGGGATTATGGGGTTTTTATGTTGTACGGTTTTGTACTTTGATTTTGCACTCAACGGTTACTTTGTATTACCTTTTTCATATATTTTTATATATATCAGTTTTATGTTTTATTTTAATCTATTGGTGCCTTGTTGTAAGATTCAGTGAACTTGTTGTCAGGCTAGGGTCAGGATCCATTGTGAGATCCTAGCAGTAGTACCTCGAGTCCTACGGATTTGGGGTGTTACAAAGTTGGTATCAGAGCCCAGGTTGACAACAATGGCACTAGTAATCTGCGATAAAGGTCGAATAGATAAATAAACAGAACCCGAAAAGGGGTCTGACTTTTCAAAAGGTTTTGGTTTTGAAATGAGTACAAATGTTTTGGGATATCGTGTATGTGAGCCATCGCCCCTCTAAAGATCTTGACAGTATAGATATATATAGATATTCTGTTGTGATTGATTTGATATATATCTATACATATGGCATATATATATATCCTTCTAAGTTAGGTTTACGTCTTCTGCAGATGGTTCAGACTAGAGCCTTACCTGCAGCTAGACGAGGTAGAGGTAGACCCCCTCTAGGTAGAGGACGGGGTAGGACTCCTGCTGACGGTTCACATGCAGCGTGAGAGATACATGAGGAGGTTGTTGAGAGTGTCGTTCCTGAGACTGGAAACGGTGCAGCTGAGAGACAGAAGTCACAGAGAGCCCAGTCTGATTGTGTCTCTATGGGGGATCAGAGTTCCGAGCTTATACCAGACGAGTAGAGGAGGCTGCCAGAGCCGGTAGACGTGCCCCAGATTTACAGGCATAGGAGGGACCATCTGAGAGATCTCACGGGGTTACACAGGTGCAGGCTGTACAGGCACAGGCTGTTGAGATTCCTCAGGCTGTTGAGATTCCTCAGGTTCGGGACGAGCATAGAGGGCCTAGACTAAACACTTGGTTGAAGGCCTTCCATCAGATGGGTGTACCTCCTTTCACTAGGAAGGTGGGGTTAGAGGTGGAGCTCTGGATCGGACATGTGGACTCAGCTCTAGAGTCCATTAGATGTCTAGTGGACAGACAGATACAGCTGGTGCAGAATTTATTCCGGGATTTGGCACAGCACTGGTGGAGGTCTGTACAGGGTCAGGTTAGCAGTTATGATCAGATGAGGACCCTAATTAGAGAGCGTTTCTGCCCCTGCCTCACTGAGGAGGGGAGAAACTGCGGGATTTTGTGGAGGTTGGGTTTGAGGATGTAACAGTCTCCGAGGCTACCAGGAGGTTTCAGGAGGAGCTGGCATTACTAGGACCAGCTGCACCTTTTGCAGATCAGCACGTCTATCTCTTTTCCCGACGACTAAGGATACTACCCGGACCTATATGACGGGTTTCCACTGTGAGTCTCTAATGGATTATCAGGACAGAGCTTTCGACTATGAGAGGGAGCGAGCTGGACAGAGGAGAGCTTCTCAGACCGGAGGGTCTGAGAAGAGGCAGCGTACAGGGCAGACCAGTGGTACTGGTGGTGTTGCTAGTGGTTGGCGTGGTCAGAGACGCCAGAGTCAGCCCTCATCTGCCACCAATTGCGGATAAGGGACGTCAATGTTTTAAATGTGGTGATCCAGGACATATGAGGCCCGAGTGCACGAGGCCATTAGTGACTTGCTACACCTGTGGTAGGCAAGGTCACAGAGTTGTTTACTACCGCCAGGCGGAGCTTCACCTCAGCAGGGTTCTTCCCCTGCCAGTGTAGCGGGGGGTGGGCAAAGGCCACCTCAGCAGCAGCAGATTCAGGGACAGCAGAGAGTCCCAGATCGCCCTACGACTCAGGGATCTGATCTTGGGCCGAGTAGAGGCAGAGGTCGTGGTGGGGACACCAGATACCAGAGGCCCAAAGGGCCGAGTTTTTGAGTTGAGGAGTGCAGAGGAGCAGCTGCACCGACTGCTACAGGTACCATTCTGATTCATGGTTTACCTGTTAGAGTTTTATTTGATATTGGTGCTACGCATTTCTTTATTTCTGATGCCTGTGTAGAGCGTCTGAGTCTAGATACGGTTGAGGGGATGCCCTTTATTATAGGGTTACCCAATGGTGGTAGGGTCAGAGTACCCGTGAGATTCATAGTTGTCCCATTTCTGTAGGGACTCGTGTTTACTAGTTGACTTCTTTGTCATGCCATTAGAGCATGAAGAAGTCATTCTAGGTATGGACTGGATGGATAGACACTCTGCAGTTTTAGATGTAGGTAGGAGGACTGTTACCCTCTCTACCGAGTTAGGCCAGATAGAGGTTTTCCGAGGTTGGGACCTTTTAGACAGCATGGTTATTAGTGCTATACGGGCAGCGAGACTGATTGCACAGGGTTGTGATGCCTTCTGGTGTTATGCCATGAAGGAGGGGGAGAGTCCAAGCTGTAGAGGACATCCTAGTTGTTTGTGAGTTCACAATTTTTTGCTGAGCTTCCAGTTTGCCGCCTCAGAGGACTGTGGATTTGGGATTTAGTTAGAGCCTGGTACGAGACCGATCTCGAAGGCCCCATAACGGATGGCACCTGTCGAGATGCTGGAGCTGAAGAAGCAACTTGAGGAGCTGGCTGAGAAGGGCTTCATTCGCCCTAGCGTGTCCCCATGGGGAGCACCTTGTCCTCTTCGTACGGAAGAAGGACGATCACTGAGATTATGCATTGATTACAGAGAGCTGAACAAGGTGACCATCAAGAACAAGTATCCATTTCGTATTGATGACTTGTTAGATCAACTTCAGAGAGCGACAGTGTCCAGGATTGACTGCGCTCAGGATATCACCAGCTGAGGTGAGAGAGCAGGATGTGCACAGGACAGCATTCCGGACCAGATATGGCCACTACGAATTTGTAGTGATGCCATTTGGGCTTACGAATGCCCCAGCCGTCTTTATGGAGTTGATGAACAGTATCTTCATCGACTTCCTGGATCAGTTTGTGGTGGTTTTTATAGATGACATTCTGGTATACTCTCGCAGTGGAGAGGAGCATGCAAGACATCTGAGATTGTATTGCAGGTTTTGCGGATAGAGAACTTTATGCTAAGTTCTCTAAGTGTGAGTTCTGGATGCCAGAGGTAGCATTCCTGGGTCATGTGGTTTCAACTGAAGGGATCAAGGTGATCCAACGAAGATAGAGTTGTAGCAGCTTGGACTACACCGACGAACGTCAAGGAAGTACGTAGTTTCCTTGGCCTAGCCGGTTATTACAGACGCTTTGTGGAGGGATTTTCTGTGATTGCCCGTCCACTGACGAGTCTACTGAGGAAGACTACCAGATTTGTATGGTCTGATCAGTGTATGCAGAGTTTTGGAGCTGAAGAAACGTCTGACTTCTGCTCCTATTTTGGCACACCAGAGGGTACTAAGGATTTTGTTTTACAGTGATGCATCCAAGCTAGGCTTGGGATGTGTTTTGATGCAGAGAGGCAGGGTGATGCATATGCGTCTCGACAGCTGAAGACGTATGAGGAGAACTACCCGACTCATGATCTGGAGTTGCAGCGGTAGTTCATGGACTGAAGATCTGGAGACATTACCTGTATGGTGCTACATGTCAGATCTTCACAGACCATAAGAGTCTGAAGTACATTTTCACGCACCGGAATTGAATAACCGCCAAGGTAGGTGGCTCGAGCTGATCAAGGATTTTGATTTAGAGATTATGTACCATCCAGGGAAGGCGAACGTTGTCGCGACGCCCTGAGCAGGAAGACGCCTCGAGAGAAGGCGATTGCGAGGCTGACAGTTCAGCATCAGTTGCAGAGAGACTTGATCTGGTTAGAGTTGGACATCCAGTTTCCTGATGAGGATGCCCAACTGCGTACATTAGAGGTTCTTCCTAATCTGTTGGGTGAGATCCAACAAAAGCAGGAGACCTGCCCGACACTACTGAGGATACGAGATAGGATGTCTCGGGATGAGGCACCACAGTTCCTGCTAGGAGCAGATGGAGTTTTGAGACGCCGTTGTCGCGTCTGTGTACCTGCTGATAAGAGCTGAGAGAGAGGATTTTACAAGAGGCTCATTGTACACCTTACTCTGTACATCCAGGTATGAGTAAGATGTATCAGGATTTGAGACGTCTATATTGGTGGGGAGGGCTGAAGCCCGATGTGGCCAGATTTGTGGCACAGTGTGCGACCTGCCAGCAGGTCAAGATAGAGCATTGCAGACCTGGAGGTGAGCTCCATCCACTTCCTGTTCCACAGAGGAAGTGGGAGGGACGTCACCATGGATTTTGTGACTAGGCTGAGACTGAGCCGGAGTTTTGATGCCATCTGGGTCATAGTGGACAGATTGACGAAGACGGCACGTTTCATTCCTATTAGGGAGACATGGCCGGTAAGCAGATTAGCTGAGGAGTACACTAGGCAGATAGTGAGACTCCATGGTGTACCGAGGACGATCGTCTCAAACAGAGATGACGATTTACCTCGAGGTTTTGGCAGCAGATTCAGACTGCCCTAGGGATGAGTTTGCACTTCACGACTGCGTTCCATCCTCAGACAGATGGTTAGTCAGAGAGGACCATTCAGACGTTGGAGGATATGCTGCGAGCTTGTGTGTTGGATTGGGACAAGTGTGGACGGATCATCTCCCACTTGTTGAGTTCTCATACAACAACAGCTGGCATGCATCTATTGGATGGCCCATATGAGGCACTGTATGGACAGAGATGTCGTACCCCATTATGCTGGGATGAGTAGAGCAGTGTTAGTGGTTTAGCACCTGATCAGATTCAGGATGATATGGCTCGAGTAGCACTGATTCGAGAGCGGATGTTGACTGCCCAGAGCCGTCAGAAGTCGTATGCTGATAGGAGGCGTAGACCTCTAGAGTTCAGAGTTGGAGCCCATATGTGGCTGAGAGTGTCCCCGACACGAGGTGTTAGGCGTTTTGGCATTAAGGGGAAGTTGAGCCCCCGATATGTCGGACCGTTCGAGATTCTGGATCGGGTTGGGAGCGCAGCTTACAGATTAGCCTTGCCTCCGAGATTAGAGGGTGTTCACCCTGTATTTCATGTGTCTCAGCTGAGGGAGTACATACCAGATCCGAGACACATCGTGAGTTATGATGATTTAGTGGTTGAGCCGGACCACACCTTTGTTGAGCACCCTATTGCAGTCCTAGAACGAGGTATGAGACGCCTACGTTCGAAGGACATTCCTATGTTGAGGATACAGTGGTCGAGACGAGGACCTGATGAGGCTACATGGGAGACTGAGGATAGTATCCAGAGGAACTATCCAGAGTTCTATGTTGAGTTAGATGCACCAGTAGGATCACCGAGTAGATCTTAGTACTATCTTGGTGAGTGTTATATGCTTATATGCTTATGTGTTATGATGTGTTTATTTTCATACTAGCTTTGATATGATATATGATCTTATTAGATCTTGTTGTGCTAGTATGATTCTTGTTTATAGCTGAGATGGCTCTTTCCTCCATGCTATTGTGATACGTTTAGGATTCAGCTAGAGATGTTATTCCTCCATGCTATTTTGATGGACATAGTGTAGCTGAGATGTTATTCCTCCATGCCTTTTTGTTATGAGTATGATACGGCTAGAGATGTGATTCCTCTATGCCTTGTGATGTGTTATGGTTTGGCTAGAGATGGTTTTCTCTATGTCTTGGATAGTGTTTTGTTGCTGGAGTTGATGATTTCCTCCATGCTTATGTTTGAGGTTATAGAGAGAGTTGTACCTCGGCTTGTGAGTCCGAGTGTTTGAGGATTTTTACAAGTTTCAGGACGAAACTTGTTTTTAGGGGGTGAGGTGTAAGAGCGTTAGTCTTTTTGGACTTAGCTTACCTTAGCCGCCCCCGCGGGCATGTGTTCCGCCACAGCGGGTTTCCGCTCTCGCGGCCCAAGGAACCGCCCCCGCGGTTTCTTAAGGCTGCAGCCGGTTTTGTTGACCCTTTGACCCGTGCTTTACCCTTTTTCCTTACTTCTTACCTTGCTGAGCAAGGGTTTCACTTTATTTCTTATTCCCACTCCAGCCCTTGCACGTCCTCCTTGCTTCTCCTTCCTCCATCTTGATCTTGTGTTGTTTCTCCTTGGTTTTGGAAGAGAATTGATGTGGCTTTGATGATGATGATGCTAGTGATGTGTGTTGTTTGTGCTTGGAAGCCAGTAAGGTTGTTGGTGATCAATTCCTTAGCTAACCACAGTTGTGGTAAGCTTCTTGCTCCTTGTTCTTCTTCTCTTTTCTTTGATTCTTCCTTCCTTAGCTTAAGATTAGTTGTATTGATCATAGAGTGATGTTGGTTTGTGTATGTATATGTATGGGTTTGAATCTGGAATGAAGAAGACGTGATTTGATCACGTGAAGAGCTGAAGAAGAGTCGCGGGACCATGTTCTGCACCGTCGCCACCCCGCGCCTGGAAGCCTCCGCCCCTGCGGAAGCCGTGCCGCAGTGCCCGCGCGCGCCCGCGCCAGCGCCGCGCCACGCGCCAGCGCCCGCGCCTTGCCTGCGTTGCCTGAGTCCCTTGTCACCGCGCCTGCGGCTGCTCCTTGCCGCGCCTGCGGTTGTCTATTCTGCCCCTGCGTCTCTTGATCACGCAGGTGCGTCTTGTCGAGGACTACCTATAGTTGGGTAGCTCCTCTCCTTTCTTAGTATGAGGGACTTAGTACCATGCTAGGTATCGGATGATGATGAGTATGATATAGATATGCCGGTTAGGCTATGAGGTTTACGAGTTGGATATGATCCCTATGGATCCCTTGGGTATAGGTGTGACCCTTTGTGTGATAGGAGTTTGATATATATATGTATGTCTTGTATAGGCCGTGTAGTCCTCCAGTTTGGAGTGGACCTGAGTGAGAGATGATCGTAGTAATACTACTTCTGAGGTTGAGGTAAGTCCATAGGACTTACTTAGCTACTATCCTTATATTGGATGTATGCTTGAGTGGTGTTTGTTATATGCTTTGTAGAATGCGATATGGTTCATTACCGACATATGTTATATTGACCGCCCATTGTAGTGGTTGTGACAACTTACCTTTCATCCCGTAGTGTAGTCTGGGAAGTTCTCTGTAAGCTAGTTAGACCTAGTATACGGGAAGGGCATCTACCACTCCATATGGTATACGGAAAGTGCGCTAATACCACTCCAGCTAGCTATTGCACGCAAAGGCGAGGGTTTTATACATTCCTCGTGTCACGTATATTCATATACATCTATGTATACGATTGAGTGTTTGGGCTTATTAAAGATAATAAACCGGTAAATGTGTGAAAGCATGTTGATATGTTATAATTTCTGATGTGTGTTTGTGCTGTGTGAAAGCATGTTGATATGTTATAATTTCTGATGTGTGTTTGTGCTCTAGCATCTTCTTATATATGTGTATGGTTAGCTAACGGTTTTATACCGTGTTGTAGATCCTTTGCAGGTTAGGAGAACTGCAGAGTGATCCAGAGGGGTGATCCATTGAGGGTTCCGTACACAGGGTCGATATCGTGGGATTATGGGGTTTTTATGTTGTACGGTTATGTACTTTGATTTTGTACTCGGCGATTACTTTGTATTACCTTTTTGATATATTTATATATATTAGTTTTATATTTTGTTTTAATCTATTGGTTCCTTGTTGTAAGATTCAGTGAACTTGCTATCAGGCTAGGGTCAAGATCCATTGTGAGGTCCTAGCCCAGTAACACCTCGAGTCCTACGGATTTGGGGTGTTACATTAAAGGTGACGGTGAAAGTCGATTTACCTACATGGGAGCTCACGCGGCACCTGTGTAATACTACACTCATGGAGTATTTTTATCCTCTTCGAGATAAGACTTTGAGACTTATTGATGTTAAGTTCATACCTAGCACTAATAAATGTTGTACTTTGGCCCTTTATGTAGGTACGGACGACGAAGAACAGTCGGAGTAGGAGGATAGCACGTCCCAGCAAGAGTTGGAAGAAATAGCTAGAGAGGAAGCACAGGAGGCGCACGCTGAGGATGTAAAGATGAAAGACGAGGAGTCAGATGAAGATCCAACTGAAACGTCCTATCCCAGCCCTCCGACCAGGGATTCTTACAGAGTTCCCTCAAGACTACACTCAATGGATTCGTGGTCGAATCCTTTTTCAAGAGAGGGAGAATGATGCAGGAGCATCTCTCAGCTCGACTTCACTCCCTTGCACCTATGGGCCTATGAGCAAGAAACGACGAGTTACCCATGAAGAAGATCCCGACCGAGACGTGGAGAGAGACAGCCGAGATCATGGTCGAGACATGGAAGAGAGAATGGGCCGTGATCCACTTGATCCATATGAAGAAGAACCACGTTGGATTGCATTGGAAGAAGGAAGAATTCGGGCTAATTTAAGTGGCTAAATTAGGCCAACTTGCTTCTTATTTAAAAGCCCATTCTTGGACATCTTATAAATAAAAGATAGGCTTGCTTTTAATTAGTTTATTTTATTTTTAATTCCTTTTATTTTTGATCTTATCTCTTGGAGATTTGATCTTATCTCTTTAAGCTAGATTGGGCTCGATCTTAGATCAAGCCCATAAGAAACCCTAGATGATGCACCTCTAGCCTATATAAGGTCTAGGGTGGACGTCCTCCTTGTTAGCTTTGATTGAAATTAAACACAAGTACTTTCGAGTATTTTTCTCTTCTATCCCATATTCTTCTCGAGGAATCGAGACACCTTACTGTGTGAGCGGAATCCGTTTACCCAGCAACTTTGGCATTGTTTTGAGTTGTGTCACTTGGATTGGCAAGTTGGTGCTCTCAATCATCTCCGGGTGACTTCTCGTGCTTTGGGGACAATCGCTTTCCCCTCTGTGTGAGATTATAGCGGAAGGGCTTATATATATATATTTATTTATTTATTTATTTATTTATTTATTTATTTATTTAAAATACCCAAGCAAGGCTCGGACACTAAACTAGTTATTAAATAAAGCAAAATTCAACATAAAATAGAAAACGAAATTGTGTTATTAAAAAGTACGCATAACAACATATTAAAAAAACATAATATTAAATAAATAAATAAAAACTGTATTCCAAAACTTACGACGAAGTGTGTAAAAAGTTCATTAGGATCACTGTACTTATTGTCGTCGAATGGAAGATTAATTTCTCCATTCTCATCGTTTGAAGCCATTTAGCTGATGAAAAGGAATTCATATATAATAAGATTTATGAATTGTGAGAAGAAACTTCATAACATATATGATTAAGGAATTGTGAGAAGGGAGAAACTTCAGAACTTACATATTTATAAATTTATTTCCAATGCGACGGCGGTTGTGAGTTATCCTCTGCGTTTGATCGTGGGATAAATTGTGAATTCTCATTGGCGATTCGTGAAGGGAAAAATATGACGCCGAAGGTATTATTATATAGCGTGAAAAAATAGGGTTTTGAGCGTCGTAGTATCTTAAAAACCAGGCGCCATCAGAAGGAGCCCGCACCCGAAATTAAAATTTGGGCGCCGTCGGAAGGAGCTGGCGCCCGAATTTTTATAAAAAAAAAATTGGCGCTGGCGCTCGCAGACGTCGCCCTATTTTGGCGCCGTCGCCGAGCGTTTGTATTTGTTGTTAGTAATTTTCACCTCGTGCCCCTAACACGCGGATGTCAATGAGTCGGGGATTCCCCAAATTTGCGGGTATTACCCGTTATAGGGATGGGGATGGCAAATTTAAACGGGGATGGGGACGGGGACGGGGTAAAAATTGATTCCCCACTTGGGTACGGGGACGGGGACGAAGATAGGGGTATTCGCCCCGCTCCCTGATCCGAATCCGAATCCGACGGGGAACCCCGACGGGAAAATCGACGGGGAACCCCGACGGAAATTCCGCGAAGAATACATAAGTAAACAAATTGTTTTATTTTTCAAGGACAAGCAACAAGTTCAGTTTATCATGTCTTATGTGGTTATGGTGGTTCACAAGATAGTCATCATGAATGTTAAATGATAACTAAGGTTAGTGAACCATTAGATTATGTGAGTTGAGATCACATTTTTATGGTGACCAAGTTCTTTTGTTGATTTGCTATTGTTGTAATTTTCTGCAGTTGTTGGTCGTTCTTTGTCTGCACATAAATTGAGGAAAGGAGTTGGGAACAGTTATGAATTGTTCTTTTTCTAGTATTGTTGGTTTTATTTGTAGGTTCTAGGGTATGTTATTTTTCATGAGATTAGACATTGATTTACAATTAAATTGGTTGAGTTTCACTTTATGAGGAGAATTTTATATCGTTTTGATATATTCTACTTGCAAGAATAGTGTAATCTCGTTGTCGCTACAATAAGCAGGATGGTCTCGCAAAGATAATATATTCTTGTTTGTTTGACAAGTGATAAAATCTCAAAACATTTCAAAAAATTTATTATCCAAGTTAATATTTTTGTCGGTCCTGCAAAGACAATGTATTCTCATTTGTTTGACTGGTAATAAGAACCTCAAAATAGATACAAAAATTTTATTATCCAAATTAATATTTTTGTCCAACTCTTGAAAGTTAGGGATGGGTACGAGTAATTATATGGGAAAAACCCAACAAGTTTTTTAATGGGGAAATTAAACAGGAAAACCCAACAAGTTTTTAAATGGGAAAATTAAACGGGGACGTGTATTCCCCGATGGGGACGAATATCGGATGGGAACGGGGACAATTTTTAATATCCGAACGGGTATGAGGATGGGAATGAAGGACGTTATAATAAACGGGGATGAGAATGAATAGGGTACTCCCCGACCCAAACCCGACTCATTAACATCCCTTTACACGCCCCTAAATTAGTGGATCAGCCATATATGTATCCACTAATATATTTATAGGAAGTAACTACAAAACTGCTAAACAGCGGGAAAAAAAAAATTAATGTTCGGATCATCATTGCACTGTCCTGCAGTTGCAGCCGGACTTTTTTTTTTTCTCTATTTAAACACTGCATTTTATCTTCTCCTCACAGTTTCATACTTATTCTCTCGCTAGCTTAGTACCGTGTTTTGCACAAAATTGATAAAATATTAAAATAAGTAATAATTATTAATGTAATAAATAATAAATATCACAATAAAAATAATATATCAAGTTTAGATAAAAAAAATATATAATAATGATAACTTTAAACAAAATTTAACCTTTTTTCAATAATATCAAAAAATTTTACGATAATGTTATTAAATAAGTTAACTATTTACGGTGATAACAGTTGTTATATAATTATTAATTATAATAATAGTATAATATTGAATTTTATGTAGAAAAGACAAATAGTTTAATTTTGAATAATAATAATAATAATAATAATAATAATAAAAATAATAATAAGATTGATATATTCTCACCAAATTAATATAATTGGAACATAAATTTTAAAATAATAAATTTTTTTCTCGTAAAATTATATAATGTTAATTTAATTATGTGAAAAGTAATATCATAAAATAATAAATATCAAAAAAAATATAATAAGTTTTGAATAAAAGGTACAGGTCAGATTACATCATATATCACAGAAGATCCGGACTGGAAGGCATGGTGGGTAAAATTTGTAAATGGGTTTTACACTGCTGCTCTCAAAGAGTTTTTTTTATTATTTTTTTTCTATATTAAAATAGTTGATAGACTATAAAATGCTTCTATTCTCTGTTTAATTACACAGAAACACACAAAATGATACACAACTGATAAATACTTTTCAGACTTGAATTGAGAGGTTCGAGTGGGAGAAATGTTAAACCATTTGTGTTATGATTCATTAAGATTCTTATGCGTAAGCATAGCTAATAATAGGCCTGGCCTTGCAAACGGCTTCCAATGGCTTAGCTTTGGGCATTGTAAGTCCATCTCCTTCCCTCATATCAACTTCCTCCACACCACACCTTTCCCACTCAAAGCACTGAATCAATGAACCCAAAGCCAAACCCACCACATTATTTGCCAAACCAGCACCAGGACAAGCCCTTCTCCCAAACCCGAAAGGCATAAACCGGTATGCACTAAACTCGTTGCCCTCGAATCTCTCGGGTCTGAAACTTAAAGGGTCATCCCATACGCTGGGATCTCGGTGAATCGCCCAAGCATTGACGAACACTATGGTGTCGCGTGGTATTTTGTATCCGGAAACCGTGCAATCTTGGGAGGAGTAGTGTGGTAGGAGAAGTGGGACTGAAGGGTATAATCTTAGTGTCTCCGAGATTATGTTTTGGAGATAAGTTAGATTTCGCAGATCGGTTTGGTTTACTTTGCGGTTTTCGCCTACTTGAAGTTTGATCTCGGTTTTGGCTTTGGACAAGATGGATGGATGGTTAAGCAAGAGTGACATTGCCCATTCTATGGTTGCTGAAGTTGTATCTGTCCCTGCGCTTAAGATGTCCTGCAAGTGTAAATGAAGATTTAAGCAATATTGAACAATCCCAAATGTACATTAATAATGAATTAATGATGCATTTTTTCCTTAAATTACAATCATATATGTTGATATCTAGACTCGGGTTGAACTTTATACAACTTTACCCGTTTGTTTGGGCCAGGCTGTGGGTATGGATAGGTGTCCACCCCGCCCGGCAAACCGGACCGAATATTCGTTTTAATTATTTAAAAAAAAGTATTTATAATTACTTTTGATACTTAAAATATAATATAGTAAAGGTATGTTATGAAATATATATATATATATATAAGATTTAAATTTATTATAATTATGTTAATATTTTATAATAATACATAATATTATAACATAACTGATAATTTATATTATTCAACATATAATACTTTTTTTTTATGTAATAGCCCCAATAAGAGGAAGCACAAGTCATTCTAGATAATGACCTTTGATCATTCCAATAAACAAATATTGCACAGTTTTCCAGTTGAATCAGTCCAAAAGAAGAAAATTAATTTCAGAAAAAAGGGGAATTCAATAATTCATACCAGTAGAAGACTTTTGATCGTTTCATCATCATAAAAATCATGACCGGATTGTTGCAATTCGAGCAAATTGTCAATCAGATTATCTCCTCTCCCTCCGTTTTGTGCAATCCCCCTCTCATCCAACATCATCTGCAACATTCCATCCACTTTCGAGAAAATCCTCTTCAGGCGCTTTTGATACCCTCCGAGATCGATATATTGGAGCAAGAGAACGAAATCTGCCGGATTTGAAGTCTGAGAATGCTTCAAAACATCGTTAATCGTTTCCATTAGAACCTCCAATTCACCTCTTTCTCCTGATAAAATCCTCATCAGAATCTCAAACATCATCTCCGTCACCAACGGCCTCAGCACCACAACCTTGGAATTCGAATTCGAATTCGAATTCTGCTGGGTTATTTTACGAATCAGGTTTTGCACCGCATCGGTCCATACTCGCGACAAGGAATTAAGCCGTACGGGAGTGAAGATTTGAGAGGTACACGTCTTCCGGAGAGAGCGCCATCTGGATCCATACGGGGAGACCACGAGATTCGAGAAGTTGTAGGCGACGATTTCGCCGGCGAGGAGACGAGGTCGATTCGCGAGGACGACGTCGTTTTGGGTGAAGCATTGTTCAGCGGCGGAAGCTGAGGATACGACGACTACAAGGCGGGAACCGAACCAGAGGGAGAAAATTGGGCCGAGGGAGAGGGAAAGGCGGTGGAGAGAGCAGCGGACCGGATTTGAGAGGAGGTGGAGGTGGCCGATTAACGGTAGGGAGAACGACGGCGATGGCGGGATGTTTCGATTTTGGTTGAGAGTGGATAGGAGGAAGAGGAAAGTGAGGAAGGCGATAAGAAGCAGCAGCCAAAATTCCAGCATAGCCATATGTTCAAGAAGCTCTGACATCTGAGCTTGACTTTGCAGAGTTTTACTTACCCACGCAGATTGAATGGGTCCCGCGGGTTTTTTTTAATTTCCTTTTATAGTACCCCGCGGGTTTTTATTTAGGTTGATTTAGCCCATCTTATTTACATTCTAAACTTGTTAATTGCCAAATCAAATATTTGTTTTAAAATATAAAAAGTTTATAGATAGTGAAAAGCATAGTTTAAAAAGGTTTTTATTCAAACCCATTTATAATGGAAAGTGTTATTTGCGCTCTAAATTAGTCTCTATCACAATGATTTGTTTCAAGTTATCGCATCATTCACATCTTTAAATTTGGTTTTGTTTTGCTTTACAGGAAATTTAGGCATGTGCTTTACTAATTTACAATGGTACACGTTTAATCGGATATATATATATAAATCAAGTTATAATTCTTATACGGTAACCGAGTGAAACATTTAAGGAACATTCGATCTGAATAAATTAACGTTTTTATTTATTTATTTCGCCACTTGTCATGTATGTGAAACTTAGAAGCGTGATTGTTCAAATATAATATATTTTTTAACTTAAAATTGTAAAAAAAGTCAATTATTCAAATATATGACCATTTGTTCACGTGTTAATTTATATATCATTTTCTAAATAACATTTATTTGCTCAACTAAAATTATTTAAATATATTCAAAATTGTTCAAATATTTCAATTGTCCAACTATATTCGAACTTGTTCAACTATATCACCAATTGTTCAAATCTTAATTTATATATCCAATTATTCAACTACATGACCAATTTATATGTCTAATAATTTTAAGTTAACAAATACATATAATATTTGAACAATTATTAGTTGATTCATTGCTTGTAAATTCTTCTTACTCTTACCCTACAATTATTAGTTGATTCATTGCTTGTAAATTCTTCTTACTCTTACCCTAAAACCCCTGCTGCATGATTCAAATTATATATATATATATATATATATATATATATTTTTGATACAACGCGTTTAATTTATTTACAATTGATTTTTTATTTAGATAAAACCTATTATATTTATATTATTATTATTATTATTAGTATTAGTATTATTATTATTATTATAAATGTTATTATTATTATTAATTAAATTAACATTTATACTTTAATGTTTGAACTTTAAAGTGGTTCAATTAGATTAGGTATAGATTTATTAATTTAATATATATAACATAAAGCAACTAACTATCAGTGCATGTTATTTGAAATTGAAAATTTTCAGCCGTAATCTTATAAATTAAAGCAGTGAAAACTTTTCATTTAAGCTGCCTTATTTTGGTCACTGAAGGGATGTGTGACCTTTCGCATCCGCTGTGCGTCACCCTTAATAATATGCCGCCAACAAATTTAGGGTGTATATAAGATTGGGCTTTATAATTGATAATATCACTCTAAAAAGATTTTCTTCTCGCACATAAAATACAAGAATTTAATATGATAATTTAGGGGTATAAATATTAAATCTCTTGATTTATGGGTCTGTTTTTATCTTAAGTGTCATTTCAAAAACTAATTATGAGAATTTAATATGTATTATTCAATAAATTAATACATTTTTTATATTTTGCTAAAATAAGAAAAATATATAATATAAAATAAGTTTTTATAAGTTCAGACCATCAAGTCTCAAATACTTATTTTTATTACATAATTTTCATAAATTTGACAAGATTTATAAATTCTCAAAATTGATTTTTAATGGATTTACCCATACAAAATTTGATAAAATTTTATACTCTCATACTAAGTCCTCGAACCAGTGTTATGCATGTGCTATGAGAATGTGTATGGAGGGGTGTATCCAACGGTTAAAGCTCGATAATTTTCAATTGGATATCATTTTAAGGGTTATAGTTTCTTTTATTTGCACAAAGGGAATTTTGTGGGTTTTGTTTATCAATAGAAGAGTTATTTATAAATATTATTTTAAGAGAAAGTATTTCAATACACCCAATAATCGTAATAGTTGATGAGGTCAACAAAGCGGTGGACCAACCATCAAGAGGACAAACCAACAACTAAAATATGGTACCTAAAATCAGAATTAGGATCAAAGGTGAGGGAGGACATCAACAAGCTAGACAAAGCATTAAAATTTTTTGTATATGACGTTGGTGAGGACAAACCAAACAATACCGAACACCGTCAAAAAGTAGGTATAGCATGACTCTATCTTTTGGGAAGTGAAAGACGGAACTTTAAGGAAGCGCCCCCCATTCAATAGATTCGTCAACGTATAACACATATCCTCAATTGGACACGACTTATTTTATACCCACAAAACAGTTAAAACAACCACGAATACACCAAATCACGACTTCAAAGAAACTTTATGTTGAAAAAAACATTTATCACAATACAAAAGTTGATTGAAAGTTCCTTTTATATGTCTTTTAATTGAATATTCCTTGATCACCATGTCCTAATAAAAAAAATTATTTTAAAAGATATGGACTTCGAGTCAAATTATTAATCATACGTTCAATAAAATTGAATTGTAATATCTTATCCATTTTTTTCGTTTTCATATCTTTAAACATGGAGAGCAAGTTTATGGGTCTCATTTCAATATGAACGGAATCAATAAATATTATAAATTTGCATCAATACACTTTGAATTTCATGCCTTTATCTTATTCATCAATCCAATTTTAATTCACTCTATATTGTGCCTTATACAAAAGAAGACGTATGCATGCATTTGTTCAATAGGGAGAGGAAAAGAATAAGAAAATAAGATTTATTGCATTTGAGGATCCAAACTTACGTAACTCGATCTAAAGGAAAGAAACACAATTATAGCTATGAATTATGGTTTTCAAGTATAATATATTTTAGTATTTTGAAATTGATTTTCCAAGAAAATCGAAGTGTCAAAAGGAGTTGAGATCTAACTCAATATAAACTTAAAACATCTTCCTAGAACGTACGAGTTTATAAAGTTTTTAGTAAGAATATATATCTCCCCTATTTTTCTATATTCAGTTGTTTTAGTACGTATACCTGAACATGAGTAATTTTCAATGGAGAAAATGATAGCTAACTTATCTAATTATTAACACGTTTATTTGCCTCTGTATTAGTACGTATACATGAATGTGAGTAATTTTCAAAAAGTGTACCACCATGTGAGTGAACATGCATTTGTCATAAATTGGCCAATGTCATTATTCGTTAGAATTTGTTCATTATTCAAACAAGTTATTCGTGATACATGTTTTTCTTCGCATAATCTTAGGAGTATATTTTTTTATAGTTTGATTTTAACTAACTAATCGAAAGAGCACAGAGTGATAAATGAATAAACCGTTATGTAATAAAAAATCAAAATAAAAAAACATCAAACGCCAAAGAAATAAACACTAGTATCTTAATAAAGAGAAACATATAGGAATAACACATCGACCGAATAAAAGTGTACACAAAATTCCGGTGATCGAACCACAAATTCATGGTTGAGAGAGAAGTGAGCTGAGTGTTGCTAAGGTTGAGATATAATGTAAATAGTTTTATATTTTATGCGATGAACGGGCGAGTTTTTTCAATTGCCCGATAACATTTGAACATACCCATCTCGATCAGTGCTGTGCCTTCCTATATAAACCAAAGATGGGTTCAACCCGTGGGTATGAATATCTGAAAATTTCTCCCAAACCTCATCACTGTTTTGAACAATCCAGTAGCTTCTTCTTGCTGCTGTGGTGTTCTTCATCATCTTGCCAATTAAGCAGCAACTGGGCTGTTCAAACAGTGATTTGGTTCGGTGTTTTCCTTTATTAGTCATAGTTGAAGCACACCTGTGATTTCATCTGCTTAATCTATCACTCAAGCAAGTAGGTGCTAACTAATGCCATCTGGTTGAAGAAGAAACTATGGAATTTGAGATACGAGCTGGATGTGCAGAAATAGTTTTGCAAGAATTTAGGCACTTAATTCTAATTGTTTAGTATCGTATTAAAGATGTGAGATCATATCTTAAGGGTATGTTTGATACCCAATGTCTAAATCTGAGGTATGGTATCAACATTAAGAAAAACTCATATTTAATGTATGGTAAAAACATATAACTTTAAATAACCTTATTTAAATTCAAACTCCAAATATAAGATAATCTCAAATAATCTTATTTAGATTAAAAATCTAAATATAAATATAAATATATATATATATATATATATATATATATATATATATATATATATATATATATATATATATATATATATATATATATATATATATATATATATATATATGCTCAGGATCCGGCAGAAACAACCCTTAGAGTAGGGAATAAGTTAAGAACTCTTAAGATCCGTTGGATTAAAATTTGTACGTTAATGATGGAAGGTGCATAATAAGCTTTCCAATGTGAGAATCACATGATTGTTCATTTTTCATTATTAATTCATTAAATAAGATACAAATTAGGAAAACAGATTTTTTTATTTTTGGCTATTCCAAAAATAAACGTTGAAGCAATTGATCGTTAATATATTTTATAAGAAATTTGATCGTTAATATATTTGGTCGCTAATATAAGATATAGTTCTTCTGACGTAGTGTTTAGGAGAATTGGATTTGATATTCAGAAAGGGTTGGCGGCATAACTTGTTGCTCGTCTAACTCATAACTTGATGTAAGACTCAATTCGGAAAGAATTTAAGATATAATCTTATATATCAAAAAATTTTATAAGAAATTTGATCGTTAAATTTGTTAGGGTTAAAATTTATTTTGATAGTTAAAATATTGAAAAAAAACATTTTAACCACCAAATTTTAACGACCCACAAAATTTTAACGATGACTACATTAATTATATAAAAAAATATTTTAACGACTAAAATTTTTCTATAAAATATAATAACGACCCAATATGAAAATAATTTAACAATCAAATTTCTTATAAAATATTTAACGACCAAATTTAACCAGTATTTTTTCCATATTATAAAATTTAACGATCAAATTTAACGAACAATTCTAAATAATTTATTTTCATATTGGGTCGTTATTATATTTTATAGAGAAAATTTGGTCGTTAAATATTTTTATCATAATTCTATTAAAGTCAATATAATATTATCATTAATTATTACCATAAACAATGTTAAATCTTGGACGTTCATCTGTATTAATCCAACGGCTATTATAAGTTCCTATTTACTCCTCGAAAAGAGGTTCCTAATCCTAACTATATATATATATATGGGGTACAAAATTATATCAACCTGACATTAAAATTGAGTATAATTTGATAACGCTTTATTGCAAAATTACATCAACCTGACATTAAAATTGAGTATAATTTGATAACGCTTTATTGCTTTATTAATTGTTTAGATATGCCGACCAATAAGTAATTTTATTTATTTAGGCTATATTTAGATATAATTGATATTTAATAGCAGGTTACATAAGGTTTGTTCAAATTACAATTCCTGGAAAGTTAATTACCGGAAAATGAATTGAAATCCCATATTTACAGTTTGAGTGAATCACCTCTCCCCCCTAACTGACCGAAACTATTGTTATTTGTTAGGACATCCCAAAAGCGTGTTCAACAATTTCTTTAACAATATAAAATAGAATAAATATTATTTTGGTTAGGGAACTCTTTCATTCACGTAACCATCATTTATTCTTCTACCTAATTGACAAGCTGGTAGGTTATGCATGCACCACAATTCAATAAAGTTTTTTTTTTTAATTATTGCAAAGTTTGTTTTTCTCGTTTGATGTCCTCTCCTTCTTATTTTTATGTGTGTACATTTTGATTAATAATATTAGTTAACTAATATTAAGATTATTAGCTAATTATTTTCTCGACAAACTCGTATAGTCGTATCCATAGGCCATAAGTCCATAACTATCGTACAACATGAGTCGGGAGTGTCGACAACTTCATAAGTAGAAGCCCTCGTTTGTAAATCTAGGTTGGTCCACTAATATAAATTGATCCGGTCAACTCGCATACCTTGTAATATGAAAAATAAAATAGGATTCCTAGCTTGTCTTCTTCTTGCAATAGTAATGGACCGAGTAAAGATCCTTCGTTGTCCTTTTTTTTGAAAAAGGAAAAATATTCGATCCACTAGCCAAAACTAGTGAATTGAAAGGTCACAAAGTGGTAGACAAACTGACCGTCATGCTCTGACAAACCAATGGATAAAAAAAAGGAGAACTTGACAAAACACTATGGATCAACCGACGAGATTTTCAAACACCGTTAAACTGATCGAAGAGAAAAGCAGGTTGAAACATCAGACAACCAATTAAAGAAGAGAGAAACAAAAATATCATGTCAGTCGCAAAGTGCACATAAAAACTCTCAGAAAAATATAAGATTTTGACTCTCTTTCGAGTCTTTAGATTTCGATCACATGTACACGACTCCTTCAAATGAAACAGGTTCAATCCGTCCTCCGAGATAAAGAACCAATCACCAAGACGTGCAACCACCCCTAAAGAAGAAAGGAGGTGAAACAAAATTTCAGAAGATGCAGGATTTTGTCAACCATCTTATTTTGTTATTTTAACAATTTCTACTTTTTCAATAATAGAGTGTTTTTTTGTGAAAGCTAGCCTAAGCTCCAAATATATTAGAAATTTAAAACGAACAAAACGTGACAAAGTGACACCACGATAATCGTTTGAAATTAATAAAATATGCTAACATTGATGTTTGTTGATTAGGTCCTAAGATTATTTTAGTTTAGTTTTATTACTATTTTTTTATGTTTAGAAGAATAATGTGTTAATTATCTTGGTTTCAAGACTTTGTTTTTTTCTATTCATTTTCCTATCACATTATTTTCTACGGAATTTTCTTATAGTATTTTTTGGATTGGGATTTTTCGAAAATTACGCAAGAGTTTTTTACAATCCAAAAAAAATCTTGTACTTTTGTATTTTTGAAAAATGGCCATCAAATCGGTGAATGAAACGTTAAAATTTACGTAAAACATATAATAAAAAAAAAACAAAGAAGAAAATTAAAAAAAAAAACTTTTCTTCACCATTGACTATTTTAATCCATTTCATCATGAAATTAAATCACCCGTGTTGCAATCTGTTGAGATACAATCACCACCGCAACAAAATCTATACTCATTTACTAAGACTATGGAAAAGCTTGATGTACACTTTTCTAGACATCTAGATCAAAATCTCCAACTTGTACAATCAAAAGGGAAGGTGATAGATTTTTGACAAAAGTTTCCAATTTCATCTTATAACAACATAACTCACCCGTTATTAGAAGTGTCTGTTTCTAGTCGGACAATCTGAAGAGATGAAATGCGATCATCGAAATGAGGGTGTACTAACTCATTTTACCAACCTAAGCGCGAATTTGGAAAAGAAGGATAGGAAATCAAATTGTAATTCACAAGTCAATCTACAAAATATTAATCTAATAGACACAAAATGTCTCTATAAGGCTAATAATCAAATAAAATTCACCATTTCATCGAATAACATCTTCTTCCTCACTAACTTGTCCTTCAAATGTCACCTTTTCTGTTATTGTATGACTTTGAGGCGTGAATCACTGTCTTTTAAGTGATATTTACTTCCTTGGGTTTCAAGCAAATCACTGTTAAGAATACAACAAAGCCTAAATCGAATCAGACAACAAATCTGAAAATCGATTCTCTACTCAAAACCGTGACACATATTCTGTTTATATACAATTCAGCGGAGACGGCGGTTATTTGTCAGTTAAGTCGGTTAAGACGGTTGATAGTTAAAACAATCATTTAACCGAATTTAATTAATTAATTAATTAATTAATTTAAAGAGAGCCTTTAAATAAGACTATACCAACAATTCCCCACTTAGTCTTATTTAAGACGTCAAACAGATAATGTAATGCATAATAAAAGTGTTTTTCAACTTAAACTCTTACTTAGTACACTTGATCAAAGTGTCATCAAATCTATGGTGGATAAAGACCTTAAACCATGATTTTGTAGAGAACACCGGATAAAGTATACACATTACACGTCGAACTTCACAATTTTGAGTATCATATTTATGCCATGAGTCACCCTTAAATTCATAAATAATTTACAAAAATATGATCCATTTTTGCTAAGAGTAACTCCACTCTTAATTGCTTACATATGTAAAATTCTATGAACAACTTTAACTAAAGCACACGAATTTCATTAAGAGTATAATAATACTCAACCTAAAATTGTAGTACTAATAACCCTTAAAACTGTAAACTAATCACTTATCAACAATTTGTTATTACCCATTAAACTTCAAGACTAGTGGAAACTAGGAAGAAGTTGGGTTCCCATCGTCGGTGATTTCTTGTAGCTTCAAGCCCATTGTATTTGTTGTTGTCTTCACCAAGTCTCTCGAGAGTGCCTTTGTAAATGGATCCGCTAAATTATTACATGACTTAACATAAACAATGGTGATAACACCTTCAGTCATCAACTGCCTGACATACGCATGTCTCAAACTTATATGTCTAGATTTTCCATTATAGATTTTATTATAAGCTCTAGACATAGTCGCTGCACTATCGCAATATAAAGATATAGCTGGCATCGGTTGTGCCCACAACTTAATATCTAAAAGAAAATTCCTCAGCCATTCTGCTTATTTCCCTGCAGCAGCGAGAGCAACAAACTCATACTCCATTGTAGAGTGAGTTATACAAGTCTGCTTCTTAGACGCCCATGATACGGCTCCTCCGGCTAAGGTAAATACCCACCCAGAAGTAGACTTGTTTTCATCAACACTAGTGATCCAACTAGCGTCGGTAAATCCTTCTAATACACTAGGAAAACTTGTATAGCATAACTTAAAATGTATAGTCCTTTTAAGATATCCAAGTACTCTAGTTATTGCTTTCCAATGCTCAACTCCTGGATTACTAGTGTATCTAGACAATTTGCAAACAACAAATGCTATATCCGGTCTGGTACAATGCATGGCATACATCAGACTTCCGATTACACTAGCATAATCACTTTGTGAGTTTGATCTTCCCGTGTTCTTTGTTATCTCACAAGAAACATCATATGGTGTATTTGATTCTTTAATTCCAAGGTGCTTAAACTTGTCAAGCATCTTTTGTATGTAATGATATTGGGTTAACACGAGATCCCCACTATTTTCTAAGTATTTTAATACCTAGAATATTATCAACCTGAACCAAATCTTTCATTTGAAATTGAGATTTCAAATATTATTTGGTCTCATTTACACCTATCATATTAGTGCTAATAATTAACATATCATCCACATAAAGACATATAATTACACTATATTTGTCAATAAATTTTGTGTAAATACATCTATCCGCACCATTATGTGTAAAACCATATGATAGAATAACAGAATCAAACTTCTCGTGCCATTGTTTAGGGGCCTGTTTTAGCCCATATAATGACTTAACCAATTTACACACTTTTCTTTCTTTTCCAGATGTGACAAATCCCTCAGGTTGCTCCATGTAGACTTCTTCGTCTAATTCCCCATTTAAAAACACAGTTTTAACATCCATCTGATGCACTTCTAGTTTGTATAGCGAAGTTAATGCCAAAAGCACCCTTATAGACGTTATTATTGCTACTGGAGCATACATGTCAAAATAGTCTATGCCTTCCTTTTGTCTAAATCCTTTAGCCACTAGTCTGGCTTTAAAGGTTTGAATTGTTCCATCAGTGTTGTATTTTCTTCTAAATACCCATTTACAAGCAATTGGTTTAGATCCTTTAGGCAAATCTACAAGAACCCAAGTATTATTAGATAATATTGAGTCCATTCATCTTGTATTGCCTCTTTCTAGAATGCAACATCTCTTGAAGACATGGCTTCTTGAAACGTCCTTGGATCTCCATCTACTTGAAAAATCATTGGTATTTTTATCAATACTTCTTCTCTAGTCCCTTCAACTAAATATATTATGTCATCAGGTGACACAAAATCGGGTCCTAAAGATTTCTCTCTTCTAACCCTTTGACTTCTTCTTGGTTCTAATGGCTCTTCGGCATGTCTCTTTTGAGCCGTAGAAGAAGAAGTTGAAGGATCAGATTCCATAGAATTTGGAACTTCAGTAGGTTCTATGTCAACTATAGAATCCCCTACAAATTTATTTTCAAAAAATTGTACATCGCGTGATTCCACTATTACATTGGATTTCATATCCAATAATCTATAGGCTTTAGAATTTTCTGCATGGCCTACAAAGACACTTCTTAGTGCCTTTGGACCCAATTTAGTCCTTTTTGGATCCGGAATTCTATAATATGCAATGCAACCCCAAACTCTTAAGTAAGCCAAGTTTGATTGTCTTCCATTCCAAATTTCATATGGAGATTCTTTTGTCTTCCTTGATGGTTCTATTGTGCAAATGGCACACAGTTAAGAGCGCTTCCCCCACAAGTTTAAGGGTAATTTAGAATTTAACATCATGGAATTTATCATGTTAGTTAATGTTCTATTCTTTCTTTCAGCCAACCCATTCTGTTGTGGTGTATATGGGGCTGTTCTTTGATGAACTATTCCATTCATTTCACAAAAAATTCAGAAAAATCATTAGAGAAGTATTCTCCTCCTCTGTCAGATCTTAGGAATTTTATTTTCTTGTCTTTCGGGTTTTCAACAACAACCTTATAAATTTTGAATTTAGAAAATGCTTCATCTTTGGTTTTCATTAAATAAACATAAGTATATCTTGACTTATCATCTGTAAAAGTTATGAAATACCTATTTCCTCCTCTTGTTAAAACGCCATTTAATTCACAAATGTCGGAATGAACAAGTCCCAAGACTTCATGCGTCTTTTCAACATAAGGAAAAGGTTTCTTTGTCATTTACGCTTGTACACAAATTTCACAGTTTCTGTCAGATATATGATTGTCACATTTAATTAAACCATGTTTTGACATAAATTTCAGAGATCTAAAGTTAACATGCGCAAGTCTCATATGCCATAAATAAGGAGAGGAATCAACGATATAAACATAACTATTAATATTATTAATACTTAGTTTAAACATGCTATCACATGCATATCCTTTTCCTACAAACATACCGGCCTAAGTAAATATAAGTTTGTCAGGCTCTAGCACGGTCTTAATACCATTCTTACGTAATAGAGTAGCAAATAGTAAATTCTTCCTAATGGCTGGTACATGCAAGACATTAGTCAATGTCAACTTCTTCCCGGATGTGAACTGCATCTCTATGCGTCCTTTTCCGAGCACCTTAGCAACATTGTCATTTCCCATCGGAACACCTTCATCAGTATCGGATACTTCATAGGTCTTGTATTGAGATCTATCATTGCAGACATGATTGTGGCTCCTGAATCATACTACCAGTCTTTGGATTTCTCGACTGTTGCCATGTTCAATTCAGTCACCATGCCAATGTGCAATTGAGAAACCATAGCAACAATTTCATTTAAATCTTTCTCTACATTGTTGGCACTATTGCCTGCAATTTCGTGTTGTTTCTTCTTGTATCCCCTGCAACCTCGTTTGAAATGCCCAAGTTTCTTACAAAAATGACACTTTAGTATGTTATCATCCTTCTTGGATTTCTTATTACCATTGTAATTGTTGTTATTATTATTCTGATTTCCATCTGTAATAATTCGTCCTCTTTTTGTTGTTTTTATAGGAAGTTTCCCCAACAACATTTACCTTTTCATCCTGCGAATCCACTTTCTTTTTGTATTTGTACCGAGTTTCCTCTTCAATACGCAAGTGTTTCTGTAGTTTCTCCAGAGATAACTCCTCAGTTGTATGCAAGAGTTTCCTCCTATAATCATTCCATGTTTTTGGCAATTTAGCAATAATCGCCCCTACTTGTAGTGAATCAAAAATGTCAATTTTCAACTCTTTGAGTCGATTAACCAGACTTTGTAAATCATTGACTTGATCCATAACAGACTTATCGTCAACCATCCAGAATTCAAAATATTTCATTATTAAAAAATTATTTGTCCCTTGTTTTTCGTTGGTGTATCTTGTCTCCAATGTAGTCCAGATTTCCTTTGGCGACTTGGTTCCGGTGAACAAATTGTACAAACGATCAGAAAGGCGGTTTAGAATGTGTCCTCGACACAAAACCTCATCTTCTTCGCGTTTCTTGCGTTGGTCCTTCACTTCTTGACTTTCTTCCTCTGTTGATTCTGGTACTGTAGGCAAGTTGTCATCCAGAATGTATGAAATCTTCAAAGCGGTCAACAGGAACATCATTTGATCCTTCCATGGGTTGAAGTTTGTTCCGTCGAATCGATCCAATTTGAAAAAATCTTGGTGCATTAGGGTTAATGCCGCTGCTTGTGATCCGACCTCCATGGAAATTATCACTTAAAAATTGTTAGGGTATTTTC
The DNA here is from genome assembly GCA_002319775.1 of Fagopyrum tataricum. Classification (NCBI taxonomy): domain Eukaryota; kingdom Viridiplantae; phylum Streptophyta; class Magnoliopsida; order Caryophyllales; family Polygonaceae; genus Fagopyrum; species Fagopyrum tataricum. The sequence continues at coordinate 34,120,012 of CM008284.1, forward strand.
TGTTATTGTGTGACTTTGAGGCGTGAATCACTATCTTTTAAGTGATATTTTCTCCCATATATATTGTTGTTGGGTTTCAAGCAAATTTGATGCAGGAGCATCTCAAGACCTAGCCCGAGTCAAGATCATCATCATGGAAGCTAGGACGCATGGAGTAAGCATCATTCTAAGCAGAAGAAAAGGGAGATCATATGCATGGGAGAGAACCATTGAAGATAAGAATGCATATGAAGTACGAAGGAGAGGTTGGTCTAGATATGCAAGTAGAGGGCCAATATTCACGTGGGAGAGACACAACCGTACACGTGCATACAAGGGCACGTATGCATGGCCAAGGAGGAGAGCTTGAATGGATCATCATGGGCTGCGTGGATCAAGAGGAGTTGGACGTCCTAATAGTTCTAGTTGGACCAATTTGATTGTTAAGTCAGGCCTTAATTAGATCAATTATTTTTCAGCCCATATTTGGACTATTTTAATATTGGGTTTGCTTTTATTTTATTTGTTTTATTTTAATAGTTTAGATAAGATCTAGATATGATCATATCTTTTAAAGATTTGATCTTATCTTATTTTTGTAGAAGATCATATCTCCTAAAAATTTGATCTTATCTTTTAGCTAGAATATCTTATCGCTTTGCATTATATTTCATTTCTTTATTCATTCCGGGCTCGATCTTGGATCAAGCCCGCAACCCATCATGTAAGCCAAATTGAACGTCCTCCTCATGTCTATATAAGGCATCTGGACGTGCATCTTGGAACTCAGTTTTTGATTAATATACATTTGATACTTTTCAAGTATTTCTCTCGTGGATTTGAGAAACCCTGAGTGGGTGGATTCCTACTCAACTGGACGTGTGGATTCAAGTCCAACCCTAGCTTAGCAGCATAGGATCCACCTTGGTGGATTCCAAGACTGGTCTCTCTTCGATCTATAGGCGACTTCTTGCGTTCTTGAGGTCCATCCGTCTTCCTCAACATAATTCAAGATTATAGCGGAAGAATTCCTTCTCGGAATTCAACCAGTCTATCCATCTACGATCCATCCCAACCACAAGATCACTCGCCATTCCTCACGTTTTCTCCATCATCTCCACGTCTACCATCTCTACCTCTCCTCTTGTTTTGGTGTTGAAAGATCGGGCAACCCTTGCGGCATATCCCCGCATCAAAATTACTGTTAAGGATACAACAAAGCCTAAATCGAATCAGACAACAAATCTGAAAATCGATTCTCTACTCAAAACCGATACACCTATTCTATTTATATACAATTCAGCGGAGACGGCAGTTATTGTCGGTTATTTGTCGGTTAAGTCGGTTAAGACGGTTGGTAGTTAAAACAATCATTTAACCGAATTTAATTAATTTAAAGAGAGTCTTTAAATAAGACTATACCAACAATTTCCCACTTAGTCTTATTTGTCGGTTAAGTCGGTTAAGACAACAAATCTGAAAATCGATTATCTAACTTCGCGTTCTCATCCGCAAGGATGTTTTAGGTTGGACTACCTCTAGGAGATAGACCGATCTAACCGCTTTTCATTCAAAAAAAAACAATAATTTATTTAAAAAATGCTAGAAGTTTTAGTTACTTAAAAAAGAAGAATATGATGCACTTTTTTACAAAAGTTTTGGTAATTAGTGGTTTCATACAATCCATTACTAAGAAAGGGTTAAAAAAAAAAATTCTTTTAAAAATGCTATGAGAGTATGGGTTGCTCTATAAAAGAAAATGACATGATGTACTTTTATACAAAAGTCATAATTAGTGGTTTCATACAAGCAATTAGCAAGAAAGGATGTGCCATTGTCTTTTTTAGATTTGTAGCATTTGTGATCGAATGAAAGAGTCAATGATTTGTAATCGACTCTTGAAAAACGTCCATAATTGTTCTTCAAAAGGTCTCTTGGTCACTTTTTTCAACAACCTCGTATCCCAATCCCAGTCTTTTAACCCTGATTTTCCTTCCTTTCCCTCGGGGGTCTTCGTGCTTCGGTGCATGCTTCGTGTTACTGAGTGTGTTGTTTCTGATATTCTGTTTTCTTTCATTGTCTTTTTGTCCCCTACGGCTAGCCTATTTGCCGTCTTCTACACGGCCTCTCAAACTACCGGGACTATCTTGTGCCTCATATCCTTTCCTTTTACAAAATATAATTAATAAGAAAGGGTGATTTTCTGCAAACGCTTTTATAAGTAGTAGTTTTATGCAAATAACTAAAATAAGGGATGGGTTTACGGATTTAGCCAAAATAAAAGTTGAGAGAGCAAGAGAGGGGACAGTTGGACATATATCCATATGACCAGTTGACCATATAGAATAGAACACAGTTCTTCCAATAGCAGCCCAAATACAGGAAACAAATTTTCTGAAGAGGAAAAATCTTTTATATGCATGATCAGTAGAGATTTCAATCGGAGAGGATAATCTCTCAGGGCCGATAGAGTTGGACGCCGACGTTTATATATATCTCTGGCAAAAGCTTCCTTTGCGAGGGGAGAACTAGAGGGGGAATGTCGTTTCCGTTCTTCAAGGCAAGGCCTAAGAGCCCTCAAGAGGTATCAAAGGCGATCAAGGACAGCCTGTTAGCCCTCGATACGAAGACCACTGTTGAAGTCAAAGCGCTAGAGAAGGTTAATTTCACTTCCATCTCTCCTGTTCAATACTCGTTTTCTAATCAACAACTTTTTGCGTTGCAAGTTTCATGTCAGTTTGGGGTTTCTGTAAATAGGCCCAAATTGAACATATAAGTTTGGGAATTATGGCCGAAATGTATTCAATTGCTTATAATGTACTTCGAATATCACGGGAATGTTTGGCTTTCTGATTATATTGAATCGTGCTGGACCGCCGGTCGTCTAAAAATTCGCATTGTTGTTCATTAATTTGATCACCTTTGTGACGAAAATGAGTGAATCAGTAGTCTCAAGAGTATGGTATTGTGCATTTTTGCCTTGAGCTTTTACAGTCCAATTAAAAATGTTAGATCTTATTTTTTGGGATTATACAGGCATTGGAAGAAGTCGAGAGGAACTTCTCAACAATGAGATACTTGCTTTCTGGAGATACAGAATCAGAGCCAAACCCCGATCAGGTTTCACAGCTAGCATTTGAGCTATGTAAAGATGACGTTTTAGCTCTCCTAATCCATAAGTTACCTCTATTGGGATGGCAAGTAAGTCCTTGTGATTGTCAATGTTGTGATCTGCAGCTTAGAGTAGAGTACTTAAAATCTTGCAACATTCTCTATGCAGGCTAGAAAGGATTTAGTCCAGTGTTGGACTATATTATTGAAGCAACAAGTGGATTCCAGTTATTGCTGTTTGGATTACCTTGAGAATCATTTACAGTTGCTGGATTTCCTGGTTGTCTGGTAAGAATATTCAGATATTCCCTTCCGTAATAGTAATAGTTAGTATGATGCAGTGGAGCTTGGTTGGGATAGTACTTCTGTTATGGCTTTGCCTGACTTGGCTCACGTGCAATTACTTTATAGATATCTATTCTCTACCAGTTCCAGAGTGAATTTTGTCTATACGCGGCTGTATACATCATGATTCTGATATCAGTTGCATTAGTTGTAGGTAGTATATATTTAGGCTGCTAGCAACCAGGTTGTGCTATCAGAAGATTATTCTTTAATCAGAAGTTTTCTCAAACCTCTTAACCATCTACTTGATGGCTGTATTGTGATTTAAAAGTCAAGATTATTCTTTAATTTCAACTTCAAGAGGTTTGTGACTTAGAATGCTACAAAATATGCTTTATAAGAATTTCTTGAGTGCACTGGCTCCTTTGTGATTTTATGGTTCCCTGATACTTGATTTGCTTACATTAAATTGCCTTAATCTTAAGCTTACATCCTTTTGTTTAATGCAGCTATGATAACAAAGATGTTGCCTTGACCTGTGGTAGTATGTTGAGAGAATGCATCAAGTTCCCAAAATTGGCAAAGTAAGATATATGCTTTATCAAATTTTTAATGCAAATTACCACTTATCTAGCTGTTGCTTCTTGTTAAACCATCCTGCTTCCAAAAATATTCTTGCTTTTATTCTCAAGGTGGGAGGAATATGGACTCTGTGAGTGTATGATACTATGATGAAAATCTTCTTGTAGTGATATCAACTGAATGTGAATCTTGTGAAATAATTCACTTTTCTATTTATGATGCTTCTGTTAGCCTAAGAAAATTGGGCAAGAGCTAATCCCACTCTCTCTCTCTGAATCCTCAATTTCATCTTCGGATTTGTAATAGTGGTTATGTCCTAATATCCCTAATTTAGGAATGTGCAAACAGTCAAGTCCATACTCTTTAAGTACCTCTTGTTTGCCGTTTTCTGCTTACAAACAATTCTTATCCCTCACATATCTTTTGTATAGTATTCTTTCAGATATATACTGGAATCAGCATGCTTTGAGCTTTTCTTCAAATATGTAGAGCTTCCTGTCTTTGATGTTGCTTCTGATGCATTCTCCACATTTAAGGTAAGAATATTGCATTTCAGATAGAATAATTGGTATATTGAGCTTCGTTAAAAGATTTGTAACAGAAGTTGATGCAGGATCTGCTTACCAGACATGGAAAAGAAGTTTCTGAATATTTGACCTCTCATTATGACGAGGTTTGCTCCCTCCCTTGAGTTCTTCATGCTCTGATTCTTATCACCTTAGGATTTTAGCTATGTTGGTGATGCTTTTATCAAGTAGTACTATTTCTGCTCAATTTAGGCAATAATAGCTTCCACAGTGAACACCATAAAAGACTTGATAAACTTAAATGAAGGTTAAATTCAATATCATTGCCACTTCTTCCTTGTCTGATGAGTGATTATTCTTCCCAGTTCTTTGATTTGTACGAGAAGCTTTTAACATCTCCTAACTATGTGACAAGAAGACAATCCCTTAAGGTTAGTGAGGGCTTTAATTTCTTGTCAGATTATGTTGTATTATTGTGATGCCGCTTATTGAGAGTGTGCTCTTGATGTTATTAGCTCCTTGCAGACTTCCTTTTGGAGTCACCAAATTCGAGAATCATGAAGCGGTTTATTTTAGAGATTCGGTATCTGAAGGTCATAATGATGTTACTAAAGGTATTTGTAAATATAGTCGGTAACAAAGTTAGTTAGTTTGCTAACTGTAATTTATTTTCCTTGTAACTCACATATAATGGAAGTAATTTTTGTCTGTTTTATTTCTTTTTGGCATTTCCTCTGTTTAGGGTGAATTATATCTTTTATAGAACTAATGGAAAAATAAATTCTTAAATGATATAAAGTGGCAAAACGTCATAGTGATAAAGCTTATGTCCTATCAGAAATAGCATTTTTAGTGTCGGAACTCAGAAGTATCCAAGTGTATCTACTTTTGTGAATGAAAGCGTCTCTTAAGAGAATATTTGGCTTCCATTCTTGTTAAATTGGCTTTATTTCTTTTGTACTCCTGATTGAATGTTTCTTTTTAGTTTATTAGTGTTCTTTCATTTGACTCGTTACATTGCTACTCTGTATCAGCTAGAAGTGTGTCATTTACTCTTGGGGTAGTGTTTTACATAGTGTTTTTCAAAGCTATGTTAGCTTGCTTGTTTTGACCTTATCCTATCTGTAGTAGCAATACCGCCTAAGAGGATCTTTAGAGCTTCAAAAGGGAATTTTAGAGTTCTCAACTCTGTCTATTTCTATACCAGCACAATTCCTAGCCTTTGTCCAAATGGGATTCCACTCGCAATATATCTCATAGGAAACTTTTAGTTGGCGATTTGACAAAAAAATTTGGTTTTAATTTGACAGCTGATGAATAGCGTTGCTAATTGGTATTAGTAATGAGGTTTCTTATTGAACTTGAGGATGCACTTCAATTCAGCTCTTCTAATAAAGTAATAAGTAATAACATCACTTATGACCAAACTTTTTTCTGTTAATGTGTTGAATTTTGTTGAGCCTATCCTTTCTTTACCTCATAACTCACTTCTGATGTTTATCAGAAAGCTAATTTTGTGGCATATTTCATTTTAAATGTATTTTGAGCAGGACTCGAGCAAAAATATTCAGCTCTCTGCGTTCCACATCTTCAAGGTGAGAATTTTCTTAGGAAGTCCAAGTTTCTTATTGAACTTGAGAATGCACTTCAATGCAGCTATGATAACAAAGATGTTTTGCCTTTCTATAATCTTACACTTGGCCAAGTACTTCACATTAGAAATCAATGAACAATTTTGGATAGTTAAGTTTGTTTATGCATGAAATGCTCTTCAAGAATGGCTAATAAGAGCGATTCTGCTAGTAATCTAATTGGAACCATACATAAGAATTTCTAATAATAGTTAAATTATTTCAGGTGTTTGTTGCAAATCCTCAAAAGTCACAGGAAATCAAACTAATTCTTGCAAAAAATCACGAGAAGTTGCTTGACCTTCTTCGCACCCTCTCAGTTGCCAAAGGTTAGTTTCAAGTTTTCAACTCTTACCATTCTTGTAGTTAGACTGTTTGTCTTCAATGGCGGAGTCATCCTGCCTAAATCATCCTCTGACTGAGTTTATGCTGTAAACCAAATGATCAGGTTCTGAAGATGAGCAATTTGACGAGGAAAAAGAGATGATTATCGAGGAGATTGAAAAGGTATACCGTGTTACCAATTCTTAATCAATGCTTGATTAAAATTCATTTTGCTTATGTATTTCGTTCATCCCTGTGTGTAACAAGACTGTCGTGGCTGTTTGATATGCCACAAAAAGAACAGTTTGCTGGGCGATATAGAATGCAATGAAAGTTGCCCGAGTGCATTGTTATAGGGTTATTCAAAGTGTGCATGTGTATGCCCTTGTAATGCTGTTGAGTTTGTCTATTGCAATATGACATATGTATGAGTATTTCATGTGTTTGTTTATGTTCAAAGTTGATGTTTCTCGCCAGTAGTGTCCGATTTACAGATTCGGATGAGTCGAAATTGATAAAGAAACGAGCTTGGGGTTGCCAAAATTTCCATATGGATATGAACGGAAGAAAACAGGATCTGTATGTCGAGTCATTAACCTCAATCTAGATCATTTCTCATAAAAAATAATTATGAAGTTCTCAACAATAAATTCAAAAAAAATGACATGAATATAATTTTATATAGATTGAAATCAATCAATCAATTCAATTTAAAAAACATAAAATATCAAATGGTGACGTTTTTCAGTATGTTACAAAATACTTGGTAGGTAGAAATACGCATATCTTATATTCATATCGGATCGCAATCTTACCATCAAGTTTGTTAATGGGCACGAGTTACAATTGTGATACATCGTCATATTCGTATATGCATTCACATAATCCCTATATCCTAATCCTTCTCCATTTTCGGATTCATCACCTTCCATCCTCATCTTCTCCTAAATCCCCGATCCGCCATGAATTTCTTCAATTCAGTCTTCTCTGACGATCCAGAACCCTCCAATTCATCAACATCTCCTTCCAACGATTCCTCCGACATTGCATCAGATAATCCTGATGACGAAAACCCTAATCTTATCCCCGAGTCTCCATCCACCATCAGTGAAAATTCGGATTCCGTTTGGAGCTTCGGCAGCCTGATCAAGAACATCAGGACCCAATCTGAATCTGTAATCGGAAACTACCGGCGAGAATTCGAGGAATTTGGGTCAGGATTGCTCAAGGAGACCTCCTTGATCCGCGATGTCGCCAGTCGTGCAGTACAGGAGTTACCCGATTCGATTGATTCCGGCGCCGCTGTCGCTCAGGAGTCGCTGGAGACGGTGGGGCAGGCGATCGACAACATAGGTTCGTCGGTTTGGCAAAATACAACCAAGATCCTTGCCCGTGGGAAAGAACTGCATTTATTCGATGATGACGACGACGTTGGTACCGATGATAACGGTGCCACGAACAGTATTCGATCGGATGAAAGGAATTTGAACGTGAAGAGATACAACTGGTTTGATACGCGGATGCGTGAGATTCAGGGCGACCCGAGAACTTACACAGAGGAGCTACATGATTTGGAGGATTACAAGAAGTGGAACTCTGAATTCAACTTGGATGAGAAATGCGATGAGATTAAAAATTTGATACAGGAAGAGCGGATGGTGGAGAGGGTTTACCTACAGTTGGTTCCGGTCACCGTTGATAGGGACAGCTTTTGGAGCAGGTACTTTTATAAGGTGAATAAACTTAAACAAGCAGAGGAGGCTAGGGCTAGGATTATGAAAAGAGCGATTACCGGGGAGGAGGATGACGAAGACTTGAGCTGGGATGTGGATGATGATGACGATGATGATAATGCTCCCAGTGCGAATGTTTCTGTTGAATCTACTATAGAATCTGAAGATACGCAGGAAAGAAGTTTGAATGAGGAAGTTGAATGCAAGAAAGTTGGTGAGATAAGTGAGGTGAATGATGATTCGAGCAAAGATAGTGATTTGTCAATCATTTCGACACAACCATCTTTGCCAGGAGAGGAAGAACTTGAATGGGATGAGATGGGAGATGTAGGAAGTGATGATGGAAATAAGATGACTGCAAGTAGTAATTCGAAATTGTCTGATTTACGCAGCCGGTTGAATGGTGCAGATGAAGATGAAGATCTGAGGTGGGATATTGAAGATGAATAAGAACCTATCAAGTCATGATTTAGATGTCAATTATTAGTGGCAACATATGAAAAGAGGAAATGACAGTAAGAAAATGGTGAATCAAATAGCTGAAAAATGAAGATGAAGAGAGTTGCGGTATTTCAAATCCGAAACTAACAGCGCATTGTTGTGCTTCCTTGTTGTTCATAGGAAAGTAGCTCAGAATTGGCAGAATTCATAATCCCCTTGATTCTATTTGTTGTGCAGTGTAAATGCAAAATAATTGAAATCTCATTAGCTTTTCTTATAACTTTTTGGGTGAATCGGGATCTTCAGGTAAACTTGTAACCAAATATCTAGGCTCTTTAAATTCCGGGTCTGCACAGAAATTTTGGACTGTATTTGGACCCGAAAACTATTGTTGACAACTGGATTTGGTACCGAAATGGCCTCTTTACAAGAAAGAATTATTTCTACCAAACAAGGGTTCATAACTTTGATTCAAGCAGTTTATGTACCTGCCTCCCCCGGGGTGGTTGTTCAATAACTCCTACCCCTAACAGAAAGAGAAGAGAAATTGCCGGTATACTTCTACCAAGCAAGGGTCCTCACGGTTTAGGTTTGACCCAACCCAAACATAAACCTAAACCGTGAGGTTGGAAACCGGTGGTTTAGGTTTAACCTAAAACCTAAACCGCCGGTTTGCTAAACCGGCCACGGTTTATAAAAAAAAAATTAATAAAATTAAAATAATGCATAATTGTTTTTTTTAAAAAACTTAATATATAAAACTTAGTATATAAATATAAAATTTTAGTATATAAAAAAAACTTAGTATATAAAAACTTGTAATTAAAATTTATACTAAATAAATAAAACCCAAACAAAATCAATTTAACAAAAAAAAAGGGTTTGAACCGGTTTCCCGATTGCCTACGTATCCTCTCGGGTTAAGAGGAATCAAAGTCCACGTAGTTCTCTTACCTTGACTTACCTTTTTCGGACTTCCGAGTTTTTTTTAACCCCGTTTATCTTTCGACCTCGGACTCGGAAGTAGTGCCGGCGTCTTCGGAGTTGGAATCCGATTTGGAGTCGTACACCGGTGCATTCTGTTGTTTCCGCTTTGCCGCCCTTATCCAATCTTGAATACAAACTTGCATCTCCAACTTCTCGGGCTTCAATTGAGTTCTCTTGTGACCGAGAATGTTCCCGCCTTGGCTAAATGCTTGCTCCACCGCAACCGTTGATGCAGGCACGACCATGACTTGTTGACAATTTTAACTAAGGTTGGATATTTGGGAGCTAATCTCTTCCACCAATCCAAAATATCAAATTCACCATCAAAACTAAAACAAGTGTTAAGATAATCTTGATATTCCGCATTTGAAGATGAATGTCTAGATGTTTTTGTTCTTTTAGCTAAAATTTGTGTGTAATTGAAAGAGAAGAATGAAGTGGAAGAGGGAGATGGACGAGGTGTGGTAGAAGAAGAACTAACACGTGATTCAAATGTACTAAGCAATTTTCCAATTTCGGCATTAACTTGTTGCATAATGTTAGAAACATTAATGTTTTCTTGTGATAAGTCTACACACAAACAATCATAATAAGCAGTCAATAAATCGAAAACATCATCTAGTTTAAGTCTAGGATCAAAAACGGCGGTTACAAGATAAATCATGGGAATGTCTTTATAATATTTAAGCCATTTATTTTTCATTACAAACATGCAATCTATAAGGGTTGGTATGTTTAAACAATTTCGAAAAGCTTCGGAAACATTAACGGCAATCTCTAAAAATCTACAAGAAGTTGGAGTGTAAACGCAACTCATGGCATTAGATGCATCACTAAAAAATTTTAAAACATTACAAATATCGGTACAAGTTTCCCAAATATTTTCATCATCAAGAATTGACCAAGGTACGTGAATTGAAGCAAATTCTTGTAAAAAAAAGTTTATAATGTACGGCTTCACTAAGTAATTTGTAAGTCGAGTTCCAACGAGTTCTGACATCTTTTGAAAAAGCAATTGGATGAACGTTTTTAGTTAAACATAAATTTCTCCATTTTTTCTCAAATCGGAGTCGTGCCAAATATGGTCACTAACATAGTTGATGAGGTTAGCATATTTCCTAAAACCTTAAGCCCATCTTGAACACATAAGTTTAAAATATGACATGCACATCTTTGATTAGTATAAGGAATTCGCAAATATTGTCCCGCCTCCTCAACCAAATGGTTTACGGCAGCGGTATTTGCGGATGCTTTATCAAAAGAATATGAAAAAACTCGATGTTGTAAATTATATTCTTGTAAAACCGTTTTAATCATGCTTGCAATGCCCGGTTCATTATGTCTTTGATTGAAATGCCGAAATCCAATAACATATTTATGCAAAAACATAGCGTTATTAATAAAATGTAAAGTAATGTCCATGTAAAAATGTTGTTGAGATTGTGTACTCCAAATATCACTACAAATAGAAACTTGATGATCAAAACATGCCAAAGTCGATAAAAAATTTTCTTTCTTTTGTAAGTAAGATTTAGATACTAATTTAGAAACGGTTTTCCTAGAAGTTGGTTTAAAAGAATGTTGAAGATATCTAGTGTTATATTCTCTAACTTCTTCATATCCGGCATAAGAAAATGGTAATGAATGAGAACAAATAACATCGGTTAATCCTAAACTTTCTTCACTATGATTATATATAAATAAAGGAGAATGAGAGGTAGAAGATGCAAACCCGTGGGACAATTGTGTTTGTCCCCGTGAAATCCCGAGCTTCTCCGGATGGACGTTTTGCATGTGAGTTTGCAATGTCCCGTAGCCGCCCTTGACCTTCCACTTGTACACCTTCGGACAATAGTTGCATGTCACTTGACAATAATCGTTCACCGGCTCTCCCTTGGTGTAATGCTTCGTAAATATTTCGGATGTAAGCATTTTCGGAGGGGGGAGACTTCTTCGTGGAACTTCGGTAAGTTCGGGATTGTCGTGCATTTGTGTTTCACTCTCTTGTGTGCTAGGAAAGAATTGAGAAGAGGGGAATTGATCACTTGGGTTTGCCATTACGAGAAAACAAGAATACGAGAAAAAGAGATTAGGAGAGTTGAGAAGATGAGAGGTAGATGGTGTGAGTTTTAAAGGAAGAAAGGTTGGGTATTTATAGGAAATTAGGATAGGTGTAGGTTTTTAATTTAATTTAATTTTTTTTAAAAAGAATTACTCTCCAACGGCCCTTTGGGCCGTTGGAGGCAAGACGCCAATGGCCAAACGGCTATAAAAATAGACGATTGACCCTTTAAAAAAAAAAACTATTTAATGCCCAAACCGCCGGTTTAAATTTTTTATTTTCACAAACCTAAACCTTAAACTGACCCAAACCTAAACCGCCGGTTTGGCCAAACCGGCGGTTTAGGCCGGTTGAAAACCGACGGTTCGGTTTGAACCGACCCCATGTCCGGTGGCGGAGCCAGAAAATATTTGAAGGGGGGACTAAATTGATTAAAGAAATACCGATAAATTTAACTTAATCTAGTAATCAACTACAAATTTTCAATTCAATCAACAAATATGATAAAATTTAACCTAACTTTACAAATCAATCAACAAATTTAACCTAATCAAGTAATTAACTACTCAATTTCAATTCAATCAACAAATATCAAGAACCTTAACATAACTTTTCAATTCAATCAACAAATTTAACCTAAATTTTAATCAACAAATTAAACCTAATCAACAAATACAAACCAATTAAACCTAATCAACTAAATAACTACTAATTTTTCAATCAAATTGATTTAATAACAAGTAAAACTTATAAGAAAACTAACCTTTACCTTGATTTAGAGCAACCCACCCTCCAGCAGGTCGAGAGTCCCTGAAAGGGAGCAGCGACAGCCGACAAGCCGCAGGCGGGATGACGAGAGGAGAGGTGCGGCACTGCGGTCTGTGGAGGCGAGGCGGGTGGGCGAGCAAAGGAGCAGGCCGAGCGGCATTTCGAAGGCGACGGGCGGGATGAAGCTGAGGGCTTAGACGACGAGAGGAGGCGAGGAGGGAGCGGCATTGCGGAGGCGAGGCAGGCGAGCAGAGGAGCGGCACTGCGGGAGGCGAGCAGCAAGGAGAGTCTTCAGATGAGAGGAGGCGAGGAGCGGCCATCGAAACCGAGGGAGAATATAGACGAGGCGTGCCTGGAGCGGGAGAGGAGCCAAAAAAAACCCTAATTTTTCATTCTCATCAAAACGACGTCGTTTTGATGGAGGGTTTTTTTAATTTTTTGTTTGACACTACATCACACGTGTATGGAGAGGCACGGTCCCCTCCCTTACCCCCCTTATATCCGCCACTGTCCATGTCTAACGCGACACGTAAGCTTTATTACTCATGCTTTATTATATTATATAAAATATAGATGATTAATTTTGCTTAAACTTCTCTCATCTCTCCTTACGAAGGGTTAGTTTTTTTTTTTTTTTACTTAGTTCTTGAAGGTCAGTTTTTACGTAGTTCTTGCAGGTTTATGTATGGTTCATAATTGACAGTAAACTAAAAAAAACAATTACAAGGAAAATGGTACAAGAACTAATGTACAATAAATCGAGTGTTGCTTGTACAATCTTTTTTATGAATACATTTTTGAATAAGTTACGAGTAATCTACCATTGATGCACTTGATTTAACGCTCCAGATTAGTCCACGTCGTTTAATAAATTACTAGACAACGCGGTGATATTTTATAATTACATGCAGTTCATGCGGCATTTTTGGCCTTTAATTTTGATAATCTGTTTCTTAAGAGAGGGGGACAAAATGACAATTTTGTAATTTTTCATGAGAAAACATTTATTGTTTTAGTTCATGAGTTTGGTTCAATTCATTCAAATGTTTATTTTAATTGTTCATAGTTTTGTTCAATTAGATCAAACGATTTTGTTCTTATTTTTTAACATTTTTTTCATTCAAAATTTTATACATTTTCATTCAAATATTGTCTAAATAATTGTATGTAAATTTTAAACTTTTTTTTTTATTCCAGTTCTCCATTTTTCTCTTAGTTTAAATTGTTTGTTCTAACAATTTTTATCTTTTAACATTTTTTCGTTCAATTTTCTGTTCTGATAGTTCAAATGTACTAATGGTTATATTTTTCAGTTTTTTTTGTTAGTTCATTTTTCTGTAAGTTTAACATAATATAATAATATAAAATATGTATTTTTTTTTTCTTTGACGGAGTTTTTTTTAATTTTTTTTTTGTAAATTACGTTCAAGCTATATTATACTTAGTGGAAGGTTTGCGCATATATTCATAAATCATTCATTACTTTATCTCATCTATTTCATGAACATAGATTACATATTTATAGTGGTCTAAACACATGTATTAAAAAAAAACATGTATTTGTTGGTCTACCGGATTCATTACCAAGTAAGTTACTCCAAGATTATCACACCACAAGGTTGGAGGTTCTGGTAAGTTGAAGTATAATTTTGCAAGAAAAGGTTGGAGCCAGAGTATCTCAGAGGTAGCATGGACGATGGCTCTGTATTCCGCCTCGGTGGATGATCGGGCTATAGTGTCCTGTTTTTTTTAAGTCCATGAGATGAGAATCTAACCAAGGTAGACACAATATCCACTTGTAGAGCGACTATCATTCACGTCACTACCCCAATCGACATTAGAGAATGTATAGATAAGGGAATTAGATGTGGAGGAGATATGAAATAAAGGGAAGCAATAATGGAATTTAGATAACGAAGGACGCGTTTAGCAGATTGCCAGTGAGCTTGGGAAGGAGCATGCATGAATTGAGCAAGTTTATTGATTGTGAATGAAATATTTGGCCTTGTAAAGGCAAGATACTGGAGACAACCAATGGTGCTTCTATAGAGAGAAGGACCATCAAAGGCAAGGGGGTTGGGAAAAGTATATTGGAAGTTTGTGGTGACGACGACAAAACAGGGACAATCGGGAACACGTACAATCCAACCTCAACGAGTCCTTAAAGAAGAAGACGATGGGTCTTGGAATCCTTCACAAGAAAGTATTGTGAGTAAAATTCAAAAAAGCACAATTATCTACACAAACAATACATATTTATAAAGTCATAATATGGGCCTAAGCCGGCAAGAAAAAAGTTGATATTGGATGTGGTGGTGTTGACAGAAGGTGAGGGAGGGGTAGGAAGAAGAGCAGTGTTTTGGCGAGCAATACGAGACTCATGGACGAGTGAATGGGGCACAATTTGGGTAGGTGAAGGAAGGGTGGTTTGGGTTGAAAGACTTACGACTATAAAGTCATAATATGGGCTTAAGCCGGCAAGAAGAAAGTTGATGAACGTCGTATCGGAAATTACTTGACCAATAGTGGTGAGGGATAACTCAAGATTTTTTCTTTTGCTAAAGTAGTCAGTGATGGAGGAGACTCATCTCTTCAATGATGCGAGTTGGAGCCTGGTTTGGACAATCTGGACACTAGAAGTTGCACAAATAGGGAGTGAATATGCTCCCAAACCTCAACAGTGGTAGTGCAGTCCAACATTTGAACTAGGACGGTTTAAGTATTGGAACATGTAAGTATAACAATAACAAATTAATTTCGTGAGATCCAATCCATCTACTCTTTTGATTGTGGAGGAGTGGGTGATTTTTATGGGCACTTATTTGTTCTATCGACATACTCAAAACAGATTTTGAGCTCTAAGTATAGGTGAGATTTGGGCTTTCTAGAGAACTTTAAGGAAGAATGATTTTCTGTCATGTAAGGTTTTATGTGTGTTTTTTGTTCCAGAGTTGTTCTTGTGATGGCGTATGTCTTTGTGGCTCCGATACCATAGTGGATGGTTTGTTGAGATGTTTATAAAATCACTCATTACTTTGTCTCATCTATTTCATGTACAAAAAATACATATTTATAATAGTGGTCTAAGCACATGTATGTGTTGGCCTGTTTACATATGGGCCGGATATGGATCAATTATATATTCACCTATGGGCCATCTACTCTAGTAATACGAATGGTTCATATATTTTTTGAACTAATAGTATAAATATTTTTAAACGAATTGATAGTGTATACTTTTTGAACGAATTAAACTAACTACAGAAAATATGCGAACTAACTAAGAAAATAATACATGAATATTACTAGAAATATGCGAATTGATAATGTATATTTTTGAATGAATTAACTAAAACTATGAATTAAGATAATAACAGTTATATTTTTCACGAAAATTACAAAACTATCACGGCGTCCCCCCTTTTAAAAAACAAATTTTCAACAAGACAAAATTGCCCTCGTACCTTCTACAAATTGCAAAATTGCCACGACATCTCTTATAAATGATTAAATAACGTGGATTGACATAGATGTTGGATCAAGTGAATCAACGTTCCAATTACTGTAGCTCCTTACCACAAAATCAAATTGTACCCGAACTATTTCCTAAAAAAAAAAAAAAAAAACATGTATCCTTAGATCAATTGTGCAGGTACATTTACAGGAATAAAAATACACTATGCATATGTAATTACAAGACAAATTCATTTTCATTTATCTATTTACAAGCACATACCAAAAAAACCATCCATAGCGCCATAATTGGTCAATTCCATGTGTAATTACAAGACAATTTCAAGACAATTTCATTTTCATTATTTTCTTAGGTTGATCTGATGATTCATATTATATTTCTATGACTATAATTGCTTGATTGAAAATAGGAATTGTTTTTTATTCGCTTTCATAGCTCATCTTGTATGTCTTACACAACCTTGACCATTTTATAGTCATACATCGAGAGGTCATGACTATTAGAAATTGTAAAATGATAGTTTATGCTCTATTGACTATTAGAAATTGTAAAATGATAGGTTATGTTCTTATGCAAGATTGCAAGAGCGTATTATCTATAATGGACAAACTTAAATTGGAAGTAAGATAGAGTGTGGTAATAATATGTTTCTTCAGGGTCTCTATCTATCATAGAATCCACGAGTTTTACTTGGATTTTACTTTCATAGAAAATAGTCGGTCTTATATCTAGATTCAAAGAACTATCTCTATATCGGTCAGTTGGTCATATGCAATATTACAAGAGCATTTGTAGGCGGTAGACGACAACACATTTGTTATAGATTACGATGTTAGACAGGTAGGCACATTTGAAATCCCTTGTCGGAATTCCTATTGGAACCCTTTGATCATGTGATTTTGGTGGATCCTTCGAACAACAAACTCGTTTCAAAAGTTAGAATTTCCATTGTGGTTTCAAGTATGGATCCATCGAAAAACTAGTTAAAATCAATTTGGGATTTGGATCTAAAACGAGTAGAAAATTTTGAACTCTTTTTGAACAATGGTAGATCTAGAATGATGGATCTAGAATGTTGGATGGGTATAGTGAAACTGGAACTCGACTTTTTCCCACAGATATGTAACATCATTGCAACACAAGGACATGAAAGCGTTTACGTCTTTTACCAATTCTAAAACACTCATAACTCTCTTTTTACTAAATCACGTATTTATCTACGGTATTTTTCTAAAAACAAAATCTACAAACATCTACCCGAAAACTACAAACCCCCTTAATGTTCAACCATTGTGGTTGAAAAAGATGAACTTATGGGTAGAGATGAAATTATGGGATATGTTTCTGCTTCCTCAACACTCATCCTTTATTCTACCGCCTTTACATCTACTCCATACCCTTTTCCATAATTTTACTCATAATTATTTACTATTTTACCAAACACTCAACTAAAACTTTCTCCCCCAAACTTCTTAAATCAACTCATCTCCTCTAATCTCAGTCTACATGATTCTCTTCAATTTCACTCTCTTCAATTTTATCTAAGATAATCTCACGCTACCAAACAAAACCTAAACAAAATCAATGTAATCCATGAGTTACAAACCGGCGGATCATATGGTCATATTGCTCCTAATGTTGTTAACAAAGTGTGCACGTGTAGCAGGAGAATATAGGAACTCCAAAGGACATGCGATGCAAAGCTCAACCAAATACAAGCAATTACTTTTACTGATGGTTTTATATCTTATGATGCATTATAAGGAAAACCATTTTCAGTTGGACATGAATATGTCCCAACTCCTACCTCAAAGCAGATGAGGTCCCTGTGCAAGCATACAAACACAAAGAACAAGGAAAAGCACGCTCCCTATGCAGAAATTATTCTCTTCAGGTTCAAAGAGACTTTCTCAGCCATTAATTTATGGCTGTGGAAGAGAAGACAAAACTTACTCTGATGCAGTCTGCAACACGGCGTGCTCGTGATTGTGAAAGCAGGGTCCCTGTGCAAGCACGCAAACACAAAGAAAAAGGAAAAGCACGCTCCCTACGCAGGCATTATCCTGTTCAGGTTCGAAGGGACTTTCTCAGCCTATTCCTCCACACCCATTTTCGTATGGTTGTGGAAGAGCAGACACCCCCGGTGCGTTTCTCAAGTCATTTTCCACCCAATATATTAAAAACATCTACTACTTTGCATAAACTGGTTTCATAATGCTACCACACTTTTAATTAAGATTCTGAATGCAAATGTTCACATTTTTCTTTATTCACCATAAAACAGAACTTACTCTCTTGCAGAACACGGCGTGCACACATACACTTGGGAAAGCTGAGCATGCGATGATAACACTTCAACAACCTATCACAATCTGCATTCATCCATACGAAAGCTTAGTCAGTCTAGTTCAACTCTTTGGGAATTTTGGATTTAAAACAATTAGTGTTATGATTAATTACCTTTTTATCTCTCCAATGAGTTTACATAACTCAGAGGCAAGTAGATCTCTCCTCCAGCTTCCCCGTGTTGCTCTCCGCTCACAGTTTTCTTAGCAGCAAGAAACTGGGCACTCATAGCTTCCATCCCGTGCTTCACGGCCTCTTCAGCATCACCATAGCCGTGCTCCTCAGCATATTTCCTTACGTCTTCTGTTATTTTCATAGAGCAGAACTTGGGGCCACACATGGAACAAAAATGTGCTACCTTGGCACCGTCTGCTGGCAGAGTTTCGTCATGGAAAGACATAGCCGTCATAGGATCCAAGGACAAAGCAAATTGGTCCATCCACCTAAACTCAAACCTTGCCTTGCTTAGAGCATCATCCCAGGCTTGAGCATGTGGATGACACTTGGCAAGATCAGCAGCATGTGCTGCTATCTTGTATGCTATAACTCCAGCCTTAACATCATCTCTATTGGGCAACCCAAGGTGCTCTTTTGGAGTGACATAGCAAAGGAGGGCAGTGCCAAGTGCCCCGATGTTCGCAGCACCAATTGCCGAGGTGATATGGTCATATCCAGGGGCAATATCTGTTGTCAAGGGGCCAAGAGTGTAGAATGGTGCTTCATTGCACCACTCAAGCTGTTTCTGCATATTTTCAGGGATCTTGTGCAACGGAATATGTCCAGGCCCTTCATTCATAACCTGAGAGTGGCAGAAAACCATGTCATTATTGTCATATCACGGTCAAAAGGAAAATCAATTATATTATTGTATGAGTTAACTACAAAAAACAGCTATGATTATTATGATCCAATTGAGCAGTAAAATAGTTACAGAACAATGTAGAACTAAATTACCTGCACATCCTTTTCCCAGGCCCTCCTTGTCAGTTCTCCTTGAGTTAAAAGCTCGGCAAACTGAGCAGTGTCATTGGCATCATAGATCGACCCTGGCCGTAGTCCATCGCCTATTGATAGTGCAATATCATACTGATTACAGATGTCAAGAATATCATCCCAGTGTTCATAAGCGAAATTCTCCTTGTGGTAAGCTAAGCACCACTTAGCATGGATGGATCCTCCACGTGAAACAATGCCAGTCATGCGTTTAGCCGTTAAAGGGATGTATCGAAGCAGAACCCCTGCATGTATTGTGAAATAATCAACACCTTGCTCAGCTTGTTCAATCAAGGTGTCTCGGAAAACATCCCAGCTGAGATCCTCTGCGATTCCATTCACCTTCTCCAGGGCTTGATAAATGGGGACAGTGCCAACAGGTACCGCAGAATTGCGGAGGATCCACTCACGAGTCTCGTGAATATGACGACCCGTGGAGAGGTCCATGATCGTGTCCGCACCCCACATTGTTGCCCATTGAAGCTTATGAACCTCCTCCTCAATGGAGCTCACAACAGCAGAATTACCGATGTTGGCATTGACTTTAACCAGAAAGTTTCTTCCAACAATCATAGGTTCCAACTCCAAGTGTCTTTTGTTGGAAGGAATGATTGCACGCCCGCGTGCCACCTCTGACCTTACAAACTCTGGATCAAGCTTTTCACGAGCAGCACAGTATAGCATTTCCTCAGTGATCATCCCTTGTTTAGCATAGTACATCTGGGTGTACCTAGGTAATCCCAAATTCTCCCTCCTAGCAACCCACTGTGTGCGCAATTTTGGAAGTCCTTCATCAAACAATAATCAAAAGATGAAATCAATCTAAGATAAATGTTGTTTCCAACTCTCAAAGCAAAGAGTAGCAACAGCATTGTGACTACCCTCCATGTTTTCATTAAGTGCTTACCTATACGAGGACTGATGTTTTGTGGGCCACTTGTGTCATAGGTGTCAAAATGGGGTTCATCGCCAGCCAAGTGGATCCTCCTAAATGGAACTTTAAGCACAGAGCCTGATTCCTCGTGAACAATTTCACTACAGATCAGATGCAAAAATTCAAATTTTAGGTAAAGCTGCATATGTGATGATTGAATGACTATAAAACATGATCAAGACAAAGTATGCAATGCATGACTCACTTGTATTCTTTTGTGCTCCTTGGGAAGCATTGTTCAAATGATGGAAGCGGAAGAAAATCAGGGGCAGATGGGTTGATGGTATGCTTTATTTTGACCTTGTCTGAATCGGTGCTTGGTGGATCAAAAGTCAATGTGGCTTGAGGTCTTGAGCTGAAAGCATTTGGGTAGAACACTTGGCCTCTTTTCTTAGCTACAAAACCAAGTATGTCTACTCTAGGCAAGAAATTGGTACTTGGAGGTTTCGGTGAAGCAGGAATATTGCCATTTCTGCACGTAGCAGTGATCAAAGTAGCTTGCATGGATGCCATACCTGAAATAATATGCGAAAATACCGTCTTACTTCATGTTTTTAAAGTGTCGTTAACACACGCAGCTAACACAATCAATTTAAGCATGACAGTGGAAATCATAAGAGAAATTAATTGGAGTTTGCATTGGCCAATAAGATAATTAAGAATAGATGCAATTACTGAATACCCCATCAGAAAACTCTCAAATTAGTGAAACACCAAAACAATTGAAATATCTTATGCCCGTTAAGAATGCAATCAACTTTCAGTTTCATGCTCAAATATCTAACAGTGTCTGATAAAAATAAACTTTTTTCAAGAAAGGCTATTCACATTTGCCACATAGCTCTTGTTGCAAAGCACTTTATTTAACAATTATTTTCAGCTTCACTCTAACTTAATTAGATAATTTCTGCATAAAAACTTCAGTCGGAAAGTAATTTCTCCACCTAATGATTAGGTAGTCAAACAGATTACAGTTTTTAGTCATGAAATTAACAGATTACAATTTCAGCCATGAAATTAACATAACAGTCAACCGAAATATATATACAGTCAACAAATTACAATCCAAACAGTCAAACAGATTAAAACTTCAGTCTTCAGAGACTCATTCCAGATTTCCACTCATCGAATACATGAATGAGTCTGAAATTTCACAATCATGAAGTGAAATTATGAACTGATTCACAGTTATGAAGTGAATAATGAATAAAAGAAACATATGAATGAGTTTGAAATTTCAGACTCATTCATGAAATTAAACAGATAGCAGAAGTGATTAAGTGGATAAAAAAACGTATGAATGACAGAAAGAGAGGTCGCTGGAACTAGAAACAGATAAAACTGGAAATTTCAGACTCATTCAACTCGAGATAGATCACAATTTCAGACTCACTCGTGAAATTAAAGAGATTAAACTGGAATTTGAAAGGAGAGGTCACCGGTAGTCCCGGAATTCAAGTACCCAACTGGAAAACTAGAAAATCGGAAATACACTAAAATTTGGGGAAAGAAACACCAATACCCAATGATAGCTCCAAGGGCGATGTTCCAGAAAACTTTCAAAAGGCGAAACCTATGGTGATCTCAAACCATGACGATTCTGAAACCATAACTATGTCAAACCATCACGAATCAAAAACAGATTTTCATTTTCTCTTGTATAATATGGTCCTCACGAATAACCATTGTCGGAAAAAGGGAAGCAAATGAAAGCCATCATTCCACTGTTAAGAAAACAGCCATGCAAAACCTAGTTTGTTCGTTTAAGAGAGCACTCAACAAATTAAACCCGAAATTAATACTGTTTGACCACAAAAGCCTAAAATGTAATCGAGATCACCTTTCGAACAAATCTGCGCCAAGGAACATGAAAAGGAAACAGAAATTCAAGAGCAAATCGTAAATATCATAGAAAGGATGAAGACGAAATCCGAAGGTAAAGTGAAATGGAAATCTGCTAATGATCATACAATTACCAGGATTTTGGAGATAAGACGATGGAGCCCTACTACGGCTGGTTGGAAAATAGATTTGTGTTTATGTAGGAAAAGTAGCAACCAAATATTTATAGCCTGAAAAAAATACCCTATCAATTCCTAAAAAATCTAAATGTATAGTCACTTGACTATTTTGCCCCTCTTTATACTTCACTTCCACTGTTCAAAAAAAAAAAAAATACTTCACTTCCAATTATGTGCCTTTTGAACCTTTTCTTTTTTTTTGTCACCCTCATCTTCTTGTCTACTACCTATAAGTCTTTTCCTCAATTTGGTCGATTTCATTTATCGAACAGAGTTGTGCAATATATTCTATGATGGTTTCGTTTTGTAGGAGGTACCTTTTTGAAATTTCGTCGTTCATTTTTTCAGAATTTCTTACCTTATCTCTCAAAAAAAAAAAAGTTATGCAATATGGCGATTCATAACAATTTTACTGTTAAGAACACCTTTCCTGAAGATGAACATACTTTGGTGAATACTTTTTTTTCAGTACCGTACAAGAGCTGAAAGCGGATTTTGATTTGACCCAAGATTTTCTCCTTTTTATACCCATTGATGGGTTTGGACATTGCATGTCTCCGGTTGAGTATCACACGATCCTTAAGTATCGTCTTATGATTTTTTTTGTTCCCGGTTGATGAGATTTGCCTCATGCCCAATTGCTAGAGTGTTTTGGATTTTGGAGAGCATATTGTTCATTGTAAAGAATTTCGGACTTCAAGTATAGACATGATTTGGTTCGTGATGTTTTATGCGACGTGTTTAGGAGAGCGAGAGTTTCGGCTAAGGAGGCGGTTGAAACCTTTTTCATCGATCCGCGTGAGAGGACGTCCACGTTGAGCCCGACGGATGTCTTAGTGATTGGTTGGGCGGGTGGAAAATATGATTGTATTGATTTGACGGGCATTTTCCCTCGGGTAAGACGACCTTCAAAATGGCCTCTGCTAAGTTAACTAAGCATGAGAGGGCTTGCATCGACAACCAACATGTGTTTCTTCTATTTGTTTTTGACACTTTTGGCTTTCTATTGTCTAGATTCTCAAGAGGGTGCAACGGATCTTGCCTGGTAACGTTGTGTCGCCTAGGTCTTCGGATATAGTTTTTACGAGAATCGGGTTTGCTATTCAGAAGGGGGTGGCGGAACAACTTGTTGTTCTCCTTCCTTCCACCTCGATGTAAATAATTGTGCGTGTAGGAGGGGGGATTTTGATCATTATAGCAAGGGGTCTTATGGTCAAAAGTGGGAAAGGGCGGACATCCACTTTGAAAACGTTCGCTTTGCCCCATCTTCGGCATAATGAATATATAACAAACACATCGTGAGTAATGATGTTTGCTTTGCCCCATCTTTGACATCCGCTTTGAAAGCATAAATGTGTCGTGTAAGTGTAACCACATTTGTGCACACCACACCCGGCAACTTAATCCAAGAACAATCATCATTTATCATTAAAGATACAGTTTATTGTAAATGACATTTATACCATCATGTGTGCTTATTAATTTATATAGTGCACTACAACATGTGGTGTTTATATTTATCATATGAACATATCACTTATCAAGAGATAAAATATTCATGATATACATGACATATTTATTAGACATATAAGCGTATAAAACTCAATATGTTAACAACAAGTGACCCCGCAGCTGGGTTATTCCGCGAAAAAGTTAACTAAGTCACGAAGACTTACCTGATATTTGTTCCAACCATCGATATTATAGACCATCAGGTTCACCATCTTCTACGACACCCGGTAGGAATATAACATTCCTCAAATTAACTTCCAACTTCCAAAATCATTTCAATTATTCCCATAGAATTTTATTAGTTCTACGACACTTCTCGTAAGATAAATTATAATTAATTAAAGTATTAATTAATTAATTAAATATCGTCAATGTAACATCTTGCCCGAAGACATTTTTTAACCAACTTGTCATCGGATTTCATCAAACAAATAGTCAAAGATCACCATTATAGTTATATGATCATAATGGAATTCCCAATTGTCCATTTTGACAAGCATAGGGTCAATTTAGGCTAAATCGCAATATGGAAATGATAAATTCATATCTTATATGTTACTAACCCGATTGATGATCATGAAGATGTTATAGGCTCTAGACGGTGCAAGGAGTAAAAGCATCATACCAAACGTCATCTTCAATAGCTCGCGGTGGTCCGTTGACATTCCGTTATCGATGAAACGGAAGTTTAACCATATGATTAAGAAACGGAAAATAACCTTTTATGTTAATGATGAGAACGAGGTAAAGAACTCAATGGTACAATCGAATTTGAAGAAAATGAACAAGAACGAGGGTTTTGTGGTGAGATGAAGATGGTCTCGTTTCATGTGCTTCACTCTCGCCGATCATAATATGCAAATGAATTTACATTCATTAATCGGTAAAAAGGGTTGTTGTAGTCGCCCTCGACAATTCATTTTATATAATATTTATTTATTTATATATATCAAGTTTGAAAGTATGTGTAATATGAAGATGTATACGAAAATTTTATTTTCATTTTATGTTATATATATATATATATATATATATATATATATATATATATATATATATATAATGTTAGATAGTTATCATTTTATCGGTATTTGGTAGAAGTTCCGGTTTCCAAATGTTATGAAATAGGATTAGAAAATCCGGAATATTATCCGAGTAATTATTTTGCAACTTTATCTAAAATTTGTATTCCTAAACGCGTTTCTTAACCGCTAAGAAACGGAATAACGACTCTTCTCGTCATTTCATCTTTTCATATTATTTAATTTATATCTTAGCTAGGTATAATCGATGCTCTGATCAATTACTTTTAACTACATTTTTATTAAATGGAGCTCTCAAATGCTCAAAATAATACATGAGGGTAAAAAAATAATTTATTGAAAGAAAAAGTGAAAATTTTCATATAAGCCCTAAATAAATTTAGATCACGATGGTGCGAGCAAAATTCACAAATTATATGTAGTTTGGAGGACTTGAATAAGGTCAAGCACAATAATCATAATAAGCTTATTTTATTTTAATTAAGCTTAATTAATGACAATTAGTAGAGTAGAATTATAGGCTTTTACATCTAGATAGTCTTCTATTGAGGACCAAAATCCTTTATATGTAGCAACTTAATATTCTCTAGATATGTTTTTATTCATCCAAAATAATTGCCTTTTACTTCTCTATTAGAATCTACCCATTCCTTGTAGAGTCATACATCCTTGATATGGTCCAACATTCATATACCTTTAGGGGCATAAATAGGATGAGAATTTCCCGAAATTCACGGGTATTATCCGTCATGGGGACAGGGATGAGGATGAAGATAGAGGTATTTGTCCCGCTCTTTGATCCGTACCTGAACCCGCCGGAAACTCGATGGGGATCCTCGATGGGAAACCTGGTGAGAATTCCCATTGGGGAACCCGATGAGGATCCTCGTTGGGATACATAAATAAACCAATTGTATATATATAAGACTTTCATTGTAGTTTCAAGTATAATTCAAAATTTTCCGATTCTTACTAAAATTTCAAAATATATACACTATTGTACTTTAGTATCATACTAGTTCCTACTTACACAAAATGTATTTTAAGTTTAAATATTTATTTTGATAATTATATGAGTAAATTACGCTAATGTCAACCTAGCTATATTAATTTGGTTTTCGATCATATGAGGGTAACACCCTCGTAAAAATTTTAAATACATCCTAAACGTTAAATCGCGATGATCAAATGCACGACATACTACATGTGTGTTTTTTTATGTGTCTTATTCTCTCAAATACGTGTTTTGATGTGTAACATAAATCCTAAACCGTGAAATTAAATGATAAAATAATATAACACTTTATCTTGAGATCGTAATCTAAATGTTAGTAAGATAAAACTATTTTAGTTTACACTAGTTTGTACCACGGTCTTGATCTCATATGAACGAACGAAACTTAATATAAACACAATATAACTGTACTATACTTTGACAAATTAGATAAGGTGGTGCGTTAAACAACCAACAGTCACGTCAACATTTCAATTAAAATGCACATTAGTATAATATAAATTGACATTTATCTTGAGATCATGAACTAAAGGTTAGTAAACTAGCTATATACAATTTTATACTCTAAGGCTTAAGAGTATCATACAAATTCCTACTTACACAATATATATTTTGAAAAGAATATGAGAATAACATTTCAATTAAAATGTATATTATATGCGTAAATCATGTACATGCTAATGTTAACCTATATTAATTTGGTTTTTGATCATATGGGGATTACACTCTCATGAAGTTTCTGAATACGTCATAAACGTCAAATCACGATGATAAAATGCATGACAAACTACATGTTGTGTTTTTTTTACGTGTGTATTAGTCTCATATACATATTTTGGTGGTGCAACCTACATCCTAAACCGTAAAATTAAAATGGTATAATAATATGTCACTTTATCTTAGATCGTAATCTAAATTTTAGTAAGATATAATTATTTTAATTTACCATAATTTGTACTATGATATTGATCATACTTGAACGAACGAAACCTAATATATATATATATATATATATATATATATATATACCTTTACTTTGGCAAATTTGTATATTTCTTATTAAAAAATGGAGTTATCTTCTTCTTTTTTTCCTTGTGTTTTAATTTATATAGTTAAGCAAAATAATAATTTTGTATTTTATGGCATAATTTCACATTTATTATACGAGTTAATGTTTTTATCAAAATCCTGAGAGTTAAACGGGAACGGGAATGGGGACGGAGAGTTTTACGGGGAGACCTATAAAAAATTAAGTGGGAAAAATTAGACGAGGACGGGGATTCCCCGATGGGGATGAATATTCGACGGAGACTGGAATGAGAACAATTTTCAATACCCGAACAAATATGGGACGGGGATAAGGGGTATTATACTAAACGAGTTGGGGATGAATAGGGTATTCCCCGCCCCATATCCGACCCATTGACATCCCTATCTACTATATAGTAAAAAGTAACATTATTTTCTCTTCTTTATTCAAATCTAACATCTTCTTTCATGGCATCAGAGTTGAAACTCTTACAAAGCCTCCAAATACTCAAAAATTGTCCCCATGCCGCTTGGAGAAGACGACCACGTGAACGTAACTGACTCGAATACTCCAACAAGAAAATAAGATACATGGGAAGGTTCTACATGTCCACTTTACCTCCACCATTCAGA
The DNA here is from genome assembly GCA_002319775.1 of Fagopyrum tataricum. Classification (NCBI taxonomy): domain Eukaryota; kingdom Viridiplantae; phylum Streptophyta; class Magnoliopsida; order Caryophyllales; family Polygonaceae; genus Fagopyrum; species Fagopyrum tataricum. The sequence goes on from CM008284.1 coordinate 34,147,443, forward strand.
TCATCCAGGAGCTTTCTTGGTATCGCATCCGTTAGGAAGAAAACTATATAATCTTGGAGTACTCATTATTAAAAACAAGAAAAGCTTTGTTGACAGAGAGCTACGCAAACCAAGCAACAATCCTATAGAGGAGTTGTAGTGGATAAGGTGTGATGTCCTTGTCAAAACGTGGTTGCTTGGATCTGTCTCCAAAGAAATATCGGAAAGTGTGTCCCGATGCAAAACATCGGGAGATATTTGGCTTAAACTTCAGGAGAGGTTTTCATGTACAAACACCGTACCGTATCTCTCTTCAACATCCAAAACGCCATTCACACTTGCGAACAAGGAACTGGCTCAACAACTATTTTCTTCTCTAAACTCAAATCACTATTGGATGAAAAGGAGGCTCTCTATGTCATCCCTCCCTGCAACTGTGCATCATCCCCTAAAATCAAGGCTTTCATGGAAAATAAAAAAATAAATAAAAATTTTAATGGATCTCAATGAAAATTACTCTCAAACCCGGAGTCACATAATTGGACAAGATCCATGACAAGCTTAAACAAAGCCTATTCCATGATTTTGCGACAAGAGAAACAAGCTGAAGCATCCAGTGGCACCACCCCAACACCAATTGATGCCACCGCCTACACGGTTAAGAGAGGGGTTTGTAATTCTCGTCCTTCCATAGGTGAATCTAAAATTTGTGAAATATCTAATATGAATAATTATAATACAAAGCAATGTGCACACTTCATACACTTTTTGCAATGGAAAAGGCCAAGAGGAGGGACAAATCAATTCAATATAGAGAACTATGCAGGTCAACATTTTGAAGGGCTCTCACCCAGATTTGGTTTATGTACTTCACATCCTGATCCAACTCATGAGCACACCGTCAACCACACCTCGATGTCGTCCACCAAATCCTCCGTTATGTCAAGGGCACACCAAGTAAAGGCATTTTCCTTCCCGCCACCGGCCGCCTCCATCTCATAGACTATTGTATGTGATGCTGATTGAGCTCGTTGTGCGACACTTGACACTTAGTAACCGCTTATTGTATCTTTCTTGGTGGTTGCCCCCGTTTCTTGGAAGTCCAAGAAACAAGGAACGATCTTTCGCTCTAGTGTCAAGGTTGGATACCGTTCAATGGCGATTGTTGGGTGTGAGGTTACTTGGTTGCATCCTCTCCTCATCGACCTCCTTATCCCTCATCAGCAACCCGTCAGCCTGTCACACTCTATTGTGATCGACAACAAGGCCACTATTAGCAATGATTTTCGAGGTCATAACCCCATCTGTCCCCATTGAAGAAGAAGAAAGGGGAGACCTTCCTCTCCAAGCTTGTGAGGCAGGCGAGGACGAAGACAAGAAGAAGAAAAGACACAGAAAAATAAAATTATAATATGAATAATTTCAATGTAATTTTGATTCAATTATGTGTGAAAAGAATTTATAAATGAAATTTTGGTTTTGCTTTAGAGTACATGGACATTGTTTGTTTGTGTCAGTAAATTTTAACAAAAAAAGGGGAGTATTGGGAACCAAAATTCATAATCAGCCGGCTGATTTATTTACAAAACCCCTCTAATCTTCACAATTTCAGACCTATCCAAGTTGAGTGTGATCAATCTATGCTCCACTTGAAGGGGAGTATTGAGGACCAAAATCCTTTATCTTTAGCAACCTAATATACTCTAGATATCATCCTATTCAGCTCATGTAATTTCCTTTTACTTCTCTCTTAGAATCTACCCTTTCCTTATAGTCTTACTTCATTGACATGGTCAAACGTTCATATACCTCTACTTCTTCATTTTTAATACATCAATAATATTACTTTCTCTTCTTTACTCAAATCCAACAGCGTCTTTCATCTTCGACAATGTCGAAGAAAAATAAAGCTAGTAGTTCCAGAGAAATAAGAGAGCCAAACAATACTCTTATCTTATATATATTAAAGCGGACACACTTATTGCCACGTGTCGTCGCCAGAATTTTTCGTCCGAAAAAAAACTCTCCAATTTCAATTGAAATTAAAATTAAAATTTGTAATCGCAATCTTTATAAAACCACAAGCTCAAAAATATGGAGACGTTTTTTTTAATATCTAATTTATTAAGGATTCTTAATTACTATAATTTTTAATGTTTTGAATTGTCTTCGTATATTTGTAGCCGTATCTTATTTGTTATGTACACATATCTTCATCCTAATAAATTAGGATCTTTTCTAACTAAAAAAAAGTTAGGATCTTTGTTAAGAAGATTTGATTCTACTCTTCACTCTATTATTTAGCCGCCAACGATGTATAACAAAAGCAAGCTTGCACCCTGCCCTATTTAGAATTGTATCAAGCAAATGATGACACTCATTCCAATTCTACTGAGTTATCAACAACAAAACCTCCCAAATGTGGCATTTTGGGCGTTGTTGAACGAGCGAGCAAGCCCATATGCATTCCCAATGTTTAAAATGAATCATAGTTTGCACGTACATGACACCGTCACAGGTATTATACCGACCTCATAGAGTCTTGACTCCGAAACTCTTTTTCATGATAATGGTTATTATCTGACATTAAATCCATTAATGCACATCGTATCATGCTTCCATCACGTTATCCAACTAATCAAGCGGGATTTGTAGTAATACGTCTCACACTATCTCTACCTTGCCTATTTATTAGAGATGATTAGTATAGATGGTTATATATGTTGCATGTTTTAACTTATGTAGTTTTGGTTGATTTTCAATTTGTTTTATCATAATCATCGGTGATGATTTTCGATTTGTGAAAAACCTCATGCTAAATATTTGCACAAGAATAAGACTCGCCTAAATATTTAATTAATTTAGAAGGTCGTTAAATCACGCGAGAAAAACTCTCTCAATACGTAACAAAGGCCAAAGGCAACACTTCTACCTAAACTTCATATATTGAGCCGTATGATAAATAGTCGTATATTGATGTTAATGGACGTCTGGAAAGACAATGTACCTATAAAAAGGAAGTGTAATTGTAAAAAACACGGGTAAATGTAATATATTTTTTCTCTCTCCTTACTTATCATTCAAGATATATATCATTTATAATTGTCAAAAAAAACTATTAAAACTCAACCCGCACAAGGTGCGGGTAATACACTAGTTTATAAGTAAGCCATCAAAAGAAAGCGACAATGTCGAAAAACGTGATAGATAAGTCATAAGTGTGGAAGCATCACATAAAGCGGTATTGCCATGCACGACAAATCTAAACAAAGCTAGCTTGAAGCCTCTGCGGCCTCACCGGGTACTACTGCAGCCAGAACAAGCTCCGGGTTAAGCCTTCGGACAAGTGTTTCTTCTTCCAACGCGTTTGGCAATCCCAACGACTTCAACGCCAAGTGTGCCGCCTTTTGCCCCGAGATCATCATTGCACCAAAAGTAGGACCCTAAAAAATCATCATATCAATCAAAATCATATACATACTATAGAATTTTTCATGTGAAACTTAAAATGCTTGGCGAAAGTACCATTCTCGGTGCTCCGTCGATCTCTGCAACTTCCATTCCAGTAACAATCATACCAGGAACGATCTCCCGGGTAAGCCTAACAATCGCGTCCTCGGCAGTATTCATGTCGAGGGCTTTCATTCCAGGGACGGAGTTAATCATTCCGATGCTCTTCAGCCTCTTGACTCCGGTGGCTCCAAATGGACCGTCGTGCCCACAAGAGCTAACCACAACCTTGGCCTCCATCACGTTTGGGTCCATGCATGATTGTGTGTCGTGATTCATAGACACTAGAGCCCAATTCGTGACAACGCCTCCGACCCTGTTGTTCTTGACGATTAGATCCTCGGCTGCGACTGCATTGAAGAGCTTGACATTGGGGCGCGCTAGGAGCTTCGACATGATGGTTGATGTGAAGAGGGCAGCATGCTTGATCACCACGTAGTGCTCCTGCTCGTCGTACTCGACGCCGTGCTCGTCTAGAAATCTGAACACAAAGATACCAACATCAATAGGTTGTTCAAACTGTCCGGATCGGACAGTATAACAAAGACCGGACCTTTTCATTAGGGTGACCCTATTGACTTTTTTTTTTCGAAAAAAAAAAAATTATATGGAATAAATCCGGTCTAGTCCTAGTTTAGACAGGACTTTGTGCAATTTGTTTAAGAAAATATTAAAATTTACGACCAAAATTTTGCAGTAACGGGCAGGACAAAACCGGACCATAATTTCCGGTCCAGTACAAACGTGTACAGCCCTAAACATCAATAGCCAATTACAATCTTACAATAATAATAATAAATGAATAAATAAAAACGGAAGTGAAGCGGAATGCGAAAATCAGTGAGTACCTGTGGGCAGGCTTACGAACGATCATGGCGGAGAAGAGCTGGCCACCAAGCCAAGCTCCACCACCGGGGCTAACAGACTGTTCGATGATGGCGACCTGAACATCGGGGTTTTTTGCTGATTTCGTATGCGCAGGAGAGCCCCGCTGACCCTGCTCCGACGACGATGACATCAGTATCAGCGAAGGTGATGACGTCGGTCATATAGCGGCGAGTCATCTCCCTGGAAACAATGGACTCCTTGATCGGCTTGAAGTTGAACTTGTTCAGATCGTACGGAGGAGGAGTCACTGATGACATGGACACGATCGGTGTTTTCTGAGAAACTGCTCCTGCCGCCTGGACGAACCGCGGGCCAAGCGTCTTCCCGTAGGTGGCCGATTCGTGACCAGCGATGGTGGCTGGGTTGTAGACAGTGGAGATCGACGCCATTGGTTGCAAATGATAATTGGAGATTGAGAAATGAAGGAGTAGGAGATTGTAAGGGTTTCGAGAAAAAAAAATGATTTTTATAAACAGATGGAGGAGGCAGGATGGGCCAGAGCAGGGTAGTCGACTGATAGGGCCGATATTGTCTTGACGACTTTTTTTTAATATTTTTTTTTAAAGGAGAGTCTCATATTATCTATACTTATTTATCCGTATCATATATATTCTTGTACATAATAACATATCATATATATTCTTGTATCATAGAACAAAGAGGGTCAACGAGTAAAAATTATGGTACTAGAGGATCCTTTTGAATGATGTATTCGATATCATGCGAAAAATTCTTGTCAAACTAGATCCGAGTTATGGGCAAAAGATTCAAGTCTGTCTACCATGACGTTGATTTCTCTAAGAACATGTTGAACTCTAACTAGTATACTCCTTGAAATTAAAATGAAGATGCTAGAAATGATCATGTCCGCTTACCATTACGGTTTAGAAATTTAATAACTTGAGTTGATGAGTAAAAAATTATCCCTTCAACTTCAATGGTGTTGAAACCTAAATTTGTGGAGTTTTGGATGCCCTATTATAAAGCATAAGCTTCAGTTTGAATGACAGTTTCTGCTCCACATTGTCACATTCTCATAGCAAGTTTTATGTCATTGTGATCTCGAATGATAAAGCGCGCCAAAGGCACACTGATCACTCGAGTTTCTAGAAGAATCAAAATTAATTTTGACAAAGCCTCGTCTTAGTCGTTAAATTATTTCGGATCAATTGATTTATATCCTGTGACATTTTTTATTTTGTTAAAAGTTATTAATTTGGTTTCTCATGAACCAGATGTTCCACCACGTAAGTCTTAGTTCTTTTGGGTTACATTATTTATTTTCATGATGATGTCCATTGTTTTGTGACATATTGGATTACATTTGTATAAGAGGGTTTTTATTTTACCATTTTTTATATTATGTAATTTATATGGGCATTTGAAGATAAGGTGTTTAGCACTCTCTATCCGGTGTTGATAAAGATCATAGTGTATTAAGACCGGAACTTTTTTTTTCTAGGTTCTCTTTTGTTGGAATGCCATCTAGGGACAATTTTCACAAGAAGTTTGTAAGTTTTGGCATTATGTTGATATCCCATATTCATGTTTTATCACACTTTATTCCCCCTTACGCTTTTAGATAAGTTTCTTTGCAGATTTAGCGGAGAACCATCTTCCGTGTTGTCGCTAGAATATGTCGAAGCAATAGCCTAAAACCCTAGATCTTTCTTCTAATAAGAGAAGATCATTCTATAAGTTAAAAATGTCCAAGTGTACGGGACAAAAGTCCAACCTAAGCAAAAGGGATAAAGGGTAAGAATAATAAACGTTGAAATGGGCCAATCGAGCGGGGAGGTTGAGCGACTAGATGGGCCAAGTTGATGGGCCTAATCCAAAATTTGATCCATGACTTTAACACTTCAAGATTTCATTTGGAGATCACGTGCAGAAGATGAAGGTTAGTGTTCGAGCGACTAGATGCATGATGGAGCACTTATGCATGTTTCTTGATGTTCTTCACTTCTCTCTCGGACCTCAGTAGTTTATGTGTTGATCTTCACTTCTTTGAGCGCAATGATCCTTTTTGTTTCTAAGGCCATTCTGCTAAATATATGTCATTTGTACTCTACATATGCATGGACTAGATACAATTAAATAAACTAACCAGTTGATCTCCAAAACACTAATAGGAAGAAAATAGAGTGATAAGATATGTCATTTAGCCCAAAAGAAGAAGGAAATGAATTAGAACGATGAAGGTAAAAGACCCTAAATAGAGTTCTATCAATATTCCAAAGCATTTCCGAACATGTCGACAAATTGGGTCCCACTACTCGATTGAACAGTCCCACACGTCCCACTCTTCGACGATATATTATATCAATATATTTTCCCCTTTTATTTTAGGTTATCTTTTAGTTTGTCCATTTGGACGTTTTTTTTTTTATCTTTAGTAGTTCCATTTGGACAACTCTATCTTTTATATATAAGATAGAGTTAGTAGATTTAGACTTGGTTTTCATTCGAAATTAGAGGGCTATATAACGATTAGGTTTTCCCTTAAATTTTCATTCGAAATTTTCAAGAGATGGTTCAAGTTACATACACCAATCGATCGGCTGCCCACTTTAGTCGATCGACTACCCATGTTTTCGTACTAAAGTTTTGAATTTGTGTTAAGGTATGTCCCGCTAAATTCATTCGTACGTTTTAAGGTCTCGAGAAACCAAATGTGTTGATCTATGATATTGATAATGATGTAAATATTTCCCGAATGCTATCTATAAGAGTTATGATAGTTTTGGAAGATTTATGCAAAATGAAAGAGTCAGGGTGTGGAGCCTTCCATTATGATATGTTTTTCAAGGTGTTGATGACAAAATGTGAGAGCTGAGTCACTCAAACCCTTTCATATCCTACAACGCGAGAGCCGGGTGAAATTATTTCCAACATAACATGATTTACATTTTACCATAGATTTATCAATTGAGATCTACATAGGTATATTGTGGTGATCTTAAACATGTAACTCTTTTATTAATCGTTGATACCTCTTATCAGTTGAGATAAAGAAATGGCAAGAAGAGATGAAGGAGTTGATAATGTTAGAATATTTACGATTCCATTTTAAAATCAAACACTTTAATGTATCTAGACTTAAACATGAATTAACCGAAACACAAAAAGTGATCGAAGACTAACCTATATCCGTAATAGTCTTCATTATGAATCGAACGAGTAAACGTAAGTGAGTATTCCCCTTCCTTAATCCTTCACTTTCATTAATTTCTAATGAATGAGAATAAATTTTCACTTATCTCCAATCACTTTGCTATGTGCAGCGCTTTTTAACGGAACTTCTTTTTCTCTATTGTAATTGAAATTTTGAGGTAGAAAGAAATAACTTTAATGTATTAAACCTAAACACATTTATCAAATAAAATATATATCTTATAAATATTCATATCGAGAATGCTCGATTCCAACAACGAGGAGATGTATGCGGGTCTGGAGAACACCAAGTGTGTACTTCAGAGTGTTCATGGCCACCACTGATGTTCATTTGACGTGAACTTGAGGTTCTTATCGGGTATGATATCTTGCAATACTATTCTGATATACTTTGGTTGGAAAATAATGTATAATTTTCAGGAGTCTAGAGTAATTAAAAATTATTTATGTTTAGAAATTTTAGTTGACTTGCCACATGAGAATTTGATTTCACGATTAGGTTTAGATTTTTTTTTTACCATTATGATGGTGGTGAAGGCCATGTGTAAAATAGTATGAATTGAGTGTTGTGTGTTATTATGAATTTATGAGAATTAACGTTATATATATATATATATATATATGTAAGAATTATAAGATAAATTATCCTAAAGAAGAAAGATTTATATATATATATATATATATATATATATATATATATATATATATATATATATATATATATATATATATATCCTAGAATAAGGAGGATATTAAGCCTAAAAGAAAATATACAAGTGATGAGTGTTAAATGTACCATAATTTTCCTGTTATTTTCATTTATTTCACACCCTCATTTACATCACGCGTATACCTTTTTACATGAAAAACTCTCACTTTCTATATTTCAGTATCTACATTGGTTTTTCTATGTTTCAGGTTTTTTCGGTGCTAAACACATCGAAATTACATCCTCCCGAAGTCAAAACATCAAGATCATCAAAATGACTAAGGAGTTGGAACATAACCTCATGCACACAACTTCCTACACAAAGAGAGCCAAGAACTGGACCTTTACTCCCAAATTACGGCCATAAGGGGCGTAACGATCGAGGCATTTAACCAGAGGTCGAGAAACGCCATCCAAACCCAACTAGGGGTGTAAGGCTTAGCGTAATGCCTTAATTATCTTCTAGCCGCGGTGAAATTTAATTCTCCGAGTTGTAAATTAGGAAGTTTATATAAATCTTTTTAAATCCTAGACGCCTTACCTGTAACACCCCGAATCTGTAGGACTCGAGGAGCTACTAGGCTAGGATCTCACAATGGATCCTGAACATAGTCCCTTGTTCACAAGAACAAGATCCCAGATGTCAGGTACTATTTTATTTTGAATTTTAAAAACAAAAACAAGGCAAGATTGAGAACACTTGAGTTTCTCAATCTCATATTTTGTTTGGCAGAAAGGGTCTTAAAAGGCACAAAAGACTAGTAAAACACCTTTTAATTCAAAGAACAAGATCATGAGCGGAAGCAAAGACAGAATCAAAGTTTTCAGACTCAAAGAACACAAATTAGGGTTTCGAAGTTCTTTAAAAAGACAGACAAGCTCTGATACCAAATTGATAAAACTAGAACTGAAACGATTCTCAACGAAAAACACCAGATCTAGAGTGATCTTGCAAAAAACCAACGAATTAAACCAACACACAAAAACTTTGATGACGTAGTTCGGGTAAAACCCTACTCTGCGGGATTTCAGGAGGGGAAATCCATCCCAATCCACTAGATAGATAGAACGTATGATTACAAGTAACAACAACTTCAAATCAAGACCAATACAACCCTAACCAAGAGAAAACTAAACAAGAACACCCTAGCCTGACAACAAGTTCACTGGATCTTACAACAAGACACAAATAGATTAAAACCAAAACATAAAACTGTAATATATAAATCAAAAGGTTATACAAAAGTACCGCTGAGTACAACTAAAACATATAACTGTACACATGAAATGTCCATAACCCTCGCATAAAACCTAGTGTACGGAGCCCTCAACGGATCACCCACTCTGAATCACTATGCAGCTCTCCTAACCTGCAAAGGATCTACAACACGCTATAAAACCATTAGCTAACCATACACATATATATAGAAGATGCAAGAGCACAAACACACTTCAGGATAACATAAACATATAATCATGTTGTTACACATTTACCCGGTTAATTATCTTTATATAGTCCAACACTCAAATCGTATAGATAAACGTATATGAATATATGTGACACGAGGAATATATAATCCTCGCCTCTGGGTGCTCATGCCAGCTGAAGTGGTGTCTGACCACACCTCCCCGTGTACCCTAAGGGAGTGGAGAGTGCCCGAACCGTGTACCAGATCTGGACAACCACAGAGAACCGCTTAGACACCCAGCGGAATGAAAGGGAGAGCTGTCACGGCCCTACAATGGGTAGTCACTAAACCATTGGTCGGTAATAATCAGTATCACATGCTATCAAGCATAAATCAAACACCACTCATACATACATCCAATATAAGGATGGTAGCTAAGTAAGTCCTATGGACTTACCTCAATCTCGAAATATCCTTAACCTGATCAGCTCCAAACCGGAGAACAACACTGCCTAATAACAAGGCATACAGAGATATCAATCTCCTATCAATCAAAGGGGTCACACCTAGACCCAAGAGATCCATAAGGATCATATCCAACTTATAACCTCAATAATCTACTAAACCTCAAAGCCATAACCGGCATATATCTATATCATACTCATTATCATTCTATCCTCATAACATACCTAGCATGCTACTAACCCGCTCATACTAGGAAAGAAAAAGATCTACACTACTCTAGGTAGATTTGGGATAAGACGCACCTGCGTGACAAGAGGGACGCAGGGGCGGAGCAAGGCAAACCGCAGGCGCGGCGGCGCTTCAACGCAGGGGCGGTGACCGTAGCCGCAGGGGCGGCGGCGCTGAGGCGCGGGTGCGGTGACAATGTTCCGCGGGGGCGGCGTCTTGCTGGCACAAGGGTGGCGACTCTGTAGAACGTAGAGTCCCGACTTCTCTTTCACTCTTCACGTGATCAAATCACGTCTTCTCCATTCCATATCCAAACACATACATATACATACACATTCTAACATCAATACATCTAATCCTAAGCTAAGGAAGATGGAATCAAAGAAAGAAAGAAGAGAAGAAGAAGAATGAAGCTTACCTACTGTTGTGCTCAACCAAGGAAAAGATCCACAACCACTACCTCAGCTGGCTCCCAAGCTCAGCAACAACATCCATCATCATCATCATCATCAACAACCACACACAAACTCTTTCAAACTCTAAGAAGAACAAGAGCAAGATCAAGGAGGAGAAAGGGAGAAGCAAGAAGAACGTGAGAAGGTTGGAATGAAGTGAAGAAGAAACCCTTGCTCCCAAGGTAAGAAGAGGTAAGGAAACCGTAGGGGCGGAAAGCACGGGTCAACCGGTCAACAAAGCCGGCTGCAGCCGCAGGAAACCGTAGGGGCGGAAATTCCTAGCCGCAGGGGCGGAACGCTACACAAACCGTAGGGGCGGCTAAGCTGTCTCAGCTCCAAAAGACTAAGGCTCTTACATCTCACCCCCCTAAAAACAAGTTTCGTCCCGAAACTTGTAAAATCCTCAAATCTCTCGGACTCATAAGCCGAGGTACAACTCTCCCTATAACCTTAAACACGAGCATGGAGGAAATCATCATCTCCAGCAACAAAATCACTATACTGTCCAAGGCATAGAGGAAAACCATCTCTAGCCAAACCATCAACACATCACAAGGCATAGAGGAACCATATCTCTAGCCGTATCATACTCATAACAGAAGGGCATGGAGGAAAAACATCTCCAGCAACACTATGTCCATCAAAATAGCATGAGGAATAGCCATCTCCAGCTGAACCCTAATCATATCACAATAGCATGGAGGAAAGAGTCATCTCCAGCTATAAACAATAATCGTACTAGCACAACAAGATCCAATAAGATCAGACATCATATCATAGCTAGTACGAAAATAAACACATCATAGCATATAAGCACATAAGCATAACACTCACCAAGATAGTACTAAGATCTACTCGTCGATCCTACTGGTACATCTATCTCGGCGTAAAACTCCGGAGAGTTCCTCTAAATACTATCCTCAGTCTCCCATGTAGCCTCATCAGGTCCTCGTCTCAACCCCTGTATCCTCAACATAGGAATGTCCTTCGAACGAAGGTGTCTCATACCTCGTTATAGGACTGTAATCGGATGCTCAACAAAAGTGTGGTCCGGCTCGACCACCAAATCATCATAACTCACAATATGTCTCGGATCTGGTATATACTCCCTCAGCTGAGACACGTGAAACACAGGGTGAACACCCTTTAATCTTGGAGGCAAAGCTAACCTGTATGCTGCGCTCCCAACCCGATCCAGAATCTCGAATGGTCCGACATATCGGGGATCAACTTCCCCTTAATGCCAAAGCGTCTAACACCTCGTGTCGGAGACACCCTCAGCCACACATGGGCTCCTACTCTTAACTCTAGGGGTCTACGCCTCCTATCTGCATACGACTTCTGACGGCTCTGTGCAGTCAGCATCTGCTCTCTAATCAGTGCTACACGAGCCACATCATCCTGAATCTGATCAGGTGTCAAACCACTAGCACTGCTCAGCTCATCCCAACATACTAGAGTACGACATCTCGGTCCATACAGTGCCTCATATGGGGCCATCCCAATAGATGCATGCCAACTGTTGTTGTATGAGAACTTAACTAGTGGGAGATGATTCGTCCACACTTGTCCCTAATCCAACACACAAGCTCGTAGCATATCCTCCAGTGTCTGAATGGTCCTCTCTGACTGACCATCTGTCTGAGGATGGAACGCAGTAGTGAAGTGCAAACTCGTCCCCATGGCAGTCTGAATCTGCTGCCAGAACCTCGAGGTAAATCGTCCATCTTTGTCTGAGACGATCGTCCTCGGTACACCATGGAGTCTCACTATCTGTCTAGTGTACTCCTCAACTAATCTGCTCACTGGCCACGTTTCCCGGATAGGGATAAAACGTGCCGTCTTCGTCAGTCTGTCTACAATAACCCAGATGACATCAAAACTCCTGCTCGGTCTCAGCCCAATCACAAAATCCATGGTGACGTCCTCCCACTTCCTCTGTGGAACAGGTAGTGGATGGAGCTCACCTCCAGGCCTGCAATGCTCGATCTTGACCTGCTGACAGGTCGCACATTGTGCTACAAATCTGGCCACATTGGGCTTCAGCCCTCCCCATCAATATGAACGTCTCAAATCCTGGTACATCTTACTCGTACCTGGGTGCACTGAATAAGGCGTACAGTGAGCCTCCTGTAATATCCTCTGGCGTAGATCCGCATCAGCGGGTACACAGACGCGACCACGACGTACATCACTCCATCTGCTCCTAGAAGGAACTGTGGTGCCTCATCCCGAGACATCCTCTCTCTAATCCTCGTCAGTGTCGGGCAGGTTTCCTGCTTCTGTTGGATCTCGCTCAACAGATCAGGAAGAACCTCTAAGGTACTCAACTGGGCATCCTCATCAGGAAACTGGATGTCCAACTCTAACCAGATCAAGTCTCTCTGTAACTGATACTGAATTGTCAGCCTCGCAATCGCCTGCTCTCGAGGCGTCATCCTGCTCAAGGCGTCAGCGACAACGTTCGCCTTTCCCGGATGGTACAAAATCTCCAGATCAAAGTCCTTGATCAACTCAAGCCATCTACGCTAGCGTTATTCAATTCCCGTTGCGTGAAAATATACTTCAGACTCTTATGGTATGTGAAGATCTGACTTGTAGCACCATACAAGTAATGTCTCCAGATCTTCAGTGCATGAACTACTGCTGCCAACTCCAAATCATGAGTCGGGTAGTTCTCCTCACACGTCTCCAGCTGTCTAGACGCATATTCAATCACTCGGCCCGATGCATCAACACACATCCCAAGCCTAGCTTGGATGCATCACTGTAAACCACAAAATCAGTTGTACCCTCTGGCTGGTCAAAATAGGAGCGGAAGTCAGACGTCTCTTCAACTACTCAAAACTCTGCATACACTGCTCAAACCATACAAATCTGGTAATCTTCCTCAACAGACTCGTCAGTGGACGGGCAATCACATAACTCTTTCCACAAAGCGCCAGTAATAACCGGCTAGGCGAAGAAAGCTACGTACCTCCTTGATGTTCGTCGGTGTCGTCCAAGACACTACTGCCTCGATCTTTGCTGGATCCACCTTGATCCTTTCAGCTGATACAACATGACCCAAGAATGCTACCTCTAGCATCCATAACTCGCACTTAGAGAACTTAGCATAAAGTTCTCTATCTCGTAAAACCTGCAACACAGTCCTCAGCTGCCCTGCATGCTCCTCTCTGCTACGAGAGTACACCAAAATGTCATCTATGAAGACCACCACAAACTGATCCAGGAAGTCGATGAATATGTTGTTCATCAACTCCATGAAGACGGCTGGGGCATTTTTAAGCCCAAATGGCATCACTACAAATTCGTAGTGTCCATATCTGGTCCGGAATGCTGTCTATACACATCCTGCTCTCTCACCCTCAGCTGGTGATACCCTGAACGCAGGTCAATCCTAGAAAATAATGTCGCTCCCTGAAGCTGATCTAACAAGTCATCAATACGAGGCAATGGATACTTGTTCTTGATGGTCACCTTGTTCAGCTCTTTGTAATCAATGCACAATCTCAACGATCCGTCCTTCTTCCGTACGAAGAGGATAGGTGCTCTCCATGGGGATACACTAGGGCGGATGAAGCTCTTCTCAGCCAACTCCTCGAGTTGCTTCTTCAGCTCTAACATCTCGACAGGCGCCATCCGGTATGGGGCCTTCGAGATCGGTCTCGTACCAGGCTCTAAGTCAATACCAAAGTCCACACTCCTCTGAGGCGGCAAACTGGACGGCTCCGCAAATACATCTGTAAACTCACAAACCACTGGGATATCCTCTAATGTTGGACTCTCCCCCTCCTTCATGGCATAACACCAGAAAGCCTCACAACCCTGTGCAATCAGTCTCGCTGCCCGTATCGCACTGATAACCATGCCGGACTTTCCAAGGTCCCAACCTCGGAAAACCTCTATCTATCATAACACGGTAGAGAGAATAACAATCCCCCTACCTACATCTAATACCACCTAATGTCTATCCATCCAATCCATACCTAAAATGACTTCTTCATGCACTAATGGCATGACAAAGAAGTCCACAAGTAATACACGAGTCCCCACAGAAATGGGACAATCACGTATCTCACGGGTACCTCTGACCCTACTACCATCGGGTAACCCTATACTAAAGGGTTTCCCCTCAGTCGTATCTAGACTCAGACGCTCAACACATGCATTAGAGATAAAAGAATGCGTAGCACCCGTATCAAATAAGACTCTAACAGGTAAACCAAGAATCAAAATGGTACCTTTAGCAGTCGGTGCAGCTGGCTCCTCTGCACTCCTCAGCTCAAAAACTCTACCCTGTGGTCCTCTGGTGTCCGTGGTACTCCCACCACGACCTCTGCCACTACTCGGCCCAGGAACAGATCCTTGAGTCGTAGGACGGTCTGGGACTCTCTGCTGTCCCCGAGTCTGTTGCTACTGAGGTGGCCTCTGTCCACCTCCCGCTACACTGGCAGGAGAATGTAACACCCCAAATCCGCGGGACTCGGAATGCTACAGGCGAGACCTCACAATGGGTCCCGACCATTAACTTGACAACAATTTCACCGGAACTTTCCAACAAGGCACAAATAAAGGCGAAAACTCAAAACGTTTTTAATGTATGAGAAAACCGGAAAGTAAAGACTAAAAAGTGGAAACTCAGCCGAGTCCTCAAAACAACATAACTCCGAAACGGAAATCTGAATCGTACAATAACATCCACAAACTAACGATATGAAACATAACCAAAAAACGCCCCCGTCCTATAATGTACGGAGACCCCGGCTGTCCACTTCTCCACCTCACTTGGCGGCATCCCTAACCTGCAAGTCATCTACACAAACGGTTTAAAATCGTTAGCTAATATTCTAAGCATTAGAAAAGGGGTGAAGGCACAAACGCACGGATATCACATACATCACATACAAACTCCAAAACACAGAAGTCCGGTTTATTATCTTTTTATTATTAAGTCGTATCCCGTTCTATTTCAACTTAGGTTTGTGACACGAGAACCACTGTGGTCTCGCCTCGGTCCCTACTTACCGGCAAAGAATGGTACGGATGCATCCGACCATCTAACCCGCCGGGCTAGTCGCCGAGAACCTCCTACACTTCACGCAGAGCTAGGCAGATGATGTCACCGCCCGTTATCATACACTTGGGCCTAAATATATAAGGTCGGTGGTCCTATTTACCGGTTTAGTTGTTTATAACATAAACAATAATACAAGCACACACCACCAACACACATCAATGCTAATACGTAAAATACGAGCTAAGTAAGTCCGGAGACTTACCTCGTCACCACACTCAAATCACCACACTCTCTCTTCCTTAAGGACGAAGCCCACAACCTGCTCACAAGAGATATGCATATCAATACATACTCACGCTCAAGAAGTCTTAGACTTCACTCTAGTGATCTAAGCAAGCAAGATCACCTAACCCTCAAGCTAGGAATGCATCCTACGTCCCAAGTACTCACCACATTCTCCACACATGAAAGCAACTCACAACAGTTTATAACCTCACAAGATATTAATCCTCAACCAAGGAGGAACAAGCTAGCCTAGAAGGTCCATCATGCTCACATGCTCATATCCATCAACTATATCGAGCCTTAAGGGCTCCTAGGTTCACAACCACTAAGTGGCATTCTCAAGCTACTCTAGGCCATCCTAAGCATGCTACTAACATGATTCAACAACAATACTAAGGAAGGAACGAAGAGGAAAGGAGAGGAGAAGCCTACTGTTGCAGAAACCGCAGCCGCGGAGTCAAGCTGGCGCCCCCTGCGGACATAGGAGCCGCCCCCGCGGAACCAGGAGCCACACCCGTGGTGGACTTGCGTCGCGTGTCTGGCGCTGTCCCTGTGGCCGTGCCGAGCCGCACGCGCGCCTTGCTGAGCCGCAGCCGCGGCCGTGCTAAGCCGCCCCTGCGGCTGGCCACTCCCGCGGTCGTGAAGATCCGCCCCTGCGGGTTTTGTGCAGAACGTCGACTTCTTCGTTTTCGATCGTTGATCCTTGGCTCCAAAGTCCTTCTCTTGCTGGATCTTCTCCAAACACCCACCACTGGTCTTATGCACCTCTCCTCGACCTAATCGAGCTAAGAACCCATGCATGCAAAGGACTTGAGTAAAAACTCTTCAAGACCTTCATCCAAGGCTATGGATGAAGGAGGGAAGAAGAATGGGGAAAACAACAAGAAAGAGAGGGGAGGGAGAGGAAGGTGATTACCACAATAGATCTGGAACCTCTCGAAGCTGTCCACAGTCCAAGAGATTCAATCACAATGGAGAAAGAGCAAAGAGAAGAGAAGAGAAGAAGAGTGGAAAGAAGAAATGACGTGAGAGAGAGTAAGGGAGGAGAGAGAGAGGGACATAGGCTGAAAAGGGGTGAGGGGACCAAGGGGTCAGCTGACCTCTTGTCCCCCCACGGACCAAGGGGTCGGAAATGACCCCTTGTTATTTTTAACCCGGAACGAAGGGTCGGAACACGGAAAAAAGACGAGTCGGCTCGGGAGTTTTTTGGAATAAATCCCGGCACTCGGCATCTCGGGCCTACGGGAAGATCTACAAGGCGCTCTAAGTCCTTAATAAAATCCCGGCACTCGGCATCTCTAGCCACGTCGTCCTGTATCTGATCTGGAGCTACAACGCTAGAGCTCCCTGGCTCGTCCCAACATAAAGGAGTACGGCATCTCCGTCCATACAATGCCTCATAAGGTGCCATCCCAATCGACGCGTGCCAGCTGTTATTATACGAAAACTCGACCAACGGGAGGTGATCTGGCCATACCTGACCCCAGTCTAGTACACATGCTCGTAACATATCCTCTAATGTCTGAATAGTCCGCTCGGACTGGCCGTCGGTTTGAGGATGGTATGCGGTGGTGAAATGAAGACTCGAACCTAAGGCGGCGTGTACTTGCTGCCAGAACCTCGAGGTAAAACGCCCGTCCCTGTCCGAGATGATGGTCCTCGGTACTCCATGTAATCTCACAATCTAACGGGTAAACTCCTCGGTTAAACGACTCACCGGCCACGTTTCCCGTATAGGAATGAAACGTGCTGTCTTCGTCAACCGGTCTACTACCACCCATATCGCGTCAAAGCTCCTACTCGGTCTCAGACCGGTAACAAAATCCATGGATATGTCCTCCCACTTCCACTGCGGCACGGGCAGTGGGTGAAGCTCTCCTCCGGGTCTCTGGTGGTCGATCTTGACCTGCTGGTAGGTTGCGCGTCGGGCCACATATCTGGCTACATCGGGCTTGAGCCCGCCCCACCAATAAGATCTCCTAATGTCCTGGTACATCTTACTCGCGCCTGGGTGCACCGAGTAAGGTGTAGAATGTGCCTCATGCAAAATCCGTTCTCTCAACTCCTGATCCAACGGTACACAAATACGTCTCTGACGTCTCAATAGCCCGTCTGCTCCCGTGATAAATTGCGGTGCCTCTCCTCGGGACATCTTGTCCCGGATCCTCATCAAAATGGGACATCTCTCCTTCTTCTGCAGGATCTCTCCGGACAGGTCAGGTAATACCTCCAACTCGGACAAACAACAGTCCGTACCTGGGAACTGGATATCCAACTCCAAACCCATCAAATCCCTCAACAGCTGAGGCTGAACCGTAAGCCGAGCTATCGCCCCCTCTCGAGGTGTCCTCCTGCTCAAAGCATCTGCGACTACGTTAGCCTTCCCCGGATGGTACAAAATCTCCAAGTTAAAGTCCTTAATCAGCTCCAACCATCTCCTCTGGCGGTTATTCAACTCCTGTTGAGTGAATATATACTTCAGACTCTTATGGTCTGTGAAGATCTGGCATGTAGCCCCGTACAAGTAGTGTCACCAGATCTTCAGGGCATGAATCACTTCCGTTAGCTCAAGATCATGGGTAGGGTAATTCTCCTCGTACGGGTTATTAAAAAGGTGATTCCCTTCGAATTTTGACAATTTTACGTTAGATATTAAAATTTTTTAGGAGATCTTACTAGTTAACTTTTACGTGAGATACAAGGTCGTTGGACTACTCCTCCTATTGCGTATTGGTTTAGAATGGAACCTCATCGGATTTATGTGTTGGGTTTGGACCTAACTCGCATGTGCGCTCATATGCACACGAGTCCCGCTCCACGGTCGTGTGTATCGGACTTTGACACAATAGTATTTGTTGAATTGTGAATTTGCTCAAATATATGGTTTATGTGCAGCAATTCTCCACGGTCGTGTCTAAGAAAGGATAAACTTGCTAAAATATTTTCACTATTAACAAATAGGCTCATCTTTATCAAATCTGTATTTTAGGTACCTCCACTAGATGTGCCTTCATTGGATTTTGGTATGAATTAGCTCGGATTGAAGAATGAATAAAGTCCATAAAATTGAAAACTCCAAAGAATATTCTTTGGTAAGTAATGTCCTGTAAAATTGCAAATTCAAATTTAAGAATACAATACCATATGATTCTGTACTACATGATTATGCTACTAAAGAAACATTTTATTTCATTTGAAGGCCTCTATTAATATTTAATTGAACCTAAAATTGCAAACAAGATATTCAAATTTTGGGTTAATTAGATATTTCAAACAAGTGTGTTCGAAGTTGAGACGATTGGAGAGGTAAAGGCGTTGTTAGGAACAACGACCGGATTTCGTTTTCGGCGGAGAAAGTTCTCGTCTCCGGTAGCGGAAGGTATTTTAAGTAAATGAAATTGGAAAGTATATGAAAAGAAATGAAAAGATCACTTAATTAGTTAATTTATTATATTTGTAGTTTAATTTAAATTTGAGAAAACAAATATTAATTAATAATTTGACCAATTAAAGAAAAGCAATAGAGAGGGCTAGACTATAGAGGATCCTTATTCAAAATAGTGAGAGACCTTTGAGAAGAAAATTTCATGTTTCAGCTGCCTAGTGGCGTTAGGTCAAGAACGGTTTACTTTTACAAATAAAAAAATTTGAACCCTAGATTCTCTTTTTCATATAAAGAACCGGCCCGGTATTAAAATATCACTTTTAAAAAAATTTAACCAGTCACGTGGACCA
This sequence comes from Fagopyrum tataricum, assembly GCA_002319775.1. Lineage (NCBI taxonomy): Eukaryota > Viridiplantae > Streptophyta > Magnoliopsida > Caryophyllales > Polygonaceae > Fagopyrum > Fagopyrum tataricum. The sequence continues at coordinate 34,167,300 of CM008284.1, forward strand.
ATCAAATCAGACATAATTCGGGATGATTCGGGTTGGACGCTGACCGTGGTACTGAACCTAGGATAGACCCAATTGCTAAGGAGTCTACCAGCGTCCATACTCACTTGAATACCTTTTGGTACTGAACCTAGGATTATATATTGATTCCGGTACCGTTTGAACCGGGGTTTAGTCCGGTTTATCTATAATTAGTTCGATATATACGGCTTATATATACGAGTTTTGTCTAAATAAAACGAATTTTATATAGAAAATTTAATGCTATGTTAAATACTTAAAATCATAAAAAAAAATATCTATCTCGCATGCAAAAGCGAGTGAGATAATCTAATTAACATGCAAAACATATTAAATAAGCTAATTATAGAGCCTCGTGCAATTTGAGTAACTTGTTTCACTTATATTTTGAATATGTTTTTTTTTAACCATGGTTAAGAGGTCCAGTTTGATCGGCTATGCCGCTCTACGTCTGGACCGGATATATAGCCGTGGTCCAGTATTGGGGATACCCTCTTAATATCGGTTTTTCCATACATGCTGCCAGGAAGATTCGAAATCGAATCTCCAGGCCAACAAATTAAGGAGTCTAGCACCACATCCCACTAGACCAACTGAGTATTGGTTATATTTTAGATATTAGTCCTAAATATACTACTTATCTCGCATCTATATAGATATCCTTATATTGTATCTTTAGAAGCTATTTGGTTCGGATAATCTAATTAACATGCAAAGCATAATGATAACACCAAATGTTTAAAATGACATAATGATAACACCAGATATCTTTATATTGCATCTTTATAAGCTATTTAATTTGGATAATCTAATTAACATGTAAAGCATAATGATAACACCAAATGTTTAAGATGACATATTATCAATATACAAGCGGAGAATCCTAATAGTGATTCTATCAGCCTAAAGGGTAGATTGAAAATATTAGGAGCAGGTCATATATGTGTATTATATGCTTTTCCTTCACCTCATCTCATATTGTTTTTACTTACGGGCATCAATGGCGAAAAGTTTCCATAATTTCCAATCAACTGAGGACCTAAAGGACCATTCTTGGATTGAGTAACCTGTAAACTCTTACTGCTAAAGCTCCTAGACAATGAAGATCAAACCAAATAATGCTAGGAATCACTCATAATCATAAGACCAAATCCAATTATGGAATAAACAATCAAATTAATCATATCTCAAATCCAAAAACAATAAATTAGAAATCGCTTTACAAGAATAGTATCCAAAGGAACCAAAATCTTCAAATGTAGTATAGAACACGGTTCATAAATGAACGATCTCTTCCTTTGCATAAGACTTGGCTTTGCTATCATCCATCAACATCATACCTTCCTCATGAAGGTATTCATGGTCACGCAATATCTTATCAAACCTCATCATACCTTCTTTCGAATTTAACTCAAACCTGTAAACCCTCTTCCATGATATAACTACACCATGCTCCTCCATTACCCACGTCTCAACATAACTTTGGAGGTTTTGGTGTGATAGTGCCATTGCTGCCACCATGCCAGCATACTCCAACAGCTCTAACATCACACCAAGCAGATATATTTTTCGTGGGAGCTCCATTGTTGTAAACTCTTCACGTCACAATCAAACATTATCATCATATCTTATTCCCTTATCGTGTTTTGTCTGTACCCATACAAGCCAGTGTATAGTTCCATTTACAAAAAAACTCCTACTTGCTCTTTTTAATCCGCTTAAGCTAAAGAATTTACCACATTTTATGTTTATATCCGATGTCCTTATTCTCCATACACCTTCTAGAAGAGAGTATATTTCATATATAGGTGGATGTGGAAAGTGTTGGACACCAAAATTAGGGATCCAGATTCTCACAACCTTGAAGTCCTTAGAATCGTCATACCCGAATCCAATAATGTTGCTACAGAATCGAGGCAGAACGACATGGTAGATGTATTTAGTAGTAATAGTATCTAAATCAAATGGTAGAGTAAGCTCAGGGAGTACTATATACTTTTGACATGTCGGATTCCAAAAAATCGTGGAATCAAAGGAAGAATTCACTGTATAGGTAAAGCACACTGACCCGTGAATCAAATCAACAAAACTGAAATTAATCGGGCAAAATATCGGTAAAAAATTCGGGTGACTCAAATTCCAAAGTCGAAATGAAAAATGTAGATCATGAGTCGTACAAGGATGGCATATAGAATATCAATTTTGACCGGTGCTGTCGAATTCCACTCGGAGATAGGGTTTAGGGTTAGAAAGTTTGATGGAAGAAGTGAACAATCGGTAATGGTTGACCAAAAAAGTGGATGAGATTAGACGTTTTCAAAATTGATCAACACATTGGAATCGTCGACATAGACATTTAACCGGTAATCTTTTCAGAATCTCTACCCATAAATCTTCCTCAATTGAGTGCGCTAATCCCATAACTGAATTTATTGAATTGTTGCGGTAGAAACTAGTTGAGTATACAACTAGGATTTTTGTTCTTCTTAAGACAGGAATTTTTAGCTTACAACATTAGAGTACTTATAGTAATTACAATCGGGACCAACTCGGGAACAGAGCCCAAAGTATATGGCCTAATATATATATAATATAATATTTATATGCAATTAGAATTGGAAGCGCTGTCTAATTCCCCAGAATTGGCTGCCCGTGTATTTCCACCCTTGCTACAATCTGTGAGCATCAGTTTATCCGGAAACACTGATGCAGGTGTTTCATGATAGAAAAGCTTAATTCTTTTCTCTGCAGAATAAAATAGAATAATGCAAAATAAAATAGAATAATATTTTAAATAGTAAGAAAAACAAGAGGGCATAATTGTTACATAAGATCTTAGGATCACTTTGATGGTGGCTCAATGTAAGATTTCAACAATTTGTTACCACTATCTTGGTTCGCCTATATGCCAAACACAAGTGCTCTGGAAAAAAAAAAATCAGTTACCTCCCAAATTTATTTTTATAAAATATATTTTTTATTTGTTAAATACGATCCGGTTCGGTACAAACTCAAACCGGACCGTATTCATGCCCTTTTCAAAGAGTGTCATCAAAAGGACTAGACCGGAAAATTATGGTTCAAGACCGGACCGTAATATCATGGACCGGGACTAAACCGGATCCAATAATTACCGTTCAGGACCGGACGGAAGCTTAACTTCAGGTTTGATCCGGTCCAAAACTACTACGCAATCCTATCTAGGACACAAAATATCCTCATGTAAACTTATACATTATAGTGACTTGGAACAATCCACACATCTCAATTTATCAACCAAAAGCTTTTATTAATATGAAAAGACACAAAAGGAATATTATTATACATACAACTTACATAAACAACATCAAGAAAACAAAAAAAATTAAATTACGGAATATGAAAACAATATTGATCAAGTGAAGTTATTGTCCGGCCGGGATCATCCTCCATTAGTTATTCCGGCGACAAGACTTTCTTACTTGGCCTTGGGTGCCGGTCAAACTCTGATCCGACCAAGGCATTGCTTGCGGCATATTTCACTAGTACAAAAACGTCGGTTTAATCCAGTTTTTTTCCAAATTGCATGCTGATTATTTGAGCGGTGTAAGGTAGACCGCAGTAAACGAGTCAGATACCGGTTATTTTAAAACCGGAATGCGAGAAAAGTCGCATGCCGTTTATTTTAAAAACCCTATATGCGTCTTTATACTTTTATAAAAAAGATAAAGTCAGATACCAATTTAAATAACCGGTACGCGACTCTTATTTAAAAAAAAAAATAGATATTCGGGTATAGTATCCGGATAACTCATTGCCACGTGTTAATCTAGAAGTCTTACCAAATACCAAATTTGAAATTAAAATCAAAATATATCCAATGTGAGGACAAAAGTTAAATTTATGAGCAAGCCTTTTCGATCTCTTCCTCTTTCTATCCCTAGCATTAATACCAACAGCCTCGGCTTCTCGCTTTTTCAACACATCTGCCGTAGTAGACTCAAAGTGGGTTGTGGCACGATAACTCTGCAAGAAATAGTAGAATTTTGTTTTTCATATTTTGAGGGAACTTGAATGCACAATAAAGAGCGAAAGGGATCAGATAGTTCCAGACAAACTCACAGCTGAGACAAAACAGTTGTCCACATACGGATCTTGACAGGTTCATATTTGTCAGACATATCAAACATGATCTCATCAACTGGTCCTAGAAGGTACTCTGGGCTTCAGTTCGCTTTGAGGATTGTATGTCTCTGCCTCCGCCGACACAAAAGCAATGAATTTACCCTTTGGGGCAACATTGTGGGAGTATGAACAGCAAAACACGTAACTGAGACATTGTGGAAGAATTAATATAGATCATCATTACTCAAAGGAGCATTTTTGTCTAGGGAACGCAAAGTGGCAAACCACCACAACCATCATAACTGTGGGTCTAGTAATTCTTCCTCTAACATTCTTCTCAATCGCTACATAGTACACCCGACCTTTTGAATTAGTGCATTTCAGAAAGTAGGAAGAAAAATATTTGAAATGTTTTATGTTATTTTCTGCCTGCAAAGATGTCAAAAACATACCGAAAACCTCTTAAGCTAATTACTTGCTACTCAGATTTTAGAAGTATGGGGAATTATTTTACTGAATATTTTATAATGTTAATAATATCATTATTTAGCATAGAAATGGGAATCAACTTTATATTTTGCAAAAGTTTGGTTAAATGGATAACCAAATTCACAATTCACTAAAACTGAAAGTGAAATGTTGCCAGACAAATATGCGCGATCAATTATCTTACCCTCTAGCACCCCTTGCTCATTTGCTTCACACTTTACAAATTACGAAGAAAAGATAGCACAAATTACAACCAAATGCTAATTAAGTGGCTATCAAGTTCACCCAACAGGTAGTACAAAAACCGCATTTCATCACGCTTATTTTATCTTATCACGGACGTACATTTTACGTCTTAAAAAAAACTTAATTACTTTTTATCTCGGTTGGTAATATTATCCGTGATAAAAAGATGACGTTAAAATATGTCTGACCTTAATATCCCGGTTATATTTAAGTGTCGTGAAGAGAAACAAATGTCGATCGCTGCCGGTTTGCTCCATTTTATATTTTTATGAGAACCGGTTAGAAGTTTTGAACATAAAAACTTAAATCAAAACAGAACTATTTAACCCTAATTTTGCACAGCCTTTGTACTCTCGCCATCTCTATCGGCGTCTCTATAGACGGTTGTTCCACAGCTGAAGTTGTCGATTTGTGTCTCCAAGCATACAAACCGAAGGTGTTTCTTTCACTCATTCCCTTGACTAGTTTATAGTTGCTAAGTGCGACTTCGTGAGTCCATTCATTATCAAGGTATCAAATTGAGATTATATACAACGAATTGATATCTCTCTAACATAAATATATGTCTCTCTTTTTTGCTAGGAGATAGTGTTACTAGAATAGAGAGTCCAGTAACAATGTAAATTGGCCCATAAAACCCAACATAACTAGCAGACTATATAAACAGCGTAGCATCCCTTGTAACAGACAAGATGAAATATAGAAAATTAATTCAAATCAACTATTGCAGGCTTCTCTGATTTACTATGGTATCAGAGTCTAGTTAAGGACAAACGTCCATCACAAAACCCTCTTCCTCAAAAATGTCAGAAAACCTTGATCCTCCAATCCTAAACCCACCTCCACCACAAAATGACAACCCTTCACCTGTAATTCAACCCACACCACAACATCCCCAGTTCACAAATCTCCCACCACTAATTTCACCACCAGCTGTGCCAACACCTTCTCCCTCCACCCCACTGCCAGGTTTCTCAAGCTTCATCAATGTCAAGCTATCCTCAGACAACTATATCCTCTGGAAAACCCAGGTAATTCCCATTCTTCGAGCTTATAATCTCTTTGGCCACGTTGATGGCACCCTGCCCAAACCCATCTCCACTGGAGACACCGACACCCAAACCTAAATAGACTGGCTCACAAAAGACCATCTAGTCCTAGCCATTCTGACCTCATCCCTAGCTGAGGAAGTCCTAACCCAAGTTACAGAGTGTACCACCTCCAGACAAGTCTGGCTACACCTCCAAGTTCTCTACACCGCCCGCTCCAACGCCCATATCCTTCAAACCCGTCTACAACTTGTCTCCTTAAAGAAGGGCAACGACTCCATTACCACCTTCTTCAACAAAGCTAAAGCCCTAGCTTCCTCACTCAAAGGTGCAAGACAACTCATTTCCGAGTCTGAGTTTGCAGCCTCCCTATTCGGTGGCCTTCCCCCTGAATATGACCCTATTATCACTTCCCTAATTCCGCAACCATATCTCCCAACATCCAACATGATTCTATCCCACCTACTCAACCATGAAGCCCGCCTACTCCATCACTCATCCACTTTCGCTCATCTCCCATCCATGTTTGCACACTCTACCTACACAAACAACTCCACAGACCAAAACTCCCAGTCAAACAATAGAGGTAGGGGACAAGTTTAATCCCACCTACAACTTCACTGGGCAACAAGACTCAAGACCAATCTGCCAAGTTTGTCTCAAACCAGGTCATACAACACTCCAATGTTGGCACAAGTTTAATCAATCATACCAAGCACCAACACCAAACTCTTTACAAGCAAACTTATCCACTACCAACTGGACAACAGACACAACAACTACAAATCACTTCACTCCGGACATGATGCAACTTCCATTTGATGCAAGCTCTTATCATGGCACTGAAACAGTATCGATTGGTGATGGCTTGTCCCTGCCGATTCAGCATTACGGTTCAAATCACTTTTCTTCTCCTCTTCTTCCTTCTTCTCAATTTGCTCTAAATAATATTCTCCATGTCCCTGCTATTAAAAAAAATCTCCTCTCAGTGCGGAATTCTGTCTTGACAATCCAGTTTTCTTTGAATTTCACCATGACTGTTTCTTTGTGAAGGATCGACAAACCCAGGATCCTCTTCTTCGAGGCACCATTGAGAATGGTATGTTTGTCTTCCCACTCATTGCTATGAAACTACAAGCACAAGCGAATCTATCTTCTACATCCAACTTTCAAATCTGGAATTCCCGCTTCGGTCACCCATCGGCTCGCACCACTAAACAAATGCTACGTTCAATTTCTATTCCTTGCCCTAGCAACACCGCTGCACACTTCCGCTGTGATGCCTGCTCCAAAGCAAAGGCTCACTCTCTACCCCATCTTCCTTCACCAACAAAAGCGGCCCAACCGTTTGATCTACTCTTTATGGACCTATGGGGCCCAACCCACACAATTTCTTCAAGAGGACATCGGTTTTATCTTAGCATTTTAGATGATTGTAGCAATTTCTTATGGCTTTTTCCCTTATCTAGTAAAGCTACAAAATCTGCTTATGTCCAAGCATTTACATATTTTGTTGAAAATTACTTTTCCTCCAAGGTCAAGTCCATACAATCTGGTGGCGAAACGAATTTCAAACCGCTAAAGTCCTTCTTTGCTAATCGTGGGATCAATCACCGCCTCACATGCCCATATTCTCACTCTCAAAATGGAAGTATAGAAAACCGTCATCGACACATTGTCGATACCGGACTTGCTCTCTTAGCCCACTCACATCTACCTCTACCCTTTTGGGACAATGCCTTAGAAACGGCCGTCCACCTCATCAACCGTCTATCCACTCCCACCTTAGCCAATTCTTCCCCCTATCACATTCTTCACAAACAAGCTCCGGATCTCAAATTCCTTCAAGTCTTCGGCTCCCTTTGTTTCCCCAACCTTCGTCTTTACAATTCCCACAAATTGAACTTCCGCTCCAAACCTTGCGTATTCTTGGGGTATGCTCCGAATCATCGAGGATATATTTGCCTCGACTACACTACTAACCGGGTTTAATTGTCCCGGGATGTGAGATTCCATGAATCACAATTCCCTTTTCAAATGGGCCAAACGTCAAGACCAAACTCCAGCCCATCAGAAAATAGAAATCTCCTAACATGGCATTTACCTCCACCTTCACTCAATGCTCAATTCCCATCAACCCATCAAGACCATAATATTGGCCCATATGCAAATTCGCCCCACTCCTAACCCACTACTCCAAATAACTCACGACCCACCACTCCACAAACTAGCCCAACACCTTCTGGATCAACCAACTCTCTGTCCACTAGCACTCTAATCCCTAATCCCTCATCCTCAACTGAATCCACAACTACATCTCCTACGCCAAATATACTGCCATCTCCACGCCATTCTCAGTCCATCTACCCCCCTCCCCTGCGACCGATTTCAAACTTCTCACAACACAACATCATCAAACTCATAGTTCGCACAGATGGAACCATCCCTTGGCCCCACCCTCATCTTCTTCCACACACCTCGTCTCCGAGGAACCCTCAAGCTTTTCTCAAGCATCCTCTTTTCCAGAATGGAGAAAAGCAATGTCTGAGGAGTTTCGAGCCCTCCTCTCGACCAACACATGGTCTGTTGTCTCACCAAACCCAAAACTCAATCCTCTCGGTGTTAAATGGGTCTACAAAACAAAACACAGATCTGATGGAACCATTGAAAGACGAAAGGCCCGTCTAGTTGCAAAAGAATGCCATTGAAAGACGAAAGGCCCGTCTAGTTGCATAAGAGCCCTAGTCTTTAGGAGCTGAGCCAGGGTTAGCCGCCCCTGCGGGTTCATAGGGCCGCCCCTGCGTGAAGCTCTGTGTTCCGCCCTTGCGGCTCAGGAAGTCCTCCCCTGCGATTTCCTGCGGCTGCAACCGGCATTATTGACCATTGGACCATGCTTTACTCTTCCTCTTCCTTATAACCTTTCTTCTGCTTCAAGATGAAGGGTTTCTTCATTGTTCTAGCTACCTCACGTTCTTCTTCTTCCCTCTTTCCTCCTCCTTTGATCTCTTCTTGATTTTCCTGAAGTTTGCAAGAAAGTTTGTGTGGTTTGATGATGATGAGCATGTTGCGTGTTGTTGATGAGCTTGAGAGCCAACTGAGGATGTTTGGTTGATCATTCCTTTATGCTTAGGATCACAACAGTGGTAAGCTTCCTCTTTCTCTTCTTTCTTTCTTTCTTTCTTCCTTTCCTTCTCTTTAGCTTAGGATTCCACAAGTTAAATCTGGTGTGTAGGATCTCCTAAGCATGTATTGATGTTTGTATGTATATATATGTGTATGAATTGGATTTTTGGATGTTGAAGACGTAGATAGGTACGTGAAGAATTGAAGAGAAGTCGGGGATCACATTCTGCACTATGAACCGCCCCTGCGCAAGAGTGCCGCCGCCCCTGCGTCACCTGTGTCACCGTCCCTTCGTGGGAGTGCCGCCGCACCTGCGCCTCCCGGTGTATCGCCCCTGCGTCTTTCCTATCACGCAGGCGTGTCTTGTACAAGATCTACCTAGAGTGGTATAGATCCTTTCCTTTCCTAGTATGAGTGGGTTAGTGGCATGCTAGGTGTGTGTATGAGGTTAGGATGATGATAATTATGGTATCGATATGTGCCGATTATGGCTTTGAGGTTTAGTAGGTTGTTGAGGTGTATAGGTTGGATATGATCCTTATGGATCCCTTACGTCTAGGTGTGACCCCTTTGATTGATAGGAGATTTGATATCTCTTTATGCCTTGTTATTAGGCAGTGTTGTTCTCCGGATTGGAGTTGATCGTGGTTGAGGATATCTTGAGGTTGAGGTAAGTCCGTAGGACTTACTTAGCTACCATCCTTATATCGGATGTTTGCATGAGTGGTGATTGTTATATGCTTGATAGCATGCGATGTTGATTATTACCGACCTATGGTTTAGTGACCGCCCATTGTAGTGGCTGTGACAACCTTCCTTTTCATCCCGCTGAGGAGTCTGGGAGGTTCTCTGTAGTCAGGCCAAATCTGGTATACGGGTTGGGCGCTCCCCACTCCCTTATGGTATACGGGAGGGTGTTCCAATACCCACTCCAGCTGGCTATAGCACCCAAAGGCGGGGATTTTATATTCCTCGCGTCACATATGTTTATATATATATATATATATATATATATATATATATATATATATATATATATATATATATATATATATATATATATATATATATATATATATATATATACGATTTGAGTGTTGGACTATATAAAGATGATTAACCGGGTAAATGTGTGGCAGCATGATTATGTGTTTATGATTCCATGACTTGTGTTTGTGCTTATGCATTATCTTATATATCAATGGTTAGCTAACGGTTATATACCGTGTTGTAGATGCTTTGCAGGTTAGGAGAACTGCAGAGTGATCCAGATGGGGTGATCCGCTGAGGGCTCCGTACATTAGGATTATGCGTGGGATATGGGATGTTTTTTTATGTATGGTTACAGGTTTGGTTTGTACTCAACGGTATTTTGTAAACCTTTTGATGTATATATATTACAGTTTGATGTTTGGTTTTAATCTATCTGTGTCTTGTTGTAAGATCCAGTGAACTTGTTGTTAGGCTAGGGTCAGGATCCATTGTGAGATCCTAGCCTAGTAGCGCCCTGAGTCCCGCGGATTCGGGGTGTTACAAAGTTGGTATCAGAGCCTTAGGTTGACAAAAATGGCACTTGCAATCTGCGATAAAGGTCGAATAGATAAATAAACAGAACCCGAAAGGGTTTGACTTTTCAAAAGGTTTTGGTTTTGAAATGAGTACAAATGTTTTGGGATAGTGTGTACAGAAAGCCATCACCCCTCTGAGGACCTCGACAGTATATATATATATATTACCTTATGTGATGTTGTGATTGATCTTTAGTATTATATATATATCTATACAAATGGCATATATATAGCCTTTTAAGTTAGGTGTGTATACCTTGCAGATGATAAGGACTACAACCTTATCTGCAGTTGGACAAGGTAGGGGTAGACCCCCTCTTCCTCCAATAGTGGTAGGACATAATCAGATTTGTAAGAGCCTTAGTCTTTTGGAGCTGAGTTGGACTTAGCCGCCCCTGCGGGTGCATGGCGCCGCCCCAGCAGGTTCTCTGCGTTTTCCGCCCCTGCGGCTCAGGATACCGCCCTTGCGGTTTCCTGCGGCTGCAACCGGTTTTGTTGACCCTTGGACCGTGCTTTACCCTTTCTCCTCTTCCTCCTTAAGCTTCTTATTGGGCTCGTGATCAAGGGTTACGTTCTTCTTCACTTCTCCAGCTTCCTTACGTCCTTCTTGCCTCCTTTATTCTCCTTGATCTTGTTCTTGTTTTCTCTTTGGTTTGGAAGAGAAATTGTGTGACTTTGGTGGTTTGATGTTGATGTTGTGTTTTATGCTGAGCTTGGGAGCTAGTTGAGTGGTGTTTGTGATCATTTCCAGCCAGGTTAGGCTACAACAGTAGGTGAGCTTACTATTCTCTTCTTCTTTCTTCTTCTTTGATTCCTTTCCTCTTCCTTAGCTTATGATAGATCTCCTAGGTGTGTATGGATGCTTATATGTGTATAAATATGTATGTGTTTGTCTGTGGAATAGAGAAGATGTGAATCATCATGTGAAGAACTGAAGAGGAAGTCGGGGGTTACATCTTGCACTGTCGCCGCCCCTGTGCCTCAGCGTCGCCGCCCCCGCCCCCGCCCCCGCGGGATCTTGTCACCTCACCCGCGCCTCAGTGCCGCCGCCCCCGCGGCCATGGTCACAGCGCCAGCGCCAGCGTGTCTCCGCGCCTGCGCCTGCCGTCTTTCCGCCCCTGCGTCGTTCATGTTCCGCAGGTGCGTCTTGTACAGGATCTACTTAGAGTAGTATTAATCTTTTCCTTTCCTAGTATAAGCGGGTTAGTAGCATGCTAGGTACGTATATGAGGATAGAATGATGATGAGTATGATATCGATATATGCCGGTTATGGCTTTGAGGTTTAGTTGATTATCTAGGTTATAAGTTTGATATGATCCTTATGGATCCCTTAGGTCTAGGTGTGGCCCCTTTGATTGATAGGAGATTTAATATCTCTTTATGCCTTGTTATTAGGCAGTGTTGTCATCCAGATTGGAGTTGATCGGGTTGAGAGTATTCCGAGATTGAGGTAAGTCCATAGGACTTACTTAGCTACCATCCTTATATCGGATGTATGCATGAGTGGTGTTTGTTATATATGCTTGATAGCATGCGATGTTGATTATTACTGACCTATGGTGTAGTGACAACCCATTGTAGGGCCGTGACAATTTGCCCTTACTTCCCGCTGGGAGTTTGAGAAGTTCTTTGCGGATAGGCCATATCTGGTACACGGGACGGGCATCTACCACTCCCATAGGGTATACGGGAAAGTGTTATCAGATTACTACTCCAGCTGGCAACAACACCGAGAGGCGAGGATTATATATTCCCCGTGACACATATATTCATATACATCTATATATATATATATATGATTGAGTGTTGGACTTTATAAAGATAATTAACCGGGTAAATGTGTGACAACATGATTATATGTTATGATTCCGGATGTGTGTTTGTGCTTATGTATTATCTTATATATGTGAATGGTTAACTAACGGTTTTATACCGTGTTGTAGATACTTTGTAGGTTAGGAGAACTGCAAAGTGATCCAGATGGGGTGATTCGCTGAGGGCTACGTACACTAGGTTTATTCGAGGGTTATGGGATATTTTTTATGTACATATACATGTTTTGATTGTACTCAGCAGTACCTTGTATAATCTTTTGATATATATATATATATAGTTTGATGTTTGGTTTTAATCTATATGTGCCTTGTTGTAAGATCCAGTGAACTTGTTGTCAGGCTAGGGTCAGGATCCATTGTGAGATCCTAGCCCAGTAGCGTCCCGAGTCCTGTGGATTCGGGACGCTACTGTTGTCAGGCTAAGGTCAGGATCCATTGTGAGATCCTAGCCCAGAACCCAAAAGGGGTCTGAATTTTCAAAAGTTTTTGGTTTGAAATGAGTACAAATGTTTTGGGATAGTGTGTACGAGAAACCATCACCCCTCTGAAGATCTCGACAGTATATATATATATATATATATATATATATATATATATATATATATATATATATATATATATATATATATATATATATATATATATATATATATATATATATAGATATTACCTTATGTGATGTTGTGATGGAGTTTTAGCTTATATATATATATCTATACATATGGCATATATATAGCCTTCTAAGTTAGGTTTATACCCTGCAAATGGTTCGGAGTAGAGCCTTACCTACAGTTGGACGAGGTAGGGGTAGGCCCCCTCTTCCTCCAGTAGTGATAAGACAGGGTCAGATTCCCGCTGTGGATCCACCTGCAGCGGAGGAGGTCTATAAGGATGTTGTTGAGAGTGTCGTTCCTGAGACTGGGAACGGTATGGCTGGGAGATAGAGACCACAGCGAGTCCAATCAGATGACTCGGATTATGTCTCTATGGGGGACCAGAGTTCCGTGCGTACATCCGACGAGTTGAAGAGGCTGCTAGAGCGGGTAGACGTGCCCCGGATCTTCCGGCACAGGAGGGATCATCTGGGAGATCCCATGGAGTTACTCAGGTGCCAGTTGTACAGGCACATGCTGCTGAGACTGCTCGGGTTCCAGAGGTGCATAGAGGACCTTGACCAGATACTTGGTTGAAGGCATTTAATCAGATGGGAGTACCCCCTTTCTTTGGAAAGGTGGGGCTAGAGGTGGAGCTGTGGATTGGACATGTGGACTCAGCTCTGAAGTCTATTAGGTGTCATGCGGACCGACAGATAGAGTTGGTACAGACTCAGTTCCGAGACTTGGCACAACACTGGTGGAGATCTGTACGATGTAAGGTTACCAGCTATGATCAGATGAGGACTATGATCAGAGAGCGTTTCTGCCCTGCCTCATTGAGGAGGGAGAAACTGCAGGATTTTTGTTGAGGCTGGATTTGATGATGTACTAGTCTCTGAGGCTATCAGGAGATTCCAAGAGGAGCTGGCTTTGCTGGGTCCAACTGCACCTCCTGCGGATCAGCATGTGTATCTTTTCTCCCGACGACTGAGGGATACTACCCGGACCTATATGGAGGGATTTCACTGTGAGTTCCTGATGGACTATCAGAACAAAACCTCTGATTATGAGAGGGAGCGGGCTGGACAAAGGAGAGCTTTTTAGACCGGAGGGTTTGAGAAGAGACAGCGGACTGGGTAGGACCAGTGGTATTGGTGGGAGCTGCTAGTTTTGGGCGAGGCCAGAGACGCTAGAGTCAGCCCTCATCTGCACCGGTTGCAGATAAGAGAATACATTGCTTCAACTGTGGTGGTTATGGACATATACGACCAGAGTGTACGAGGCAGACAGTGACTTGCTACACTTGTGGCAGACCGGGTCATAGAGCTGTCTTCTGCAGACAGAGTGGAGCTTCATCACAACAGGGTTCTTCTCCTGCTAGTGCAGTAGGAGGTGGGCAGAGGCCACCTCAGCAACAGATACAGGGACAACAGAGGGTCCCAGATCGCCCTACCACTCAGGGATCTACTCTTGGGCCGAGTAGAGGTAGAGGTCGTGGTGGGAGTACCATTGACACCGAAGGAGCACAGGGTAGAGTTTTTGAGCTGAGGAGTGCAGAGGACCCAGCTGCACCGACTGCTACAGGTACCATTCTGATTCATGGTTCACCTGTTAGAGTTTTATTTGATACTGGAGCTACGCATTCTTTTATATTTGATGCATGTGTTGAGCGTTTGAGTCTAGATACGACTGAGGGGATACCCTTTAGTATAGGGTTACCAGATGGTAGTAGGGTCAGAGGTACCCATGAGATTCGTGATTGTCCCATTTCTGTAGGGACTCGTGTGTTGCTTCTTGACTTCTTTGTCATGCCAATAGTGCATGAAGAAGTCATTTTAGGTATGGATTGGATGAATGGACACCATGCAATATTAGATGTAGGTAGGAGGACCGTGACACTCTCTACTGAGTTAGGTCAGATAGAGGTTTTCCGAGGTTGGGATCTTGGAAAACCTCAGAGGAGTGTGGACTTTGGTATTGTGTTAGAGCCTAGTACAAGACCGATCTCGAAGGCCCCATATCGTATGGTGCCTGTCGAGATGTTGGAGCTGAAGAAGCAATTCGAGGAGTTGGCTGAGAAGGGTTTTATCCGCCCTAGCGTATCCCCATGAGGAGCATCCGTCCTCTTCGTATGAAAAAGGACGGATCGTTGAGATTGTGTATCGACTACCGAGAGCTGAACGAGGTGACCATCAAGAACAAGTATCCATTGCCCCGTATTGATGACTTGTTATATCATGTTCAGGGAGCGACGGTGTTCTCCAGGATTGACCTGCGCTCAGGGTATCACCAGCTGAGGGTGAGAGAGCATGATGTGCACAAGACAACATTTCGGACCAGATATGGACACTACGAGTTTGTAGTGATGCCATTTGGGCTTACGAATGCCCAACAGTCTTCATGGAGTTGATGAACAACATATTCATCGACTTCCGGAATCAGTTTGTGGTAGTCTTCATAGATGACATTTTGGTGTACTCTCGTAGTAGAGAGGAGCATGCAGGACAGTTGAGTAAAATGTTACAGGTTTTATGAGATAGAGAACTTTATGCTAAGTTCTCTAAGTGTGAGTTCTGGAGAGGTAGCATTCATGGGTCATATTGTTTCCACCGAGGGGATCAAGGTTGATCCGGCGAAGATCGAGTCAGTAACAGCATGGACGACACCGACGAACATCAAGGAAGTACGTAGCTTTCTTGGCCTAGCCGGTTATTACAGACGCTTTGTGGAGGGATTATCTGTGATTGCCCGTCCACTTACGAGTTTGCTGAGGAAGACTACTAGATTTGTATGGTCTGAGCAGTGTATGCAGAGTTTTGAAGAGGTGAAGAGACGTCCGACTTCCGCTCCTATTTTGGCACAGCTAGAGGGTACAGAGGATTTTGTGGTATATAGTGATGCATCCAAGCTAGGCTTGGGATGTGTATTGATGCAGAGAGGCAGAGTGATTGCTTATGCGTCTAGACAACTGAAGACGTATGAGGAGAACTACCCAACTCATGATCTGGAGTTGGCAGCGGTAGTTCATGCCCTGAAGATTTGCAGACATTATCTGTATGGTGCTACATGTCAAATCTTCACAGACCATAAGAGTCTGAAATACATTTTCACGCAGCGGGAATTGAATAACCGCCAGCGTAGGTGGCTTGAGCTGATCAAGGACTTTTATCTGGAGATTCTGTACCCTCCGGGGAAGGCCAACGTTGTCGCCAACGCCTTGAGCAAGAAGACGCCTCTAGAGAAGGCAATAGCGAGACTGACAGTTCAGCCTCCGTTACAGAGGGATTTGGTCTGGTTAGAGTTGAACGTCTAGTTTCCTAATGAGGATGCCTAGTTGAGTACTTTAGATGTTCTCCCTGATCTGTTGAGTGAGATCCAACAGAAGCAGGGGACCTGCCCGACATTGATGAGGATCCGAGAGAGGGTGTCCCGGGATGAGGCACCACCGTTCCTTATAGGAGCAGATGGAGTGTTGAGACGTCGCGGTCGCGTATGTGTACCCGCTGATGCGGATTTGAGACAGAGGATATTACAGGAGGCTCACTGTACGCCTTATTCAGTGCACCCAGGTACGAGTAAGATATACCAGGACTTGAGACGTTCATATTGGTGGGGAGGGCTGAAGCCTGATGTGGCCAGATTTGTGGCACATTGTGCAACCTGTCAGAAGGTCAAGATCGAGCATGGTAGACTTGGAGGTGAACTCCATCCACTACTTGTACCACAGAGGAAGTGGGAGGACGTCACCATGGATTTTGTTACTAGATTGAGAACGAGCAGGAGCTTTGATGCCATCTGGGTTATAGTGGACAGATTGACGAAGACGGCACGTTTTATCCCTATCCAGGAAACGTGGCCAGTGAGGAGATTGGCTGAGGAGTACACTAGACAGATAGTGAGACTCCATGGTGTACCGAGGATGATCGTCTCAGACAGAGATGGGCGATTTACCTCGAGGTTTTGGCAGCAGATTCAGACTGCCCTGGGGACGAGTCTACACTTCAGTACTGTGTTCCATCCTCAGACAGATGGTCAGTCAGAGAGGACCATTCAAACACTGGAGGATATGTTGTGAGCTTGTGTGTTGTACTGGGGACAAGTGTGGACGGATCATCTCCCACTAGTTGAGTTCTCGTACAAAAACAGCTGACATGCATCGATTGGGATGACCCCATATGATGCACTATATGGAAAGAGATGTCGTACTCCGTTATGCTGGGATGAGCCGAGCAGTGTTAGTGGTTTGACACATGATCAGATTCAGGATGATGTTGCTCGTGTAGCACTAATTAGAGAGAGGATGTTGACTGCACAGAGCCGTCAGAAGTCGTATGCAGATAGGAGGCGTAAACCCCTAGAGTTAAGAGTAGGAGCCCATGTGTGGCTGAGAGTGTCTCCGACACGAGGTGTTAGACGTTTTGGCATTAAGGGGAAGTTGAGCCCCCGATATGTCGGACCGTTCGAGATTCTGGATCGAGTTGGGAGCGCAACATACAGATTAGCCTTGCCTCTGAGATTAGAGGGTGTTCACCCCGTGTTTCACGTGTCTCATTTGAGAGAATACATACCAGATCCGAGACACATTGTGAGTTATGATGATTTGGTGGTCGAGCCGGACCACACTTTTGTTGAGCACCCGATTGCAGTCCTAGAACGAGGTATGAGACGCCTGCGTTCGAAGGACATTCCTATGTTGAGGATACAGTGGTCGAGACGAGGACCTGATGAGTCTACATGGGAGACTGAGGATAGTATCCAGAGGAACTATCCAGAGTTCTACGCCGAGATAGATGTACCTGTAGGATCGACGAGTAGATCTTAGTACTATCTTGGTGAGTGTTGTGATTATGTGCTTATATGCTATGATGTGTTTATTTTTGTGCTAGCTATGATGTGATTTATGATCTTATTAGATCTTGCTGTGCTAGTGTGATTGATTATTATAGTTGGAGATGGCTCTTCCTCCATGCTATTGAAATGTGATTAGGGTTTAGCTGGAGATGGTTATTCCTCCATGCTATTTTGATGGACATAGTATTGCTGGAGATGTTTTTCCTCCATGCCCTTCTGTTATGAGTGTAATACGGCTAGAGATGTTTTTCCTCTATGCCCTTGTGATGTGATGATGGTTTGGCTAGAGATGGTTTTCCTCTATACCTTGGATAGTATAGTGATCTTATTGCTGGAGATGATGGTTTCCTCCATGCTTATGTTTGAGGTTATAGAGTGATATAGGTTGATACCTTATGAGGGAAGTTGTGATGCCTCCGATTTTGAGAGTTATACCTCGGCATATGAGTCCGAGTGGTTTTAGGATTTTACAAGTTTTGGGACGAAACTTGTTTTTAGGAGGGTGAGATGTAAGAGCCTTAGTCTTTTGGAGCTGAGTTGGACTTAGCCACCCCTGCGGGTGCATGGCGCCGCCCCAGCGGGTTCTCTGCGTTTTCCGCCCCTGCGGCTCAGGATACCGCCACTGCGGTTTCCTGCGGCTGCATCCGGTTTTGTTGACCCTTGGACCGTGCTTTACCCTTTCTTCTCTTCCTCCTTAAGCTTCTTCTTGGGCTCGTGATCAAGGGTTCTTCTTCACTTCTCCAGCTTCCTCACGTCCTTCTTGCCTCCTTTCTTCTCCTTGATCTTGTTTTTGTTTTCTATTTGGTTTGGAAGAGAAATTGTGTGGCTTTGGTGGTTTGATGTTGATGCTGTGTGTTATATTGAGCTTGGGAGCTAGTTGAGTGGTGTTTGTGATCATTTCCATCCTAGTTAGGCTACAACAGTAGGTGAGCTTACTCTTCTCTTCTTCTTTGATTCCTTTCCTTTTTCTTAGCTTAGGATAGATCTCCTAGGTGTGTATGGATGCTTACATCCTCCACTGTCGCCGCCCCTGCGCCTCAGCGTCGCCGCCCCACGGGATCTTGTCATCGCACCCGCGCCTGCAGCCGCAGGAAAGGGTAGGTAGTATATACATAAGGGTTTTTTTTAGCATATCGACAATTTCACGATACTACAAACAAAGGGTTATTGTTCATTAAAATCTAGGGCAAACATAATACTACTAAATATGCTAGATAGAATGCTGCCTAAATGGATTAAGATTTAGGGCTATTGTGTCGACAATTTCCTGATACTACAGAGGGGGGTTTTTAGCCTTAGAAATTAGGGCTGCTAGGGGAGGTGTTTGTCTAGTGGTGAGACACGTAACGTTCTATGGCTTTGACGGATTGAAGTTTACCCATGGGGCTTATATGAGGGAGAAGAATCAACTGTGCACAAGCTCAAAGACATATCATCTTCAGATTCATATTCAAAAAAGGGAATTTGGGAAAATAAAAGGTGGGAAGTTCGGGAAATCAATACCTATCGCCGGAATGTAGAGCGGAAGGCGGCAAGGGTAGGCGAAAGGAGGAGCAGCTGCCGGAAACCGTCGTAGGGAAGTGTCGTCGTCGAAAGACGGGATAACAATCGGATAAAGAACGACTGAAACCAAATGCCATATGGTGTTATATACCCGGGTAATTAGTAATTATGTTGAATAGTAGGGACACCATAGTCTTTTTGTTTTAAAAACACAAACCCTCCCTAGAACCTGGGTTTTATTTAAAAAAAAAAAAAACACATATCACTATTATTTTTGTGTCTTCCAAACAACTATATATTCAAAGCCGAAGTCAAATACACGTCAAAATTTTACTTGAACACGCCAAAATGTATGCGCCTCGTAAAACGCAGGGAAAGTATCATATACGTGTACGGCTCATGAGGCATACAAAAGATTTTTGAAAAGTCCGGCCTTTTCTCTTCTTCCCTTCCCTCTTTCGCGGAGATACCTTGCCGCCAAGGGCTACTAGACGAGTTCCAAATTGATACAAATTTATGTGCTCTTTCCCCCCCCCCCCTTTTTCACTTCTAAAACTCAATCGTATATTCTCTTTCCCTTCTTGAAGAAGGTCGAGGGTCACTTGCAAACTGAACACAACGCTGGTGCAGTAGGCGACGACCATGGTAGGGTAGAAAGCTTTGCCGGAACGTTGTGGTGGAAGTGTCTATCAGCGTGGGGGAGATGCATTGGATGTGGAGATGATCAAGTAAGTTCAATTTCAATTGTTTCCCATCCAATTACAATTGTTGTGTTTGCTATTGATAAGTCATGTGTGAATGTGTCCTCTTCCGGACTTGTTAGAAAGATGTTTAATTCATGATGAGCAATCTTCTGATTCTAAGCTTGCAATTTTTACCTAGAAATTATGACGACTAAGGCAATGAGGTTGTATTTGATATTTCTCTGCATATCTTGTTGATTGCTTGTGGAAAATTGTAATACATATATTCTTTGTCATGACAAAAATGAGGTTATGACCTAGTGTATTTTACAATCTAAATACTCAGAAAAATGCTAACAATTGATGTCATAAGCTTCTCATTACCCTTGCTGACATGTTGTGGAAACTAAAGTTATGATTACTACCAGAACTTAGTGCTCAGAAAAATACTTATCTTGTGTATTGAACTAGAACATATGGGATAGAAGAGAAACAATACTCGAAAGTACTTGTGTTTAATTTCAATCAAAGGTAAGCAAGAATGACGTCATAGAAGGCCTTATATAGGCATGTTGGACGCCTCTAGGGTTTCCTACGGGCTATGGGCTTGATCCAAGATCGAGCCCATTCTAGCTTAAAAGATAAGATCAAATCTCCAAGAGATAAGTCAAATAATAAAAGAGAAATAAAATAACTAGTGGGCTAAACTAACAAGTCTTTAAAAAGCCCAAAACAAATAATTAAAAGCAAGCCCATCTTTTATTTAAAAGATTTCCAATAAAGGGCTTTAAAAAAATAAGCAAGTTGGGCCTAATTTAGCCACTTAAATTAGCCCGAAATCTTCTTCCTTCAAATGTAGCCCGACGGACCTCTTCTTCATATGGATCAAGTGGATCATGACCCTTCTTCTCTCCCACGTCTCGGTCATAATCTCGGCTGCTCCTCTCCCCATCTCGGTCTTCATCTCGGCATCTTCTTTTAGTCACTCTCTCCACGTCCAACTCGTGATCGTTTCGGTCTTCCTTGGCAACAACTCGTTGCCTCTTTCTTGTGTACTCCTCGATGCATGGGGATGAGGTCAGGCTGTGAGATGCTCCTGCATCATTCTCCCTCTCTTGAAAAGGATTCGACCACGAATCCGCAGAGTATAGACTTGAGCCATGCTGAGATAGATCAGCTGAGTCACTCGAGCTTGAGGAATCTCCGTTTGAATCTCCAGTAGTGCGACTAGAGTAAGATGGCTTTGTTGGATCTTCTTCCTCGTAATGTACCTCTTCTGGGTCCTGCATCTCCCAATCTACAAATTCTTCATGTGTCTCCATAATGTCCACGTACTCATCATCTTCTTCGGGTGCTACCTCCATTTCTGGAATAGGTGGGACTACTATGTAGTCGGTTGCCATGATATCCCACTCAATATCCTCTTCGGGTGTTACTTCTAGTTCCGGGATGTTCATTTCTTGATCCTTCTGGAACGTGCTATCTTCATTATCCGATTGCTCCTCGTCCTCCATCCATTCATCGGTTTCTACATCAATGGTCAAGGTACGATACCAATCAGTCTTAGGCACAAGGTCGACATCCATAATTCTTAATGTTCTATATCTAAGAGATGAGAAAGTCTCCCTGTTTTCCATATTGTATGGATAATCCGTGGGTATATGTGTGGATAACTCAATCTGCGCAATCAAATGTACATCAAGATCATTAAAATCAGTGAAAATGTCCAAATTTGGGTATTCATTAGCCATATAACTCCAATGGTAAATAGACAATGTTTTACGAAGTCCATGGACTGTCTCCACTAGACTCTCTACCATCCCAACACTTTGCCAAGAAGATAAGATTTCCTGATAAACATAGCTGTACGTAGGGCATGTATAAGGGTCAGGAATTGAATTCCTAGGAGGATCTGTGTTAGAGACAAGCAACGCTTCTTCCTCAACATTTTCTTCGTTTGTCTTAATAGCAGCTTCTGCGGGAGTCATAGGTTTTAGAATGAAGTCTTTACCTTGAAAAGTAAAACAATAATGATTAGTTTTTCCTGTACGTGTTACATCTCTGTCATACTCCCATGGTCTACCAAGCAAGATGTGACATGAGTCTATAGGTGCAATGTCGCACAAGACCGTATCCTCATAAGCTCCAATCTTTAGCATGATACGAGCTTGTTTGTTGATCATAAGTCCGTCACAGACACTCATTCACCCAAGTTTATAGGGCCGTGGGTGACGTATGGTATCCAACTGTAACTAGCTAACAACCTCCGTGCTCACTAGATTGCTGCAACTCCCACTGTCAATGATCATGTGAAAATCTTTTCCTTGAACCAAACAACGTGTATGGAACAAGTTAACCCTTTGTTTGTTATCTTCCGCTGCTTCCTCTGTCTTAAAATCAGCTAGATGCTCAACAAAATTGGTAAGTGAATCAATCGTATCAACAGGGCCTAGTGCATGTGAATTAATTTCAGTAATATGCCCCCTAATTTCAACATTAATAGTAGGAAGCATTTCATCACTTAAACACATAGGTGAAGGCGCAATTATTTCAGTAAGGGTATCATTCCTTAAGCACTTAGACATCTCCTTTTTATGACTAGAAAAATCAGCAGGTATTTCTAGTTTATGCTCATCAGTATGAATCATAGGAGATACAGAATCTAAATTTCTCAAAATGGGATAAGGGTTAGGAACAATCTTACTTAAGTGAAGGCATTTTCTGGAAGCATATCCTTTTCCACCGTTATTCTCGTCTTCTTCGTAGCAGTCGGAATCGGACTCGTAATATCCTTGATCATTAATGATCACTATCCTTTTATTGGGACATTCCTGCGTTGTGTGACCTCGTCCTTGACAGTTGGAACACTGGATATCTCTAGCTCTTATGGTCGGACCAAATCTAGTTTCCCGCGGTGTCGAGGTAGTAGCTCTGTCCAAGGTAAGTGCAACCCGGGGTGGTGTTTGGACGTCTCGGATGGAGCTAGCGACATCTCGGCCGTCGTCTCGGTTCAGGTGGAACACATCTCGGCCGTCTCTCCTCCACGTGGCGCCTGGAACACGTTCGTCCTGATCTGTCATCCTCTCATCCCGTGCTTCTAGTCTATCTAATCTTTCCAAGATACGGGCTAGCATAGCCTCGGGGCCCACAACTCGTGGCGCGTCAGGTATCCGGTTCCTGTTTTCTCTTCCTGCAGACATGACTCAAAGCAAACAAACTTGTTAAGGTTAGTTAAAGATAAACTCGTAGGCTACCCACTTCAAGTGTCTCGCTCAGAACCTATCTCGTAAGCTTCGCAACTTCCTCTTAGCCGGTTTGCGAGGATCACTATGAATCTACAAGAAAGATATCTCAAATAATCAACAGGTTAATGCGTTTAGGCAAGGAAACAAGGTGAACGAGCTAGATCTCAAAGGGAAAAGGTCTTTTATGTGGTGCTAGCAAGAAAAGCAAAACTAAACTCGCCTGTAAAATTCTCAACCAACAAATCAATAATCTCAAAATAGAAAAGATAATTTGCGACGTTTTGAAAATTAAAATACAAAAAGGAAAGAGGGAAATAAAATAGAAAAAGGTAATAAGGGAAAAAGGAAACAAGTAAAAAGGAAAGGGAAGGTAAAATGAAACAATGATAAAATAAAAGGGAAAAGGGAAAGGGGAAAAAAGAAGAAGGAAGGAGTGCAATTTATGGTTGTCATGCAGCGATGTAGGGAGCTCACAGGAAAGCAAATATATATCAATCACGCTCAAAAGGGACGCCTGCCAAAACAAAACTTGCACAAGATGCACAACCGCGGTAACTGAATGACTTAGCTCACAAGTAACGTCCTTTTTTTTTTGTACGACCTTTGGCCTTCTCTTTTTTAATTTTTTTATTTTTATAACTACGGACTTGCGGGACTATCTGAAGGTGGCGGCGGGCGGCAGCGACGGCGGCAGCTGAGCGGCGGTGGAACTGCGGTCCGGCGGCGGGGCAGTGATGACAAAACCGGGCTTGTCCGGTTCAGTTTTTTTTATTTTTTATTTTTATTATTTGTGGATCTCGGTTGATGGGCCGAGATGGGTCGGGTTAGGCCGGTTTGACGAGGCCCGACGGCTAGGGTTAAGGTTAGGGTTTAGCGACGCCGGAGGCGACGGCTAGGGTTAGGGTTTAGCGACGCCGGAGGCAACGGCTAGGGTTTCGGGGAGGGTTTCGAGGGGGCGACGGCTGCAGGGCAGAGAACAAACCTCGGCCGGGATAGGGTTTGGGTCTCGGCCGAGACCGAGGGCTGGGGTGACGGCTAGAAACTCGGGCGGCGTCACAAGGCCGAAGGCCGTGGGAGCGGCGCCGGGGCTGCCGAAAACGGCGGGGTAGGCAGCGGTTGCAAGCGGCGGGCAAGGGCTAAAGGCCGTAACCTTGGGTGACGGCTGCGCTGGGGCGGAGCTTTGGGCGGCGGCGCCGGAAGCTGCGGGTTTTGGGGCGGTGGGGGCGTTTTGCGGTGGACGGGATAAAATCCGATCAAAACGAGAAAAGATCGAATCTTAGGAAAAAATATGTATTCAAATTAACAATAGGCCACAAAAATCCTTCTTTTCAAGAAATTGAATGCGGAATTGAAAATTGCAGAAAAATAACGAGAATAGTAGAACTAACCGTTACGGATCCTTCCTCGGTGACTCTTTTTGTGTAGAACTTCCTTGACGGATCTTGAAAGCTCGAATTTTTTTTGTGTTTTATATGGGACGTGTGAAGGTGTTGATGAACGTGAAGCTCTGGTACCAATTTGATACGGGTTAGCCGTCAGTTGGCCCGATCTTTCAACACCAAGACTCACAATAAAGAAAATGGATAAACAGATGGAAACTTGAAATAAAAAGATGGAGGAATGATCCAATGATTGTGAAGGATCGATAGATGGATAGATCTGGTCGAACCCTTAAGGAAACCAAGAACACGATAGGGAAACTAAGGCCCTAACACACAACTTGGAATGACTTGAAGAAGCCCTTCCCCTATAATCTCACACAGAGGGGAAAGCGATTGTCCCCAAAGCACGAGAAGTCACCCGAAGATGATTGAGAGCTCCAACTTGCCAATCCAAGTGACACAACTCAAAATAACGCCAAAGTTGTTGGGCAAATGGATTCCGCTCACACAGTAAGGTGTCTCGATTCCACGAGAAGAATATGGGATAGAAGAGAAACAAAACTCGAAAGTGCTTGTGTTTAATTTCAATCAAAGGTAAGCAAGAATGACGTCCTAGAAGGCCTTATATAGGCATGTTGGACGTCCTCTAGGGTTTCCTACGGGCTATGGGCTTGATCCAAGATCGATCCCATTCTAGCTTAAAAGATAAGATCAAATCTCCAAGAGATAATATCAAATAATAAAAGAGAAATAAAATAACTAGTGGGCTAAACTAACAAGTCTTTAAAAAGCCCAAAATAAATAATTAAAAGCAAGCCTATCTTTTATTTAAAAGATGTCCAAGAATGGACTTTAAAACAATAACCAAGCTGAGCCTAATTT
Source organism: Fagopyrum tataricum (assembly GCA_002319775.1). Lineage (NCBI taxonomy): Eukaryota > Viridiplantae > Streptophyta > Magnoliopsida > Caryophyllales > Polygonaceae > Fagopyrum > Fagopyrum tataricum. The sequence continues at coordinate 34,192,876 of CM008284.1, forward strand.
AGCCACTTAAATTAGCCCGACGGACCTCTTCTTCATATGGATCAAGTGGATCATGACCCCTCTTCTCTCCCACGTCTCGGTCATAATTTCGGCTGCTCCTCTCCTCATCTCGGTCTTCATCTCGGCATCTTCTTTTAGTCACTCTCTCCACGTCCAACTCGTGATCGTTTCGGTCTTCCTTGGTAACAACTCGTTGCCTCTTGCTTGTGTACTCCTCGATGCATGGGGATGAGGTCAGGTTGTGAGATGCTCTTGCATCACTTTCCTTTCCTAGTATGAGCGGGTTAGTAGCATGCTAGGTACGTATATGAGGATAGAATGATGATGAGTATGATATCGATATATGCTGGTTATGGCTTTGAGGTTTAGTTGATTATCGAGGTTATAAGTTGGATATGATCCTTATGGATCCCTTGGGTCTAGGTGTGGCCCCTTTGATTGATAGGAGATTTAATATCTCTTTATGCCTTGTTATTAGGTAGTGTTGTCCTCTAGATTGGTATTGATCGTGTTGAGAGTATTCTGAGATTGAGGTAAGTCCATAGGACTTACCTCAATCTCGGAATGGTATGGATTGGTATTGATCGTGTTGAGAGTATTCCTAGAGTGGTATGGATCCTTTCCTTTCCTAGTATGAGTGGGTTAGTGGCATGTTAGGTGTGTGTATGAGGGTAGGATGATGATGGTCATGATATCGATTTGTGCCGGTTATGGCTTTGAGGTTTAGTAGGTTGTTGAGGTTTATAGGTTGGATATGATCCTTATAGATCCCTTGGGTCTAGGCGTGATCCCATTGATTGATAGGAGATTAGATATCTCTTTATGCCTTGTTATTAGGCAGTGATGTTCTCCGGATTGGAGTTAATCGTGGTTGAGAGTATATTGAGGTTGAGGTAAGTCCATAGGACTTACTTAGCTACCATCCTTATATCGGATGTATGCATGAGTGGTGTTTGTTATATATGTTTGATAGCATGCGATGTTGATTATTACCGACCTATGGTTTAGTGACAGCCCATTTTAGGGCCGTGACAACTTGCCCTTACATCCCGCTGGGAGTTTGGGAAGTTCTCTGCGGATAGGCCAGATCTGGTACACGGGACGGGCACCTACCACTCCCATAGGGTACACGGGAAAGTGTTACCAGATTACCACTCCAGCTGGAAATAGCATCGAGGGGCAAGGATTATATATTCCCCGTGTCACATATATTCATTTACATCTATATATATATGATTGAGTGTTGGACTTTATAAAGATAATGAACCGGGTAAATGTGTGACAACATGATTGTATGTTATGATTCCGGAAGTGTGTTTGTGCTTATGTATTATCTTATATATGTGAATGATTAGCTAACGGTTTTATACCGTGTTGTAGATACTTTGCAGCTTAGCAGAACTGCAGACTGATCCTGATGCGGTGATCCGCTGAGGGCTCCGTACACTAGCTTTATGTGAGGGTTATGGGATATTTTGTACGTACAAATACATGTTTTGATTGTACTCAGCATACCTTGTATACTCTTTTGATATATATATATATATATACAGTTTGATGTTTGGTTTTAATCTATCTGTGTCTTGTTGTAAGATCCAGTGAACTTGTTGTCAAGCTAGGGTCGGGATCCATTGTGAGATCCTAGCCCAGTAGCGTCCCGAGTCTTGTGGATTCGGGGTGTTACAAGATTCCCGCTGTTGATCCACCTGCAGTGGAGGAGGTCCATGAGGATGTTGCTGAGAGTGTTGTTCTTGAGACTGGGAACGGTATGGTGGGGAGACAGAGACCACAGCGAGTCCAGTCAGATGACTCGAATCATGTCTCTTTGGAGGGACCAGAGTTCCGCGTGTACATTAGACGAGTGGAGGACGCTGCAAGAGTAGGTAGACGTGCCCCGGATCTGCCGGCACAGGAGGGATCATCTGAGAGATCCCATGGAGCTACTCAGGTGCCAGTTGTACCGGCACGTGCTGCTGAGATTACTCGAGTTCCAGAGGAGCATAGAGGGCCTCGACTAGATACTTGGTTGAAGGCATTTCATCAGATGAAAGTACCCCCTTTCTCTAGGAAGGTGGGGTTAGAGGTGGAGCTGTGGATTGGACATGTAGACTCAGCGCTTGAGTCTGATAGATGTCCAGCGGACCGACAGATAGAGTTAGTGCAGACTCTATTCAAAGACCTGACCCAACATTGGTGGAGATCCGTGCGGAGTTAGGTTACTAGCTATGACCAGATGAGGAGTTTGATCAAAGAGCGTTTCTGCCCTGCCTCATTGAGGAGGGTGAAAATGCGGGATTTTGTTGAGGCTGGATTTAAGGACGTACCAGTCTCTGAGGCGATCAGGGGATTTCAAGAGGAGCTGGCCTTGCTGGGCTCAGTTGCACCTCCTGCTGGGCTCTTTTCCCGACGATTGAGAGATGCCACCAGGACCTATGTGGCGGGATTTCACTATGATTCCCTGATGGACTATCAGGATAGAGCCTCAGATTATGAGCGGGAGCGGGCTGGACAGAGGTGAGCTTCTCAGACCAGAGGGTCTGAGAAGAGACATCGGACTGGGCAGACCAGTGGTGCTGGTGGAGTTGCTAGGTCAGGGCGAGGCTAGAGACGCCAGAGTTATTCCTTATCTGCACCGGTTGCAGATAAGAGACGATAGTGTTATAACTGTGGTGATCATGGACATATGCGACCAGAGCGGAGCTTCATCACAACAGGGTTCTTCTCCTGCTAGTGTAGCAGGGGGTGGGCAGAGGCCACCTCAGTAGCAGACACAGGGACAACAGAGAGTCCCAAATCGTCCTACTACTCAAGGATTTGCTCCTGGGTCGAGTAGAGGTAGAGGTCGTGTAGGAGTACCACTGACACTAGAGGAGCACAGGGTAGAGCTTTTGAGCTGAGGAGTGCAGAGGAGTCAGTTGCACACGGCTGCTACAGATACCATTTTGATTCATGGTTTACCTTTTAGAGTCTTATTTGATACAGGAGCTACGCATTCATTTATATCTGATGCATGTGTTGAGCGTTTGAGTCTAGTTACGACTGAGAGGATACGCCTTCAGTATAAGGTTACCCGATGGTAGTAGGTGGTCAGAGGTACCCGTGAGATACGTGATTGTCCCATTTGTGTAGGGACTCGTGTGTTACTTGTTTAACTTCTGTGTCATGCCATTAGTGCATGAGGAAAGTCATTTTGGGTATGGATTGGATGGATAGACTCATGTGGTATTAGATGTAGGTAGGACGACGTGACACTCTCTACCGAGTTAGGTCAAATAGAGGTTTTCCGAGGTTGGGACCTGATAACATGAATTATCGACCTAGTTTAGTAGAGCATTAGTTAGTTTTTCCTTTCCCGCCATGCATTTTAGCCTTAAGTTGTGTTCTTTATACTTGTTTAATGCAACTTTGCGAGTATAGATGTCTACACACACTTTTGGTGTCTTTGTAGGTATTTTGGCGTGTTTCGGAGCTAAAACGATGCATTTGAGGATCAAGCCTCGGGATAGACGCTTAGGAGCGATTACGCAGGCACGGGAAAGGAGGAAAAGACGAGCCAAGACGAAACGCACGAGATTGGCAACAATCTCGGCCGAGATCCAAGAAATCTCGGCCGAGATCCGAGCCAACTCGGCCGAGATCCCATATCAGAAGTTTCTGTCGAAGAATTCGCGTCCGACATCTCGGCCGAGAATTTTTCACATTTGACGAGATTTCTGACCGAGATTTCGTCAACGCTGGATCACGAAGCAAATCTGGCCCCGACTTTCAAAAATCTCGGTCACCGACCGAGATTTCCGACCGAGATTCCTGTTCGACGACCGAGATTTCCGAGATTTCGCTTCAAAAGACCGAGATTCACCGATGTTCCGATTTATTTCGTTAATTTCTGGATTTGTTTTAGGGCAGCCCGTTGCGGGATATAAAAGGAAAGCCCTAAATGATTTCCGGGGGTTTCCGTTTCATTCAAAAATTTTGAGCTCCTTTGGAGAGAGTTTTTCCCCCTTTTCTTCTCCCTTGGCCCTAGGCCATTGTTGGCCATTGTTGAATTTCTTGGAGCTTTGAGGAACTTCGCGAATATTGGGGAATTTGACGTTATGCTAATCCTCTATCAATAAAGCTGAGTTTCTTCTTTAATCTCTATTTTAGATTCTTGTTTATGCATTCTCTCTTGAATCTCTTGAATCTCTTGAATCTCTTGAATTGATTGAATTGATTGGATTGATAATTGCTTCTTCCATTGAATTATTGGATTGACGATTGTTTCTTCCATTGAATTGAGTGGATTGATGATTGCGTTTGAAATGTCGATTGTTGGCTAAAACTCGTGTGGATCCAAGGTGAATTGAGATTCGTTATTACCCGGACTATGATGGAATTGTGATTATTGCTTGGTTCGAGTAGCTTTGAAATCCTATGGTTGGCCTGTTCTTAAACCTAGTAACCTAAACCGGAATTGAGACCTACCCGGAATTGGGTTGAGTGTGCCTAGATTTTGTCCTAAGTAGGGTATTACCTGAGACTTACCCGGTAATGGTTTACCTTTCCCTTAGTTCGGAATTTGGTTTGTTTAGAATTTCCTACCTCTCTACCTTGAGACTTACCTGGTAATAGGTAGTTGGTTTGGAACTAGATAATCTTGAGACTTACCCGGTAATAGACTATCAGTTTAGAAACGTTCTTCTCTTAAGTTTGTAACCATAGATCTTTTGAGAAATTTCCTGAGTCCGTGCGTAATAACGATAACCTTGAATCCTTGGAATCCGCATTTTCTTTATTGATATACTTTCGTTTGTCTGTTTTATTTGGTTTTCGATCAAATCTGCTATTTGATTGCGAACTTTACAGAAAACCCTTCAAAACTCCTTTGATCTTTCTTCCCTTCTTTTCCAACCTCGTTCTTTTATTTTGATTTACGCTATCTGTGATCACATCTGCATTCCAAACATTTAGTCCCTAAGTTCGACCTTGGAATACTTACCCTAACTGTAATTGACCCATACACTGTGGGTTCGCTACAGATTCGGTGTTTATTTCTTGTTTATAAATTTAAAACATACCATGTTTTTACTAACCTGTGAGCTTTTATCATTCTTGATAAAAGTTTACAAGGGCGTGAAAATAGCGAACAAAGTTTTTGGCGAATCCAACAAGGTCTTCCAAACAAACCTCAAGCAAAAGTATGAATCTCAGGATTCAAGGTTATCAGTGCGGTACGTGCAGCGAGATTGATTGCACAGGGTTGTGAGGCCTTCTGGTGTTATTCCATGAAGGATGGGGAGAGTCCAGCGTTAGAGGATATTCCAGTGGTCTGTGAGTTTACAGATGTGTTTGCTGAGCCGTCCGGTTTTCCGCCTAAGAGGAGTGTGGATTTTGGCATCGAGTTAGAGCTTGGTACGAGACCGATCTCGAAGGCCCCATATCGTTTGAAGCTGTCGAGATGTTGGAGCTGAAGAAGCAACTCGAGGAGTTGGCTGAAAAGGGCTTCATCCACCCTAGCGTATCCCCATGGGGAGCACCTGTCCTCTTCGTGCGGAAGAAGGACGGATCGTTGAAACTGTTCATCGACTACAAAGAGCTGAACAAGGTGACCATCAAGAACAAGTATCCATTGCCCCGTATTGACGACTTGCTAGATCAGCTTCATGGAGCTATGGTGTTCTCCAGGATTGACGACTTGCTAGATCAACTTAAGGGTCAGAGAGCAGGATGTGCACAAGACGGTATTTCGGACAAGGTATGGACACTGCGACTTTGTAGTGATGCCATTTGGGCTTACGAATGCCCCAACAGTCTTCATGGAATTGATGAACAGCATATTCATCGACTTCCTGGACCAGTTTATGGTAGTCTTCATAGATGATGTTCTAGTGTACTCTCGTAGGAGAGAGGAACATGCAGGATAGTTGAGGACTGTGTTTCGAGTTCTACGAGATAGAGAACTTTATGCTCAATTCTCTAAGTGCGAGTTCTGGATGCCAGAGGTAGCATTCCTGGGTCATATTGTTTCCGCCGAAGGGATCAGGGTTGATCCGGCAAAGATCGAGTCAGTGGCAACATGGACGACACCGACGAAGGTCAAGGAAGTATGTAGCTTTCTTGGTCTAGCCAGTTATTACCGACGCTTTGTGGAGGGATTCTCTGTGATTGCCCGTCCACTTACGAGTTTGTTGAGGAAGACCACTAGGTTTGTATGGTTTGAGCAGTGTATGAAGAGTTTTGAGGAGCTGAAGAGATGTCTGACTTCCGCTCTTATCTTATCATAGCCAGATCTTTCTGTTTTCGAGGCTGAACTGTTAGTCTCGCAATCGCCTTCTCTCGAGGGGTCTTCCTGCTTAGGGCGTCGGCGACAACATTCGCCTTCCCCGGATGATACAGAATCTCCAGATCAAAGTCCTTGATCAACTCAAGCCACCTACGCTGGAGGTTATTCAATTCCCGTTGCGTGAAAATATACTTCAGACTCTTGTGGTCTGTGAAGATCTGACATGTATTACCATACAAGTAATGTCTCTAGATCTTCAGTTCATGAACTACCGCTGCCAACTCTAGGTCATGAGTTGAGTAGTTCTCCTCATACGTCTTCAGCTGTCTAGACGCATATGCAATCACTCTGCCTCGCTGCATCAACACACATCCCAAGCCTAGCTTGGATGCATCACTGTAAACCACAAAATCATATGTACCCTCTGGCTGTGGTAAGATAGGAGCAGAAGTCAGACATCTCTTCAGCTCCTCAAAACTCTGCATACACTGCTCAGACCATACAAACTTGGTGGTCTTCCTCAGCAAACTCGTAAGTGGACGGGCAATCACAGAGAATCCCTCCACAAAGCGTCGGTAATAACCGGCTAGGCCAAGAAAGCTACGTACTTCCTTGATGTTCGTCGGTGTCGTCCATGCTGCCACTGACTCGATCTTCGCCGGATCAACCTTGATCCCCTCGGCGGAAACAATATGACCCAGGAATGCTACCTCTAGCATCCAGAACTCGCACTTAGAGAACTTAGCATAAAGTTCTCTGTCTCGTAAAATTCGTAACACAATCCTCAGTTGTCCTGCATGTTTCTCTCTGCTACGAGAGTACACCAGAATATCATCTATGAAGACTACCACAAACTGGTCCAGGAAGTCGATGAATATGTTGTTCATCAACTCCTTGAAGACTGCTGAGGAATTCCTAAGCCCAAATGGCATCACTATAAACTCGTAGTGTCCATATCTGGTCCGAAATGCCGTCTTGTACACATCCCGCTCTCTCACCCTCAACTGGTGATATCCTGAGCGCAGGTCAATCCTGGATAATACCGTCGCTCCCTGAAGCTAATCTAACAAGTCGTCAATACGGGGAAAAGGATACTTGTTCTTGATGGTCACCTTGTTCAGCTCTCTGTAGTCAATGGACAGTCTCAACGATCCGTCCTTCTTCCGCACGAAGAGGACAGGTGCTCCCCACGGGGATACGCTAGGGCGGATGAAGCCCTTCTCAGCCAACTCCTCGAGTTGCTTCTTCAGCTCCAACATCTCGACAGACGCCATACGATATGGGGCCTTCGAGATCGCTCTCGTACCAGGCTCTAACTCAATGCCAAAGTCCACACTCCTCTAAGGCGGCAAACTGGACGGCTTAGCAAACACATTTGTAAACTCACAAACCACTGGGATATCCTCTAATGCTGGACTCTCCCTATCCTTCATGGCATAACACCAAAAGGCCTCACAACCCTGTGCAATCAATCTCGCTGCACGTACCGCACTGATCACCTTGCCGGGCTTCCCAAGGTCCCAACCTCGGAAAACCTCTATTTGACCTAACTCGGTAGAAAGTGTCACGGTCCTCCTACTACATCTAATACCGCATGGTGTCTATCCATCCAATCCATACCCAAAATGACTTCCTCATGCACTAATGGCATGACAAAGAAGTCAACAAGTAAAAAATGAGTCCCTAAACAAATGGGACAATCACATATCTCGCGGGTACCTTTGACCCTACTGCCATCGGGTAACCATATACAGAAGGGTATTCCCTCAGTCGTAACTAGACTCAAACGCTCAACACATGCATCAGATATAAATGAATGCGTAGCTCCCATATCAAATAAGACTCTAACAGGTAAACCATGAATCAAAATGGTACTAGTAGCAGCCGGTGCAGCTGGCTCCTCTACACTCCTTAGCTCAAAAGCTCTACCCTGTGCTCCTCTAGTGTCAGTGGTACTCCCACCACGACCTCTACCTCTACTCGACCCAAGAGCAGATCCCTGAGTAGTAGGACGATCCGGGACTCTCTGTTGTCCCTATGTCTGCTGTTGAGGTGGCCTCTGCCCACCCCCTGCTACACTGGCTGGAGAAGAACCCTGTTGTGATCTTCCACAAGTAAAGCAAGTCACTAATGGCCTCGTACACTCTGGTCGCATATGTCCATGATCACCACAGTTATAGCACTGTCGTCTCTTATCTGCAACCGGTGTAGATGAGGAATAACTCTGGCATCTCTGGCCTTGCCCTGAACTAGCAACTCCACCAGCACCACTAGTCTGTCTAGTCCGCTGTCTCTTCTCAAACCCTCCGTCTGAGAAGCTCTCCTCTGTCCAGCCTGCTCCCGCTCATAATCTGAGGCTCTATCCTTATAGTCCATCAGGGACTCACAGTGAAATCCCGCCATATAGGTCCGGGTGGTATCCCTCAGTCGTCGGGAAAAGAGGTACACATGCTGATCAACAGGAGGTGCAGTTGGGACCAGCAAAGCCAGCTACTCCTAAAATCTCCTGATCGCCTCAGAGACTGGTACATCCTCAAAGCCAGCCTCAACAAAATCCCGCAGTTTCCCCCTCCTCAATGAGGCAGGGCAGAAACGCTCTCTGATCAATCTCCTCATCTAGTCATAACTAGTAACCTGACTCCGCACGGATCTCCACCAATGTTGGGCCAGGTCACAGAATAGAGTCTGCACTAACTCTATCTCTCTGTCCGCTGGACATCTAATAGACTCAAGAGCTGAGTCTACATGTCCAACCCACAACTCCACCTCTAACCCCCACCTTCCCATAGAAAGGGGGTACTCTCATCTGATGAAATGCCTTCAACCAAGTATCTTGTCGAGGTCCTCTATGCTCCTCTGGAACTCGAGTAATCACAGCAGCACGTGCCGGTACAGCTGGCACCTGAATAGCTCCATGGGATCTCTCAGACGATCCCTCCTGTGCTGGCAAATCCGGGGCACGTCTACCCGCTCTGGCAGCCTCCTCCACTCGTCTAATGTACGCGTGAAACTTTGGTCCCCAATAGAGACATGATTCGATTCATCTGACTGGACTCGATGTGGTCTCTGTCTCCCAACCATACCGTTCCCAGTCTCAAGAACGACACTCTCATCACATCCTCATGGACCACCTCCGCTGCAGGTGGATCAACAACGGGAATCTGACCCTGTCCTACCACTACTGGAGGAAGAGGGGGTCTACCCCTACCTCGTCCAACTGTAGATAAGGCTCTAGTCCGAACCATTTGCAGGGTATACACACCTAACTTAGAAGGCTATATATATGCCTTATGTATAGATATATATATATATATATATAATACTAAAGATAAATCACAACATCACATAAGGTAATATATATATATATATATATATATATATATATATAATGTCGAGGTCCTCAGAGGGGTGATGGCTTTCCGTACACACTATCCCTAAACATTTGTACTCATTTCAAAACCAAAACCTTTTGAAAAGTCAGACCCCTTTCGGGTTCTGTTTTTTTATCTATTCGACCTTTATCACAGATTGCAAGTGCCATTGTTGTCAACCTCCCTTTAATACCAACTTTGTAACACCCCAAATCCACAGGAATCGGGGCGCTATTGGGCTAGGATCTCACAATGGATCTTGACCCTTGTCTGACAACAAGTTCACTGGATCTTACAAAGAGGCACAGATAGATTAAAACGAAAAAATCAAACTGTAATATATACATCAAAAGGTTTACAAAATACCGTTGAGTACAAATCAAAACCTGTATCCATACATAACAAAACACCCCATATCCCATGCATAATCCTAGTGTACGGAGCCCTCAGCAGATCACCCCATTTGGATCACTCTGCAGTTCTCCTAACCTACAAAGCATCTACAACACGGTATATAACCTTTAGCTAACTGACAAGGCTTATTTCCTAAGGTCGTTATTATAAGCTTATCAAGTTAAATCCGAACTTAATACTAACCAATGTATAGTGATTAAGTAAGGGTCGAACCAAGGGAGTTGAACAAGTTTCTATTCAATTTTAGTTATTGATTTGGTAACAAAGGGGGGGGGGGGATTTGGATTGTTTAAAACAAGACAAAGACAATTATAATGTTGGTGAAAACAAGATTGATTTAAGAACTACACTATGTAGGATCTTAGCATACATATAAATTGGTTGGTTCTTTTTAGAAGTATTCAATATTTGTTCTCATCTTGATCGTATTTATGCATTAAGCCAACCGGCATTAACACAACTTAACTAGTTTATTAATCGGTAAACCTACAAGATTAAACCACTAATTAGCATTCTACCAAAGATAAAGAGATACATAAAAGATAAACAACCCGTTAATCTTATTATGTAGTTAAATTCCTTTCCCTTAAATAATCACAACCAGCTTTTACCTAAGGGTTTGCTACTAGATTAAGGACCCGAACCCGGAATCAATTAATCCTAGCCTTTTGCATGCAATTATACAACTTAGGTGATTAAACTAAGTAGAAAATAAACATGCAAACTAAGTTAAATACAAGGAATATAACACAAAATATATTGAATAAAACTTCTATTTAAAAAGAACTTACAACCACTTTATAATGCAGCTTCAATCCACCCAATGTAGCCAAGGGAGTTTAGAAACTCATTACAAAGAACACTATGAATATAGAGGTTTTTGTGTGGAAAATGAGATGATAATACCTATAGCCAAGGGCTCTATTTATACTACAAAATGCATTAAAAAGGAGTAAAGAGGCTGTGCTAACAGCCACCATTAAGGGTGAATTAAAGGGGTTGCAGACAGCCACAATAATGTCCTTAAAGTCGTCGAAAACAGCCGAGTAAAAGCCTCTGACGCTAACCCGCACCCGCGGCCAAGGGCTCCGCGGGGGCGGTTTAGGCAAAAACGTTCCAACTTCTTCTTGGCCGCAGGGGCGGCTCGTCATACCCGCGGGGGCGGGTCCTTGAATGCTCCATGAAACGTCTGACTCTTTAACTTCGTAACGCTTCTGGTGAAAACCGCAGGGGCGGCCCAGAGTCACCGCGGGGGCGGTGACACTGGATCTTCGGCTTCACAAGGCCGCTGGCATGGCCGCAGGCAAGGGCGCTGGGGCGCCGTCTTCGCTTCGTCAGGCTGGGTCACCGCAGGGGCGGACAGGGTTGGCCGCGGGGGCGGTGACATGTCTCTTCATGGCCGCGGGCGAAGACGCGGCTGCGGCTCTTGGTGGTGGTCTTCATGGTTGACACCGCAGGGGCGGACTGGAGAGTCCGCGGGGGCGGTGACAGGCTTGTCTTGGCCGCGGGCGTTGACGCAGGCAGCGGCACTCATCTGTGTTGTCACCGCGGGAGCGGACAGAGGATGCCGCGGGGCGGTGTGCACCAGAATCTGAACTTCGATGATTTTCTTCAACTCCTAAGTATTGCTAATACCTTCTTTTGCTTCAATTTGAATCTTTTATCTGGATCACAGTATTAGCAATATAAACTGACTCAAAAACATAAAAACGACTATAAAAGCTACCTAAAATGATAGTGATTCCATCACCTATCACTAACCATTCATATATAAGATAATGCACAAGCACAAACACAAATCATGGAATCATAAACACATAATCATGTTGTCACACATTTACCCGGTTAATCATCTTTATATAGTCCAACACTCAAATCGTATATATATATATATATATATATATATATATATATATATATATATATATATATATATATATATATATATATATATATGAATATATGTGACACAAGGAATATATATAATCCTTGCCTCTGGGTGCTATTGCCAGCTGGAGTGGTATATGAGCATCTTCCCGTATACCATAAGGAGTGGTGAGTGCCCGTCTCGTATACCAGATCTGGCCTATCAACAGCACATGCTATCAAGCATATATCAAACACCACTCATGCAAACATCCAATATAAGGATGGTAGCTAAGTAAGTCCTACGGACTTACCTCAACCTCAAGATACTCTCAACCACGATCCACTCCAATCCGGAGAACAGCATTGCCTAATAACATGGCATAAAGAGATATCAAATCTCCTATCAATCAAAGGGGTCACACCTAGACCCAAGGGATCCATAAGGATCATATCCAACCTAGTAGCGCCCTGAGTCCCGCAGATTCGGGGTGTTACACGTCCATCCACAATTCCCACATCATCTTTGTAAGCTAGACAAATCTCTTTATGACCTCCGCCAAGCTCCACGAGCGTGGTATTCCAAACTCAATGACACACTTCTTCACCTTGGCTTCAGCTCTTCAAAAGTAGACACCTCTCTCTTCACATATAAACTCAAGTCCGACATTGCCTTTGTCCTAGTTTATGTCGATGACATACTGGTCATCGCTTCCTCCATTTCCCTTGCAAACAAATTCATCTCTTCCCTCTCCTCTCACTTCCCTGTGAAAGACCTAGGCAACCTTCACTACTTTCTAGGAGTGGAGGTCTCTCGAAATTCCTTTGTATTTCATCTTTCCCAACAAAAATACATTGCCAATCTCCTCAAATCCACCAATATGCACCAATCCAAACCCGTGTCCACCCCTATGGACACAAACTGCGACCTTAGCTCCTGCACCACCCCTCTTTTTCAGGAATCTTCCCTCTACAAGAGCGTAGTTGGCAGCTTACAATACCTCTCCTTTACCCGACCAAACATCTCATTCGCCGTTAACAAAGTCTGTCAATTCATGCACCAGCCACGTGAAATTCATTGGAAAGCAGTCAAACGGATCCTTCGTTACCTTAACTCCACTTCCTCACTATCCCTCCATCTATCTTCCAGTCATTCTCCTATCCTTTCTGGCTTTTGTGATGCTGATTGGGCAGGTGATCATCTAGATCGAAGATCCACTACGGCCTATTGTATCTACTTTGGCTCATCATTAGTGTCTTGGTCCTCCAAGAAACAACCAACGGTATCCCGCTCATCAACTAAATCTGAGTACCGAGCTCTAGGACAAACTACATGTGAGTTAATATGGCTCCAACAACTGCTTGCTGAATTGGGAATTTTCTTGCATCATCCTCCTATTCTCTGGTGTGACAACCTGGGAGCAACTTACCTTGCTGCAAACCCAGTCTTTCACCAGCGAACAAAACACATTGCTCTCGATTACCACTTTGTCCGGGAAAAGGTGGCTGCCAAGACTCTCCAAGTAGCTTTTATCGCATCCAAAGACCAGATAGCCGATGCACTTACCAAACTACTGGCCACCGCTCGTTTCAACATGATTCGATCCAAACTCTCATTACGTGGGTTCAGCTCGAGGGGGCATACTAGAATAGTGAGTCCAATAACAATGTAAATTGGCACATAAAGCCCAACATAGCTAGCAGTCTATATGAACAACGTAGCATCCTTGTAACAAACAAGATGAAATATAGAAAATCAATTCAAATCAACTATTGCAGGCTTCTCTGATTTACTAAGTGTCCTCTTCCTCTGACTTTTCTTTTGGTGCTTCGCCTACTCATTTTTTCCTGCAAAAAAGTGCCTTTTTCCGGATTCCTGGGTTCCACGAGGTTCATGTTTAACCATGGATTCAATTAGTTCACATATGGAAATTTCATAGGATTGCTTGCACATTTCGATAGTGGTCATACCTTAAAAAATTTGTAGCTCTTGGATGTTCTATTTTGTATTGATCAATCTTAAATTTTAGTTGGATTATTACCATACCGTAAAAATTGGGTAGCTCTTAGTTTTATCAATCTTAAATGGGTAGCTCTTAAAAGTTCTATTTTTGCTAGTTGTACTCAGATTCAAAACCCGTCAACATACATGAATCATTTTTCATATAATCAGAAATGGAGCTAGTATTGTGAACTTAAGTGAAAATAATTTCTACCTTGGATAAAGTTTTCCATGTAATCATTTTCACATTGGCCTTTCCTTCCAAGCTAATCTTTTGGCCATTGTAGATTGTAAGCTAAAAATATTCACTTTCTTTGGATGTTCATTGTTTATGTTTGAAGACCAGTTTCATATGATTAAAAATAGAGCTATTACGTTTGAATGTTGATTTATATGGATAGAGGTAGGCCAACTTATGTTTTTGCTCGGGCAAGAGTCTGAAAGGTTTTCATTGAAATTGAATTGGATTTGCCTTGCCTCAAGAAGTTCATTTGCTTATCCTTAAGAGCATAAGGGCATTAGACATGACATCTGAAAAAAAAAATTACGGTCCTTACTCTAACACACAAATTTCAGTAAATTGTTGAAAATGAATTATCTAATGTGCGTAAGTAATAAAGAAAAGGTAACGTACTGTTTAAATTTTTCTAAGAGTTTCTACTCCTTTTGATCTCTTACTAGTTACTATGAAGGTGTCTTTGGTCAGATATGTTGATTTTGTATTGGTAAAGTAGTCAATTGAGACCTTATATAAAAATAACACTATGAAGTTCCGTATTGTGATTAATTGTTAGGAAAAGTGAGTATTTCTTTTTTTCTTTTGGCTTAGATCTCCTTTGAAGTTCATCAATGATCTAAATTGGTTTGTTGAAGAGAATTGTTACAAGTTGAAATATGAAGGAGGGATCAGAACGGTTGGTATCTTACTATAGTTATGTTTAGTTTCATTTGGCGTCCTTTTAGAATACTGGAACATTTTTCACAAAGATAAACCGTTTGCTTAGTGAACAACAAGTCCATATGGTCTATTGCTATAAAGCTCAATAGTTGTAGATTCAATGAGTTTCGAGTTCTCACATGGTGACACAACCTTATTGTTACATTGATTTCGTTCAACATCTAGTACTTAACTTCCTCAACAAACAAACTTACTTAAAGAAGAGGTATCCCTTATGAAATTACCATTGTTTAACAACTTTTATTCTACAAATGCTCATTGGCTTATTTTGCAGATAGCTCATAAGGGTAAGCATAGTCATTTTAGTTTGAATTTCTATTTCAGATACAATCTTTTCTAGGCATGCTACATTCTCGGTGGTGTTTGGGTATTCAGATTCTTTCTGTATTTAGGTAACTGTTATGAATACTTGACCTTATTTTTCATGTGACGAGAAAGTTAAAATGGAAGAGTAAATGCATAGTTTTTTTGATTTTTACAAGTTTATTATATTGATCCATCCATCTCTTTCACCTTGTATTTTTCGTTGATTCCAAAAACTTTAAATCAACAAATTATGAGCTTGTTTAGCTCTTTTTATTTTTTGTGTTCTTGTGAATTTGTTCCTTGTGGATATATCATGTTCTGAATCACACAATTATTCTTCAGTTGTGGTTTAAGGGCTTGTCAAGATTATTTATAGTCAATAAAAATGAGGATTGAATATGTATAGTTGTTTAATATGCTGCTTCTTGTCATGATTTTTTAGATGAATTTTTTCTTACTTGGTCATGAACTTTATTTTCTTTTTGCTACAGAACTTCAATTTTCCAGTTCAGGTTCAAATAACCGAATCTATCCCTTAATTATGTGTCTATATACCAATCATACATCTATATGCATATCTAATTGTATCTTTTCTTTGATGGTATAATTTTAATATGTTTTTAACGAGGAATCCCCCCTCTCTAATTTCCTACAGTTCACTAATATATGGGAAACATGTATGTTGACACTTTTTCTTCCAAAATTTTCAGTATTGCTTGCAACATCGCGATTCTTATATCCAAGAAGAGATTGATCAAATCCGTCTACAGTGGGTGAAACTCATCAGTTAAACGACGTAAAATTGGACACAAAGCTCAAAACAATAGATGTGTTCATGTTCTAGGGCGTTAAAAGTTCATTCAAGCATCACTTTTTTAGTTTACTCTATAGAGATTATGTATAAGATTATGACTTATGGTTATTTTAAGGTTAGAATTGTTATTAGCAAAGGCGTATGTCTGTGAAATACGTAGATACTATATTTACCTTTGGTGAGATAGACATTTGAATGTATTCTTGAAAATGAATGGTTGAATATTATAGCTTGTTTTGAAACTGAATGATCTTATACGATGTGTAAACGAGGAGTTCAAATTTAAAGAAAAACAAAACAACTAAGAACAATGATATTTTATCTAGACCTATAATAAATTCACTGAACCTTACCCGGTCCACTTTTTACCGGATTATCACGGTTATTGATCCGGGATAAAAGACATTAATCCGGTTTTCCTAACCTTTTATCATGGTTTTATAACCATGACAAACGATCTTATATGGACATTGGTCTGATTTACATAGCTTTTTATCACGGTTGAATAACCGTGGTAAAGGATCTTATATCCCAGTTTTCAAAAACTTTTTATCTCGGTTCAATAACCATGATAAAAGAGTCCTTCTATCACGGTTTTGTTCGCAAACATCTTTTATCACGCAACATAATATCACGGTTCATAACGGGGGATAAAAGGTGTTTTTGAACTGTGATAAAATGCACTTTTTGTTCTTGTGTTATAAATGCATAACTTAAACTATAACTATCTTGGAAAAGTTCCTTAGTTTCTGCTGACATCTCATATACAAGAAGATTTTCCTCGCTGGCTTGATATATAACGATATGCCGGAAAATACAAAAAAGTTCACCCAACAGGTACTTTTATATTCAAGAACATGATTGAACATACAAAAATGTTGAAAGTAGGTATAAGAGCGTGAGAGACTGAATTAAAGCATCTACTAGAAATTTGGGTTGATTTTATCATCAGTCTAATGTTCATCAGTTCATGTCCATTCAATTAGCTTTTTGAAAGATACCTTTATAGTTGCAACGAGACCCAGCCTGTGACATAGGGAAAAACCATCAGGATGTTTTTTCATCTGAAAACATCAGCAATGATGCAAAATATTTTCATCTGAAAACATCAGCAAGGATGCAAAATATGACAACAGCATGCCAATTAGGAAATTTAACCTATTAGATAAGTAATGGAAGAAATAGCATGCCAATTGAGATGCCAATTGTGAAATTTAAGCAATAGATCATCAATAGACGTCTAATCAATGATTACCTGAACAAATGTAAAAAGAATTTTTTGAGACTCTAGTATACTAGAGAAATGAGAAGGAATGGAAGCAAGAAAGTACCTAAAGAACCAAAATGGAATAAGATGAAATCCCTTGACAATAATCAACGGTGGGGATCAACTTCATAAGCTCCAACTAGGAGCAGCATCCCCAAAATCATCGATAATCGATCTTGTTTTCGCCTCAACAAACAAAACCCCTTCACCATTGCAATCGATCTCGATTCTTCCATCTTCGTCTCTCATAAACCGACCTCCGGTCCTCCCCTGGGGTATTGTAATGGCCTCCTCCTAAGAACAAAATAAAAACATATCTCAAGTTTGAGCATGGGTAACTTACGCAAATGAAATCATTTGTTATAAGGGGATATATTGTAAGAGCCTTAGTCTTTGGTGCTGAGCCAGGGTTAGCCGTCCCTGCAGGTCCAGAGGCCCGCCCCTGCAGGTCCAGAGGGCCGTCCCTGCGTGAGTTCTGTATCCCGCCCCTGCGGCTCAGGGAGTCCGCCCCTGCGGCTGCAGCCGGCATTGTTGACTTTTGATCATGCCTTATTCTTCTCTTCCTTTATAAGCTTCTTCTTTGCTTCAAGATGAAGGGTTTCCTTCCTTCTTCCCAGCTGCCTCACGTTCTTCTTAATTCTCTCCTTCCTTCTCCTTTGATCTTCTTCTTGTTTTCCTTGGATTGCAAGAGAATTGTTGTGTGGCTTTGGTTGATGATGATGTTGGATGTTGATGTTGAGCTTTGAGAGCCAGTTGATGGTGTTGGTGCTGATCTTTCCTTCTGTTTAGGATCACAGCAGTGGTAAGCCTTCCTCTTCTTCTTTCTTCCTTTCTTTCTTCCTTTCTTCTTTCCTTCCTTCCCTTCTCTTTTAGCTTAGGATTGGATCTCCTAGGCATATATGTTGATGTATATATGTATATATATGAATGTGTATGGTTGTTGGATGCTGAAGACGTGAAATCATTGAGTGAAGAACCGGAGAGAAGGCGGGAATCATCTTCTGCACTGTCACCACCCCTGCGCCGCCTGTGAGTCGCCCCTGCGACATTTGTGTCACCTCCCCTACGTGGGAGTGCCGCCGCCCCTGCGCCTCCCAGTGCTTCGCCCCGCGTCCTTCCTGTCACGCAGGTGTGTCTTGTGCAGGACCTACCTAGAGTGGTATGGATCCTTTCCTTTCCTAGTATGAGTGGGTTAGTGGCATGCTAGGTGTGTGTATGAGGATAGGATGATGATGGTCATGATATCGATATGTACCGGTTATGGCTTTGAGGTTTAGTAGGTTGTTGAGGTTTATAGGTTGGATATGATCCTTATGGATCCCTTGGGTCTAGGTGTGACCCCATTGATTGATAGGAGATTAGATATCTCTTTATGCCTTGTTATTAGGCAGTGCTGTTCTCCAGATTGGAGTTGATCGTGGTTGAGAGTATATTGAGGTTGAGGTAAGTCCATAGGACTTACTTAGCAACCATCCTTATATCGGATGTTTGCATGAGTGGTGTTTGTTATATGCTTGATAGCATGCGATGTTGATTATTACCGACCTATGGTTTATTGACCGTCCATTGTAGTGGCCGTGATAACCTTTCCCTTTTATCCCGCCGTGGAGTCTAGGAGGTTCTCTGTAGTCAGACCAGATCTGGTATACGGGATGGACACTCACCACTCCCTTAGGGTATACGGGAAGGTGTGCTGACACCACTCCAGCTGGCTATTGCACTCAGAGGCGGGGATTATATATTCCTCGTGTCACATATGTTCATATGCATATATATATACGATTTAAGTGTTGGACTTTATAAAGATGATTATCCGGGTAAATGTGTGACATCATGATTATGTGTTTATGATTCCATGACTTGTATTTGTGCTTATGCATTATCTTATATATAAATGGTTAGCTAACGGTTATATACCGTGTTGTAGACGCTTTGCAGGTTAGGAGAACAGCAGAGTGATCCAGATGGGGTGATCCGGTGAGGGCTCCGTACACTAGGATTATGCGCGGATATGGGGTGATTTTGTTATGTATGGATACATGTTTTGGTTTATACTCATCGGTATTTTGTAGAACTTTTGATATATATATATATATATTACAGTTTAATGTTTTGGTTTTAATATATTTGTGCCTTGTTATAAGATCTAGTGAACTTGTTGTCAGGCTAGGGTCAAGATCCATTGTGAGATCCTAGCCCAGTAGCGCCCTGTAAGAGCCTTAGTCTTTGGGAGCTAGAATGGCCTTAGCCGCCCCCGCGGGTCCGTGAGGCCGCCCCTGCGGCTCGTCCGTTGTTCCGCCCCTGCGGCCAGGAAGCCCGCCCCTGCGGTTTCCTGCGGCTGCGCGCCGGCTTTATTGACCGTTTGACTCGTGCTTTACCTTCTCTTCTTATGTTGAGGAGCAAGGGTTTCTTCTTCAGTCTTCTTTCTTCAGTTCTCACGTCCTCCTTGCTTCTCCCTTCCTTCTTCTTGAGCTTGATGTTGGATTCCTTAGAGTTGTAAGAGTTTTGTGTGGCCTTTGGTGGTTGTTGATGAGTTGATGTGTTTTGCTGAGCTTGAGAGCCAGTGGACAGGGTGTGGTTGATCTTCCTTGCAGCCTAGGACCACAAGTGTGGTACGTTATCTTCCTCTTCTCTTCTCTCTTCCTTGTTTCCACCTTCCTTAGCTTAGGATTAGATGAATTGGATATAGATTGATGTTGGTTTATGTATGTATATGTATATGTGTACCTTTGGATGAGATAATACATGATTTGATCACGTGAAGAGCCGGAGAGGAACCGCGGGATCACTTTCTGCATTGTCGCCGCCCCCGTGGTCCAGCAAAGCCGCCCCTACGGAAGCCTTGTCACCGCACCCGCGGCCGGAATCTGCCGCCCCCGCGGCCACTGTCCCAACGCCTGCCTACGGCCCTGTCACCGCGCCTGCGGCCGAGCCTTTCCGCGCCCGCAGTTTGCCTGTTCCGCCCCTGCGTCTTTACGTCACGCAGGTGTGTTTGTCCCGGGTCTACCTAAAGTTGGGTAGATCCTTTCCTTTCCTAGTATGAGCGGTTTATTAGCATGCTAGGTATGTGTTTGAGGTTAGAATGATGTTGAGTATGTTATCGTTTATGCCGGTTATGGCTTTGACGTTTTTGAGTTAGGTTATGATCCTTATGGATCCTTTGGGTCTAGGTGTGACCCCTATGTTGGATATGAGTTTGATATATGGTTATGCCTTGTTGCTAGGCAGTGTTGATCTCCAGAGTTGGAGCCGATCGGATTTGAGACTTCCGAGGTGGAGGTAAGTCCATAGGACTTACTTAGCTACCATCCATATATTGGATGTGTGCATGAGTGGTGTGTGCGTTATTATGTTTGAGTGTATGAGTTGTGATGATTACCTACCTATGGTTTAGTGACTGCCCATTGTAGGGTCGTGACAACTTGTCCTTTCATCCCGCTGGGAGTCTGGAGGTTCTCTATGGGCAGGCCATTCTAGCTCAGTGGGCCGGCCACTTGAACCACTCCCATAGGGTGCACGGGAGGTGGGACCGGATCCCCACTCTAGCTAGCACCATCCCTGAGAGGCGAGGGTTCTTCGTGTCACATATATTCATATTGATATATATATATATATATATATATATATATATATATATATATATATATATATATATATATATATATATACGCTTGAGTGACTGGACGTTATTAAGATAATAACCGGGTAAATATGTGATAGCATGGTGATGTGTTTACTATTCATTGGTGTGTGATTGTGCTTATGCATCTTCTTATATATGGGTATGGTTAGCTAATGATTTTATACCGTGTTATAGATCCTTTGCAGGTTAGGGGAGCTGCAGAGTGATCCAGAGGGGTGATCTGCTGAGGGCTCCGTACACTGGGTCGTCCTCGTGGGATGGGATCTTTTGACTATGTATATGGTTATGTTTTGTTGTACTCAGTAGTACTTGTTTAAACCTTTTGATACTTTTATAACAGTTTGATGTTTTGTATTTAATCTATTGGTGCCTTGTTGTAAGATTTAGTGAACTTGTTGTCAGGCTAGGGTCAAGATCCATTGTGAGATCTTAGCCCAGTAGCACCTCGAGTCCTACAGATTTGGGGTGTTACAAAGTTGGTATCAGAGCCCAGGTTGACAACAATGGCACTAGTAATCTGCAATAAAGTTCGAATTGATAAATAAACAGAACCCAAAATGGGGTTTGACTTTTTAAAAGGTTTTGGTTTGGAAATGAGTACAAAGTGTTTTGGGGTATTGTGTATGTGAGCCATCGCCCCTCTGAAGATCTCGACAGTATATATATATAGATATTCTGTTGTGATTGATTTGATATATACATACGGCATATATATAGCCTTATGAGTTAGGTTTACGTCTTCTGCAGATGGTTAAGACTAGAGCCTTACCTTCAGTTGGACGAGGTAGAGGTAGACCCCCTCTAGGTAGAGGACGGGGTAGGACTTTCGCTGTTGATCCACGTGCAGTGGAAGAGGTTCACGAGGACGTTCCTGAGACTAGGAACTGCGTAGCTGGGAGACAGGGTCCACAGGGTCCACAGTGAGTCCAGTCAGATGACTCGGATTATGTCTCCACGGGAGGACCTGAGTTCCGCGAGTATATCCGGCGAGTGGAGAAGGCTTCCAGAGCGGGTAGACCTATCCCAGATATGCCGGCACATGAGGAACCATCTGAGAGGTCCCACGAGGTTACTCAGGTTCCAGCTACACTGGCACCTGTTGCTGAGATTGCTCGAGCTACAAAGGAGCATAGAGGGCCTAGACTAGACACTTGGTTGAAGGCATTTCACCAGATGGGTGTACCCCCTTTCCCTGGGAAGGTGGGGCTCGAGGTTGAGCTGTGGATTGGACATGTGGACTCAGCTCTGGAGTCCATTAGATGTCCAACAGACAAGCAGATAGAGTTGGTGCAGACTCTGTTCAGAGACTTAGCACAACACAAGTGGAGGTCTGTACGAGCACAGGTTGACAGTTATGATCAGATGCGGACCATGATCAAAGTGCGTTTCTGCCCTGCCTCATTGAGGAGGGAGAAACTACGAGACTTTGTAGAGGTTGGGTTCGAATATCAGAGGCTATTAGGAGGTTTCAGGAAGAGCTGGCATTGTTGGGACCAACTGCACCTTCTGCAGATCAACACGTATATCTATTTTTCCGACGACTGAGGGATGCCACCCGGGCCTATATGGCAGGATTTCATTGTGAGTCCTTGATGGACTACCAGGATAGAGCTGCCAACTATGAGCGAGAGTGGGCTAGTCAAAGGAGAGCTTCTCAGACCGGAGGGTTTGTGAGGAGACAACGTACTGGGCAGACCAGTGGTACTGGAGAAGCTGCTGGTTCAGGACGAGGCCAGAGCCGCAAAAGTCAGCCCTCATCTGCACCGGCTACAGATAGGGTACGACAATGTTTCAACTGTGCTGAGTATGGACATATCAGACCAGAGTGTACGAGGCAGATAGTGACTTGCTTCACTTGTGGTGGACGAGGCCACATAGCTGTTTTTTGTAGACAGGGTGGAGCGGCATCTCCGCAGGGTCCTTCCCCTGCCAGTGCAGCGAGAGGTGGGCAGAGGCCACCTCAGCAGCAACAACAGACACAGGGACAACAGAAAGTCCTAGATCGTCCTACCACTCACGGATCTGCTCCTGGGTTGGGTAGAGGCAGAGGTCGTGGTGGGAGCACCACTGATACCAGAGGACCACAGGGTCGAGTATTTGAGCAGAGGAGTGCAGATGAGCCAGCTGCACCGACTGCTACAGGTACCATTCTGATCCATGGTTTACCTGTTAGAGTCTTGTTTGATACTGGTGCTACGCACTCTTTTATATTTGTTGCATGTGTAGAGCGTCTGGGTTTAGATACAGTTGAGGGGATACCCTTTAGTATAGGGTTACTCGAAGGTAGTAGGGTCAGAGGTACCCGTGAGATTCGTGACTGTCCCATTTCGGTAGGGACCCGTGTGTTACTAGTTGACTTCTTTGTCATGCCATTAGAGCATGAAGAAGTCATACTAGGTACGGATTGGTTGGATAGACATTTTTCCGTATTAGATGTAGGTAGGAGGATTGTTACCCTCTCTACCGAGTTAGGACAGATAGAGGTTTTCCGAGGTTGAGACCTTGGAAAGTCAAGTATGGTGATTAGTGCGATACGGGGCAGCTAGGCTGATTGCACAGAGATGTGAGGCCTTCTGGTGCTATGCCATGAAGGAGAGGGAGAGTCTAGCATTAGAGGACATCCCAGTGGTATGTGAGTTTACTGATGTGTTTGTTGAGCCGTCCAGTTTGCCGCCTCAGTGGAGTGTGGACTTCGGTATTGAGTTAGAGCCTGGTACGAGACTGATCTCGAAGGCCCCATACCGGATGGCGCCTGTTGAGATGCTGGAGCTGAAGAAGCAACTCGAGGAGTTGGCTGAGAAGGGCTTCATTCGTCCTAGCGTATCTCCATGGGCAGCACCTGTCCTCTTCGTACGGAAGAAGGACGGATCGTTGAGACTGTATTGATTACAGAGAGCTGAACAAGGTAACTATCAAGAACAAGTATCCACTGCCTTGTATTGATGACTTGTTAGATTAGCTTCAGGGAGCGACGGTATTCTCCAGGATTGACATGCGCTCAGGATATCACCAGCTGAGGGTGAGAGAGCATGATGTGCACAGGTCAACATTCCGGACCAGATATGGACACTACGAGTTTGTAGTGATGCCATTTGGGCTTACGAATGCCCCAACAGTTTTTATGGAGTTGATGAACAACATCTTCATCGACTTCCTGGATCAGTTTATGGTGGTCTTCATAGACAATATTCTGGTGTACTCTCGTAGTAGAGAGGAGCATGCAGGGCAGCTGAGGACTGTATTGCAGGTTTTACGGGATAGAGAACTTTATGCTATGTTCTCTAAGTGCGAGTTCTGGATGTCAGAGGTAGCATTCTTGGGTCATGTGGTTTCAGCTGAAGAGATCAAGGTGGATCCGGAGAAGATTGAGGCAGTAGTAGCATGGACTACACCGACTAACGTCAAGGAAGTACGTAGCTTTCTTGTCCTAGCCGGTTATTAGAAACACTTTATGGAGGGATTTTCTGTGATTGCCCGTCCACTGATGAGTCTGTTGAGGAAGACTACCAGATTTGTGTGGTCTGATCAGTGCATGTAGAGTTTTGAGGAGCTGAAGAGACGTCTGACTTCTGCTTCTGTTTTGGCACAACCAGAGGGTACAAAGGATTTTGTGGTATACAGTGATGCATCCAAGCTAAGCATGGGATGTGTGTTGATGCAGCGGGGTAGAGTGATTGCCTATGCGTCTAGACAGCTGAAGAGGTATAAGGAGAACTACCTGACTCATGATCTGGAGTTGGCAGCGGTAGTTCATGCACTGAAGATCTGGAGACATTACCAGTATGGTGCTACATGTCAGATCTTCACAGACCATCAGAGTCTGAAGTACATTTTCACGAAGCGGGAATTGAATAACCGCCAGCGTAGGTGGCTTGAGATGATCAAGGATTTTGATCTGGAGATTCTGTATCATCCGGGGAAGGCGAACGTTGTCGCCGACGCCTTGAGTAGGAAGACGCCTCGAGAGTAGGCCATTGCGAGGATGCTCTTCTGAGTACTTTAGAGTTTCTACCTGATCTGTTGGGTGAAATCAAACAGAAGCAGGAGACCTGCCCGACCTTGATGAGGATTCGAGAGAGGATGTCTCGGGATGAGGCACCACGGTTTCTTCGGGAGCAGATGGAGTATTGAGACGCTGCGGTCGCGTTTGTGTACCCACTGATGCGGATCTACGTTAGAGGATTTTACAGGAGGCTCATTGTACACCTTACTTTGTACATCCAGGTACGAGTAAGATGTATCAGGATTTGAGACGTTCGTATTGGTGGGGAGGGCTAAAGCCCGATGTGGCTAGATTTGTGGCATAGTGTGCGAACTGCCAGCAGGTCAAGATAGAGCATTGTAGACCTGGAAGTGAGGTCCATCCACTTCCTGTTGCACAGAGGAAATGGGAGGACGTCACCATGGATTTTGTTACTGGCTTGAGACCGAGTTGGAGCTTTGATGCCATCTTGGTTATAGTGGACAGATTGGCGAAGACGGCACGTTTCATTCCTATTAGGGAAACGTGGCCGGTGAGCAGATTAGCTGAGGAGTACACTAGGTAGATAGTGAGACTCCATGGTGTACCGAGGACGATCATCTCAGACCGAGATGGACGATTTACCTCGAGGTTTTGGCAGCAGATTCAGACTGCCCTGGGGACGAGTTCACATTTTACTACTGCATTTCATCCTCAGACAGATGGTCAGTCAGAGAGGACCATTCAGACCTTGGAGGATATGCTACGAGCTTGTGTGTTGGATTGGGGACAAGTGTGGACGAATCATCTCCCACTTGTTGAGTTCTCATACAACAACAGCTGGCATGCATCTATTGGGATGGCCCCATATGAGGCACTGTATGGACAGAGATGCCGTACTTTGTTATGCTGGGATGAGCATAGTACGGCTAGTGGCTTGACACCTAATTAGATTCAGGATGATGTGGCTCAAGTAGCACTGATTAGAGAGAGGATGCTGACTGCACATAGCCGTCAGAAGTCATATGCTGATATGAGGCGTAGACCTCTAGAGTTCAGAGTTGGAGCCCATGTGTGGCTGAGAGTGTCCCCGACACGAGGTGTTAGGCGATTTGGCATTAAGGGGAAGTTGAACCCCCAATATGTCGGACCGTTCGAGATTCTGGATCGGGTTGGGAGCGCAACATACATATTAGCTTTGCCTCCGAGATTAGAGGGTCTTCACCCTGTATTTCATGTGTCTCAACTGAGGCAGTACATACCAGATCCGAGACACATTGTGAGTTATGATGATTTGGTGGTTGAGCCGGACCACACATTTGTTGAGCACCCTATTGCAGTCCAAAAACGAGGTATGAGACGCCTGCGTTCGAAGGATATTCCTATGTTGAGGATACAGTGGTCGAGACGAGGAACTGATGAGGCTACATGGGAGACTGAGGATAGTATCCAGAAGAACTATCCCGAGTTCTATGCCGAGTTAGATGCACCAGTAGGATCACCGAGTAGATCTTAGTACTACCTTGGTGAGTGTTTTGTTTATGTGCTTATATGCCATGATGTTTATTTTCGTGCTAGATATGATGTGATTATGATCTTATTAGATCCTGTTGTGCTAGTGCGATTGTTTATCGATGGAGATGGCTCTTTTCTCCATGCTATTGTGATAGGTTTAGCTGGAGATGGTTCTTTCCATGCTACTTTGGTGGACATAGTATTGCTGGAGATGTTTTTCCTCCATGCCTGTGATTATGATGATGATTTGGCTAGAGATGTTTTTCCTCTATGCCCTGGATAGTATAGTGATCTTACAGCTAGAGATGATGAGTTCCTCCATGCGGCTTGAGGTTATAGAGTGATATAGGTTGTTACCATATGAGCGGAGATGTTATTCCTCCGGTTGAGAGAGTTATACCTCAGCTTCTGAGTCCGAGTGGTTTTAGGACTTTACAAGTTTCGGGATGAAACTTGTTTTTAGGGGGGTGAGGTGTAAGAGCCTTAGTCTTTGGGAGGTAGATTGGCCTTAGCCGCCCCCGCGGGTCGGTGAGGCCGCCCCTGCAGGTCCATGAGGCCGCCCCTGCGGCTCATCCGTTGTTCCGCCCCTGTGGCCAGGAAGCCCGCCCATGCGCTTTCTTGCGGCTGCAGCCGGCTTTATTGACCGTTTGAATCGTGCTTTACCTTCTCTTCTTACCTTGAGGAGCAAGGGTTTCTTCTTCAGTCTTCTTTCTTCAGTTCTCACGTCCTCCTTGCTTCTCCCTTCCTCCTTCTTCAGCTTGATGTTGGATTCCTTAGAGTTGGAAGAGTTTTGTGTGGCCTTTGGTGGTTGTTGATGAGTTGATGTGTTTTGCTGAGCTTGAGAGCCAGTGGACAGGGTGTGGTTGATCTTCCTTGCAGCCTAGGACCACAAGTGTGGTACGTTATCTTCCTCTTCTCTTCTCTCTTCCTTGTTTCCACCTTCCTTAGCTTAAGATTAGATGAATTGGATATAGATTGATGTTGGTTTATGTACGTATATGTATATGTGTATCTTTGGACGAGAGAAGACTTGATTTGATCACGTGAAGAGCCATAGAGGAACCGCGGGATCACATTCTGCACTGTCGCTGCCCCCGCGGTCCAGCGAAGCCGCCCCTGCGGAAGCCTTGCCACCACACCCGCGGCCGAAATCTGCCGCCCCCGCGGCCACTGTCCTAGCGCCTGCGCCAGCGCCAGCGCTTTCCTGCGGCCCTGTTTCCGCGCCTGCGGCCGAGTCTTGCCGCGCCCGCAGTTTGCCTGTTCCACCCGTGAGTCTTTCCGTCACGCAGATGCGTCTTGTCCCGGGTCTACCTAGAGTTGGGTAGATCCTTTCCTTTCCTAGTATGAGCGGTTTAGTAGCATGCTAGATATATGTATGAGGTTAGAATGATGTTGAGTACGTTATCGTTTATGCCAGTTATGGCTTTGAGGTTTTTGAGTTAGGTTATGATCCTTATGGATCTTTTGGGTCTAGGTGTGACCCCTGTGTTGGATATGAGTTTGATATATGGTTATGCCTTGTTGCTAGGCAGTGTTGATCTCCAGAGTTGGAGCCGATCGGATTTGAGACTTCCGAGGTTGAGGTAAGTCCATAGGACTTACTTAGCTACCATCCATATATTGGATTTGAGACTTCTCTACAGGCAGGTCAGTCTAGCTTAGTGGGCCGGCTACCTGCACCACTCCCATAGGGTACACGGGAGGTGGGACCGGATCCCCACTCTAGCTGGCACCATCCCCGAGAGGCGAGGGTTATATTCTTCGTGTCACATATATTCATATTGATATATATATATGCATATATACGCTTGAGTGACTAGACGTTATTAAGATAATAACCGGGTAAATGTGTGATAGAATGGTGATGTGTTTACTATTCATTGGTGTGTGATTGTGCTTATGCATCTTCTTATATATGCGTATGGTTAGCTAACGGTTTTATACCGTGTTGTAGATCCTTTGCAGGTTAGGAGAGCTGCAGAGTGATCCAGAGGGGTGATCTGCTGAGGGCTCCGTACACTTGGTCGTCCTCCTGGGATGGGATCTTTTGACTATGTATATGGTTATGTTTTGTTGTACTCGGCAATACTTGTATAAACCTTTTGATACTTTTATAACAGTTTGATGTTTTGTATTTAATCTATTGGTGCCTTGTTGTAAGATTTAGTGAACTTGTTGTTAGGCTTTGGTCAGGATTCATTGTGAGATCCTAGCCTAGTAGCACCTCGAGTCCTACGGATTTGGGGTGTTACACGCCCCGAGTCCCACGGATTCGGGGTGTCACAAAGTTGGTATCAGAGCCAGGTAGACAACAATGGCACTTGCAATATGTGATAAGGTCGAATAGATAAATAAACAGAACCCGAAGGGGTATGACTTTTCAAAAGGTTTTTGGTATTGAAATGAGTACAAATGTTTTGGGATAGTTTGTACGGAAAGCCATCACCCCTCTAAGGACCTCGACAATATATATATATATATATATATATATATATATATATATATATATATATATATATATATATTACCTTATGTGATGTTGTGATCGACATTCAGTATTAGATATATATCTATACATATGGCATATATATAGCCTTTTAAGTTAGGTGTGCATACCCTGCTGATGGTTCGGACTAGAGCTTTATCTGCAGTTGGACGAGGTAGGGGTAGACCCCCTCTGTAAGAGCCTTGATCTTTAGAGCTGAGCTAGGACTTAGCCGCCCTTGCGGGTCCATGGGGACGCCCCTGCGGCTTGTTTTGTGATCCGCCCCTACGGCTCAGGGAGACGCCCCTGCGGTTTCCTGCGGCTGCAGCTGACATTGTTGACCGTTGGACCATGCTTTACTCTTCTTTCCTCTTTAACCTTCTCCTTTGCCTTAGGATGAAGGGTTTCTTCATTCATCTTCTCCAACTGCTCACGATCTCTTCTCTCTCTCCTTTTCCCTTGGATCTTTTCTTGAGTTTTCCTTAGTTACAAGCAAGCTTGTGTGGTTTTGTTGGTTTGATGATGTGTGGATGTTGTTGCTGAGCTTGAGAGCCAGTTGAGGGTCTTGTTGCTGGTTATTTCCTTGGATAGGCTACGACAGTGGTGAGCTGACTCTTCTTCTTCTTTCTTTCTTTCTTTCTTTCTTCCTTTCCTTCTCTTTAGCTTAGGATTCCACAAGTTAAATCTTGTGTATAGGATCTCCTAGGCATGTATTAGTGGTTGTATGTATATATATGTGTATGAATTG
>CM008284.1:34226631-34634131 GCA_002319775.1 Fagopyrum tataricum
TTCCTCTTCGTACGGAAGAACGGATCGTTGAGACTGTGTATTGATTATAGAGAGCTGAACAAGGTGACCATCAAGAACAGGTATCCATTGTCTCGTATAGACGACTTGTTAATTCAGCTTCATGGAGCGACAGTGTTCTCCAGGATTGACCTGCGATCAAGGTATCACAAGCTGAGGGTGAGAGAGCAAAATGTGCACAAGATGGCATTTCGGACTAGATATGGACACTACGAGACTGTAGTGATGCCATTTGGGCTTACGAATGCCCAACAGTCTTCATGGAATTGATGAACAGCATATTCATCGACTTTAGGGATCAGTTTGTGGTAGTCTTCATAGATGATATTCTGGTGTACTCTCACAGCAGAGAGGAACATGCAGGACAGTTGAGGACTGTGTTACAGGTCTTACGAGATAGAGAACTTTATGCTAAGTTCTCTAAGTGCGAGTTCTGGATGCCAGAGTAAGCATTCCTGGGTCATATTGTTTCCGCCGAGGGGATCAAAGTGTAACACCCCAAATCCGTAGGACTCGGGGCCCTACTGGGCTAGGATCTCACAATGGATCCTGACCCTAGCCTGACAAAAAGTTCACTGGATCTTACTACAAGGCACAAAGAGATTAAAATCAAAACATCAAACTGTATATATATATCAAAAGGGTATACAAAAGTACCGTTGAGTACAAACCAAAACATATATTTTTACATACAAATCGTCCCATAACCCTCGTATAAACCTAATGTACGGAGCCCTCAGCGGATCACCCCATCTGAATCACTCTGCAGCTCTCCTAACCTGCAAAGCATCTACAACACGGTATAAAACCGTTAGCTAACCATGCATATATAAGATAAAGCATAAGCACAACACAAGACAGGGAATCATAAACACATAATCATGCTGTCACACATTGACCCGGTTAATTATCTTTATAAACTCCAACACTCAAATCGTATATATATATATATATATATATATATATATATATATATATATATATATATATATATATATATATATATATATATATATATATATATATATATATATATATATATATGAATATGAATATATGTGACACGTGGAATATATAATCCTCGCCTCTCGGGGTTGTTGCCAGCTGGAGTGGTAATCTGGTAACACTTTCCTGTATACCCTATGGGAGTGGTAGGTGCCCATCCCTTGTACCAGATCTGGCCTATCCGTAGAGAACCTCCCAAACTCCCAGCGGGATGTAAGGGCAAGTTGTCACAGCCCTACAATGGGCAGTCACTAAACCATCGGTCGGTAATAATCCACATCGCATGCTATCAAGCATATGTAACAAACACCACTCATGCATACATCCGGTATATAGATTTGGTAGCTAAGTAAGTCGTATGGACTTACCTCAACCTCAAGGTACTCTCAGACACGATCAACTCCGATCCGGAGGACAACACTGCCTAATAACAAGGCATAAAGAGATATTACATCTCTATCAATCAAAGGGGTCACACCTAGACCCAAGGGATCCATATGGATCATATCCAACTTATGAACCTCGATAATCAACTAAACCTCAAAGCCATAACCGGCATATATCGATATCATACTCATCACCATTCTATCCTCATATACATACCTAGCATGCCACTAATCTGCTTATACTAGGAAAGGAAAGGATCAAGACTACTCTAAGTAGATCTTGTACAAGACGCACCTGCAGAACAGGAAAGACGCAGGGGCGGAGTGACGGCAGGCACAGGCGCGGAGTCACGCTGGCGCAGGTGCGGTGACCGTGATAGTAGGGGCGGAGGCTCTCTGGCACAGGTGCGGTGAGAAGATCCCGCAGGGGCGGTGGCTCACTGGTGCGGGGGCGGCGACGCGACTGAATGTGAACCCCGATTCCCTATTCAGTTCTTCACGTGATGATTTCGATTCTTCATCATTCCACAACCATACACATACATATATATACACATTCCAACATCAATACACACCTAGAAGATCTATCCTAAGCTAAGGGAGGAGGAAAGGAAGAAGAAAGAAAGAGAAGAAGAAGAAAGAACCCACCACTGTGGTAGCCTAAGCAAGGGAGTGATCAACACAACTCCTTCAGCTGGCTTCCATGCTCAGCAACAACACAAACATCATCCTCATCCAAAGTCACACAAATTTCTTTTCCAAACCAAGAAGAATTCAAGAACAAGATCAAGGAGAAGGGAGGAGAGGCAAGAAGATGATCGTGAGGGTAGCTGGAGAAGATGAAGAATGAAGAAAACCCTTGATCCTAAGATAAGGAAATGTTTTAAGGGAAGAGAAGGTAAAGCATAGTCAAAAGGGTCAACAAAACCGGTGGCAGCCGCAGGAAACCGCAGGGGTGGCATCGTGAGCCGCAGGGGCGGAAAAACAGAGAACCTGCTAGGGCGGCACAATGCACCCGCAGGGGCGGCTAAGGGTTTACATACCAGATCCGAGACACATTGTGAGTTATGATGATTTGGTGATCGAGTCGGACCACACTTTTATTGAGCACCTGATTGCAGTCCTAGAACGAGGTATGAGACGCCTGCCTTCGAAGGACATTCCTATGCTGAGGATACAGTGGTCGAGACGAGGACCTGATGAGGCTACATGGGAGACTGAGGATAGTATTTAGAGGAACTATCCAGAGTTCTACGCCGAGATGGATGTACCGGTAGGATCGACGAGTAGATCTTAGTACGATCTTGGTGAGTGTTGGGATTATGTGCTTATATGCTATGATATGTTTATTTTCATGCTAGCTATGATGTGATATATGATCTTATTAGATCTTGTTGTGCTAGTGCGATTGATGATTATAGCTGGAGATGGTTTCTTTCCTCCATGCTATTGAGATACGATTAGGATCTAGCTGGAGATGGTTATTCCACCATGCTATTCTTGGTGGCATAGTTTCGCTGAAGATGTTTTTCCTCATTCCCTTATGTTATGAGTATGATATGACTAGAGATGGTTTTCCTCTATGCCCTTGTGATGTGATGATAGTTTAACTAGAGATGGTTTTCCTCTATGCCTTGGATAGTATAGTGATCTTGTTGTTGGAGATGATGATTTCCTCCATGCTTGTGTTTGAGGTTATAGAGTGATATAGGTTGATACCTTATGAGTGGAGATGTGATGCCTCCGTAGAGAGAGTTATACCTCGGCATATGGGTCCGAGAGATTTTGGGATTGCACAAGTTTCGGGACGAAACTTGTTTTTAGGGGGTGAGATGTAAGAGCCTTAGTCTTTAGGAGCTGAGCCAGGGTAGCCGCCCCTGCGGGTCCAGAGGGCTGCCCCTGCGGCTTGTTCAGTATTCCGCCCCTACGGCTCAGGTAGCCCGCCCTTGCGGTTTCCTGTGGCTGTAGCCGGCATTGTTGACCGTTGGACCGTGTTTTACTCTTCTTCTCCTCCCTTATAACCATTCCTTTGCTTCCTGAGAAAGGGTTTCTGCATCATTCTCCAACTGCTCACGATCTTCTTCTCTTCTCCTTCTCCTTTGATCTTGTCCTTGGTTTCCTCCTTTGGTTGCAAGGGTTTTGTTGTGTGGCTTTGATGATGATGATGGTGTTGAGTGTGGATGTTGATGTTGTGTTGTGAAGAGCCAGCTAAGAGGTGTTAGTGTTGATCTCCTCCTTTGTTAGGCCACAACAGTGGTAAGCTCTCATTCTTCTTCTTCTTTCTTTCTTTGATTCTTTTCCTCCTCCCTTAGCTTAGGATTGGATCTCCTAGGCATATATGTTGATGTTTATATGTATATATATGTATGTGTTGTATGCTGGACAATAAATACGTGAATTCATCGCGTGAAGAGTTGAAGAGAAGTCGGGGATCACATTCTGCATTGTCGCCGCCCCTGCGTCGACTATGTCACCGCCCCTGCGTGGGAGAGCCGCCGCGCCTGCGGCTCCCATTGTTCTGCCCCTACGTCCTTCCTGTCACGCAGGTGCGTCTTGTACAGGATCTACGTAGAGTGGTATAGAGCCTTTCCTTTCCTAGTATAAGCGGGTTAGTGGCATGCTATGTATGTGTATGAGGTTAGGATGAGGATGATTATTGTACCGATAAGTGCCGGTTATGGCTTTCAGGTTTAATAGGTTGTTGAGGGTTATAGGTTGGATATGATCCTTATGGATCCCTTGGGTCTAGGTGTGACCCCTTTAATTGATAGGAGATTTGATATCTCTTTATGCCTTGTTATTAGACAGTGTTGTTCTCCGGTTAGGAGCTGATCGTGGTTGAGTATATCCTGAGGTTGAGGTAATTCCGTATGACTAACTTAGCTACCATCCTTATATTGGATGTTTGCATGAGTGTCGTTTGTTATATGCTTGATAGCATGCGATGTTGATTATTACCGACCTATGGTTTAGTGACCGCCCATTGTACTGGCTGTGACAACATGCCTTTCATCCCGCTGAGGAGTCTGGAAGGTTCTCTGTAGTCATGCAAGATCTGGTATACGGGTTGGGAATTCCCCACTCCTTTATGGTATACGGGAGGGTTTTCCAATAACCACTCCAGCTGACTATAGCACTCAGAGGCGAGGATTATATATTCTTCGTGTCACATATGTTCATATACATATATATATGTATATATATATATATATATATATATATATATATATATATATATATATATATATATATAATGATGACTTGTGTTTGTGATTTCATGATTATGTGTTTATGATTTCATGACTTGTGTTTGTGCTTATGCATTATCTTATATATGATTGGTTAGCTAACGGTTTTATACCGCGTTGTAGATGTTTTGCAGGTTAGGAGAACTGCAGAGTGATCCAGATGGGGTGATCCGCTGAGGGCTCCGTACATTAGGATTGTGCGAGGGATATGGGGTGATTTTATTGTGTATGGATACATGTTTGGTTTGTACTCAGCGGTGCTTTTGTAAACCTTTTGATATATATATATATATATATATATATATATATATATATATATATATATATATATATATTATATATATATATTACAGTTTGATGTTTGGTTTTAATCTATCTGTGCTTTGTTGTAAGATCCAGTGAACTTGTTGTCAGGCTAGGGTCAGGATCCATTGTGAGATCCTAGCCCAGTAGTGCCCCGAGTCCTGTGGATTTGGGGTGTTACAGGATGAAGCCCCTCTCAGCCAACTACTCGAGTTGCTTCTTCAGCTCCAACATCTCGACAGGCGCCATACGATATGGGGCCTTCGAGATCGGTCTCGTACCAAACTCCAACTCAATGCCAAAGTCCACACTCCTTTGAGGCAGCAAAATGGACGGCTCAGCAAACACATCTGTAAACTCACAACCACTGGGATATCCTCTAACGCTGGACTCTCCCCATCCTTCATGGCATAACACTAGAAGGCCTCACAACCCTGTGCAATCAATCTCGCTGCACACACCGCGCTGATCACCATGCCTGACGTCCCAAGGTCCCAACCTCGGAAAACCACTATCTGACCTAACTCGGTAGAGACTGTGACGGTCCTCCTACCTACATCTAATACCACATGATGCCTATCCTGTAAGAGCATTGATCTTTCGGAGCTGAGCCAGGGTTGCCGCCCCTGCGGCTGGCTAAGTATTTCCGCCCCTTCGGCTCAGGATGCCCGCCCCTACGGTTTCCTGCGGCTGCAGCCGGTTTTGTTGACCCTTGGACCATGCTTTACTCTTCTTTCCTTATACATATTCCTTTGCTTAAGATCAAGGGTTCTTCACTTCTCTCCAGCTATTTCACGAGCTTCTTCTCTCTTCTTCTTCTCCTTTGATCTTATTCTTGATTTCCTTAAGTTTGCAAGAGAATTGTGTGTGGCTTGATGATAATGATGATGATGGGTGTTGTTGCTGAGCTTGAGAGCCAGCTGAGAGTGTTGATTTGATCATTCCTTTCTGCCTAAGACCATAGCAGTGGTAAGTTGCCTCTTCTCTTCTTCTTTCTTTCGTTCTTCTTCCTTTCCCCTTTCCTTTAGCTTAGGATTAGATGTTCTAGGCTTATATATTGATGTTGGAATGTGTATATATATGTTTGTGTATGGCTAATGGATGATGAAGACTTGGAATCATCACGTGAAGAGTTGAAGAGAAATCGGGGTTCACCTTCTGCAGCGTCTCCGCCCCCACGTCAGTGAACCGCCGCCTTTGCGTGATTGTGTCACCGCACCCGCGCCCCAGTGCCTCCGCCCCTGCGGCCACGGTCATCGCGCCTGCGCCAGAGTGTTTTTGCGCCTGCGCCTCTCGGTGTCTCGCCCTTGCGTCTTTCTTGTCTCACAGGTGTGTCTTGTACAAGATCCACCTAGAGTAGTGTAAGTCCTTTCATTTCCTAGTATGAGCGGCTTAGTAGCATGCTAGGTATGTGTATGAGGATAGGATAAGGATGTTTATGATATCGAGATGTGCCAATTATGGCTTTGAGGTTTAGTAGATTATCGAGGATTATAGGTTGTATATGATCCTTATGGATCCCTTGGGTCTAGGTGTGACCCCTTTGATTGATAGGAGATGTAATATCTCTTTATGCCTTGTTATTAGGCAATGTTGTCCTCCAGATTGGAGTG
The DNA here is from genome assembly GCA_002319775.1 of Fagopyrum tataricum. NCBI lineage: Eukaryota > Viridiplantae > Streptophyta > Magnoliopsida > Caryophyllales > Polygonaceae > Fagopyrum > Fagopyrum tataricum. The sequence continues at coordinate 34,233,205 of CM008284.1, forward strand.
GATCGTGGTTGAGAGTATTCCGAGGTTGAGGTAAGTCCGTAGGACTTACTTAGCTACCATCCTTATATTGGATGTATGCATGAGTGGTGTGTGATATATGCTTGATAGCATACGATGTTCATTATTACCGACCTATGGTTTAGTGATCGCCCATTGTAGGGCCATGATAACTTGCCCTTTCATCCCACTGGGAGTCTGGGAGGTTATCTGTAGGCAGGCCAGATCTGGTTAACGGTTCGGGCACTCTCCACTCCCATAAGGTATACGGGGAGGTGTTCCAGGCACCACTCCAGCTGGCTATGGGACCCAGAGGCGAGGATTATATATTCCTCGTGTCACATATATTCATATTAATATATATACGATTTGAGTGTTGGACTTTATAAAGATAATTAACCGGGTAAATGTGTTACAACATGACTATGTGTTTATGATTCCCTGACTAGTGTTGTGCTTATGCTTTATCTTATATATGTATGGTTAGCTAACGGTTTTATACCGTGTTGTAGATGCTATGTTTTGGGTTTGTACTCAGCGGTACTTTTGTATACCTTTTGATATATATATATATATATATATATATATATATATATATATATATACATACAGTTTGATGTTTGGTTTTAATCTATCTGTGCCTTGATGTAAGATCCAGTGAACTTGTTGTTAGGCTAGGGTCAGAATCCATTGTGAGATCCTAGCCCAGTAGCACCCCGAGTCCTACGGATTTGGGATGTTACATATCCATCCAATCCATACCCAAAATGACTTCCTCATGCACTAACGGCATGACAAAGAAGTCAAGTAACACACGAGTCCCTACACAAATGGGACAATCTCGTATCTTGCGGGTACCTCTGACCTTACTACCATCGGGTAGCCCTATACTGAAGGGTATCCCCTCAGTCGTAACTAAACTCAAACGCTAAACACATGCATCAGATATAAATGAATGCGTAGCTCCCGTATCAAACAAAACTCTAGCAGGTAAACCATGAATCAAAATGTACCTATAGTAGTCGGTGCAACTGGCTCCTCTGTACTCCTCATCTCAAAAGCTCTACCGTGTGCTCCTCTAGTGTCAGTGGTACTCCCACCACGACTTCTGCCTTTACTTGACCCTGGAGCAGATCCCTGGGTAGTAGGACGATTTGGGATTCTTTGTTGTCCCTGTGTCTATTGCTGAGGTGGCCTCTGCCCACCTCCTGCTACACTAGAAGGAGAAGAACCCTACTGTGATGAAGCTCTGCCCTGTCTATAGAAGACAACTCTGTGACCTTGTCTGCCACAAGTGAAACAAGTCACTGACGGCCTCGTGCACGCTGGTCGTATATGTCTATAATCACCACAATTAAAGCATTGTCGTCCCTTTTTTGCAACCAGTGCAGATTATGGGTAACTTTGACGTCTTTGGCTTCGCCCGGAACCCGGAGCTCCACCAGCACCACTAGTCTGCCCAGTCTGCTGTCTCTTCTCAGACCCTCTATGCTCCTCTGGAACTCGAGTAATCTCAGCAGCATGTGCCGGTACAACTTGCACCTAAGTAACTCCATGGGATCTTTCAAATGATCCCTCATGTGCCGGCAGATCCGGGGTACGTCTACCAGCTCTAGCAGGCTCCTCCACTCGTCTGATGTACACGCGGAACTTTGGTCCCCCATAGAGACATGTTCCGAGTCATCTGACTAGACTCGTTGTGGTCTCTGTCTCCCAGCCATACCGTTCTCAGTCTTAGGAACGACACTTTCAACAACATCCTCATGGACCTCCTCCCCTGCAGGTGGATCAACAGCGGAAATCTGTCCCTGTCCTACCACTACTGGAGGAAGAGGGGGTCCACCTCTACCTCGTCCAACTGCAGATACAGCTCTTGTCCGAGCCATCTGCAAGGTATGCACACCTACCCTATAAGGCTATATATGTGCATATATATATATATATATATATATATATATATATATATATATATATATATATATATATATATATATATATATATATATATATATATATATATATATATATATATATATATATATAAATATATATAATACTAAAGATCAATCACAACATGACATAAGGTAATATATATATCTATACTGTCGAGGTCCTCAGAGGGGTGATGACTTTCCGTACACACTATCCCAAAACATTTGTACTCAAGCCAAAAATCTTTTGAATAGTAAGACCCCTTTCGGGTTCTGTTTATTTATCTATTCGACCTTTATCACAGATTGCAAGTGCCATAGTTGTCAACCTAAGGCTCTGATACCAACTTTGTAACACCCCAAATCCGCGGGACTCGGGGCGCTACTGGGCTAGGATCTCACAATGGATCCTGACCCTAGCCTGACAACAAGTTCACTGGATCTTACAACAAGACACAAATAGATTAAAACCAAAACATAAAAGTGTAATATATATATCAAAAGGTCTACAAGATACCGCTGAGTACAAACCATAACATGTATCCATACATAACAAAATCATCCCATATCCCTCGCATAATCCTAGTGTACGGAGTCCTCAACGGATCACCCCATCTGGATCACTCTACAGTTCTCCTAACCTGCAAAACATCTACAACACGGTATATACCGTTAGCTAACCATTCATATATAAGATAATGCATAAGCAAAAACACAAGTCATGGAATCATAAACACATAATCATGTTGTCACACATTTACCCGGTTAATCATCTTTATAAAGTCCAACATTCAAATCGTATATATATATATGTATATGAACATATGTGACACGAGGAATATCATCCCCGCCTCTGAGTGCTATAGCCAGCTGGAGTGGTGTCGGCACACATTCCCGTATACCCGAAGGGAACGGTAAGTATCCATCCCGTATACCAGATTTGGCCTAACTACAGAGAACCTCCCAGACTCCACCACGGGGTGAAAGGGCAGGTTATCACGGCCACTACAATGGGCGGTCAATAAACCATAGGTCGGTAATAATCAACATCGCATGCAAGCATATATCAAACACCACTAATGCAACATCCAATATAAGGATGGTAGCTAAGTAAGTCTTTCGGACTTACCTCAACCTCAAGATCTCCTCAACCACGATCAACTCCAATCCGGAGAACAACACTGCCTAATAGCAAGGCATAAAGAGATATCAAATCTCCTATCAATCAAAGGGGTCACACCTAGACCCAAGAGATCCATAAGGATCATATCCAAACTATAAACCTCAACAACCTACTAAACCTCAAAGCCATAACCGGCACATATCGATATCATAATCATCCTCATCCTATCCTCATACACACACCTATCATGCCACTAACCCACTCATACTTGGGAAGGAAAGGATCCATACCACTCTAAGTAGATCCTGCACAAGACGTACCTGCGTGACAGAAAGGACGTAGGGGCGACGCATTGGGAGGCGTAGGGGCGGCGGAACTCCCACGCATGGGCGGTGACACCGATGACGCAGGGGCGGCGGCACTGGGGCGCAGGGGCGGTGACAATGCAGAAGATGATTTCCGAATGCTCTTTGATTCTTCACTCAATTGTTCACGTCTTCATCATCCAGCAATAAAACACATACATATATATACACATATGAACATCAATACATGTCTAGGAGATCTAACACATAATTCAATTTGTGAAATCCTAAGCTAAAGGAGAAGGAAAGGAAGAAGGAAAGAAAGAAATAAGAGAAAGAGTAAGAGCTTACCACAACTGCAACTAAACTAAAGGAGAGGTCAGCACAACACAAAGAAGAAGAAGAAAAAAGCATACATAAATTGTATTGCCTAGAATAATCTCTTCCCACTCATTATATGAGCTGTATTACATGAGCAAATTTTAAACCCAAATGCAGATTGGTTACAGGGTCAAAAGGTTAATTTTCACAAGTCAATATATAGATAAGAACCAAAAGCTAATTAAGTAGGAAATGCAACATGTTAGTCATATCGGATAGACTAGAAGCTTTATTTTCCCAAGTCAATATATATAGATAATAACCCAAAGCTAAGTAGGTAATGCAACCTGTTAGTTGTACTGGATAGACAAGGAGACGACAAATTTCCCATCCTTGGTTTGTTAGATAGAGTAATCCACTCATACACCCATGGACCCAACTATTTCATCTTTGAGTTCAGATTGGGGGATATTTGAATGTCTTTTGCGGGTTGAAGTTTCTCCTAATCTGCACAATAAAAAAGCAAGATTAAGTCAACCATCAAGATGAAAAAACTATCGAAACAATGTTCGATTATTTGAAGGAATCTAGAAAGCCTAAACTTTGAAATTGTTCAGCAACATTATTTCACTTCTTTGGATCGGTGGATTCAATTACTTGAGTGATGGAGAATATGTCAAAACGATGCAAGGAATCTTGAAAGCAATAATTAGAAACTAAGGAAAAACTCACACAATAAAACAACAAAGACAAGAAAAAACACAGGATTAACCTTCGAAGGTGACACATGTAGAAGATATTGAGAGCACCAAACCCTAAACAAGTAATCCTCGATTGCGCAATTGATTTCTTCTTATACGATGACGAAAATCAATCGATTTTCGTCATAAAGCGACTCAACATGGGGTAGAGTAGGTGAAAATCAATCGATCGATTGGAATATCAAAGAGGCTGGTGGTGATTTTGATCGAGATTCTGAAAAAGTAAAGTTAGGGTTTTGTTTTTTATGGACTTTTAAAGCGGCAGACATTGATTTTCTGAAGGGGTTTTGTAACCGTTACAATATAAAACAACCGCCGCAAGAAAACGTTTCATTTGTAAACCCGCTTCATTTTTGTGTTGCATAATTTACATTTTTTTAAGCCGTTTCTTAAACCGCTTTAATAAGTCTGACCGTTTCATTAAGTCTCACCGTTTTATTAAACCGTTTCCATATATCCTTAATGTAGTAGTGTTTATTTTAACAGTTTTATGGTTATATCTGCATAATTTTAGGGTTATATTTTGTAGACAAGGATCATCGGCTCTTAATCTGCCTTTCTATCCCCGTTCACAGTTGAAGCAAAATAATTGTTGAGATTTTCAATGAATCCTCAAATTGTTTCCATCTTTGCGTCAACGAAACTTGACGAGAATCCAATCGATGAAGATTTATGGATTGAGATCTTGAAGAGAATTCCAGTCCAAGCACTGTGCAGACTCCGGAGCGTTTCTAAGTCGTGGAATTCTGTAATTTCATCGCCTTTCTTCATCAAACTTCAGTCTTTGACGGCGTCCACAACTCCGTTTATCGAAAAACCCTACTTACTACATTCACCCCGATCGGCCTTCCATCTCTATCATCCTCAAGACCTCTTTCACCATTTCAGAACTGTGCAGTTTCCTTTGGCACTCCACCTTGATTTGGATTTCGAGGTTGTTGATGTGATTCATGGCGTAGTATGCGTCTCTCGCTCTAAGTTCTGTTTATTTAAATACACCGTTATTTTTAATCCGGCGATTATCAGGTACATTCTCGTGCCTCTCCCCCCTGAGAAGGAGGTGTCTATAAACTTGGGACTGGGTTTCGGTTATGATAGCTCAAAGAGTGATTTTAAGGTGGTACGAGTTCGGATCCCTTCCGCTGAGTCGATAAGCTTTGATGTATTCTCATCTCGACTAGGTTTATGGAGGGAAGTAATAGTTGATGACATAAAATCCTACGGACTCATCACCACCATGGGTTGTTTCTTGAACGGAACGATCCATTGGGTGGTTACAAGAGGAAAATATTGGTTGTTGATGTTCGATTGTGAGCAGGAGCAGTTAAGAGTCATGGAGCTCCCAGAAGAAATGAACCAGGTCAGCCCCGGAGCAATCACAAAGATGTTAAAGTATTCTGGCAGGCTTTCGGTATTGATGTACTTTATATTTGAAGATAAGTACCTTCTTGAGCTGTGGGTGATGGAGGGGTATGGTTGGAAGAAGCTCTTTAGGGTTCCGGAAGCGATTCGGGATAAGTCCCCCTGGTTTAGTCCCAGAGAGCTGTTTATAACCAATTCTGCAAATGCGGTGATAATGTTGAGAGAAGATGATGATGTCTTCCAACCCAATTTGCGGAGACTAGATTGGTATAACCCTAACCAATGGATGAAGCTTCGCGGTATCAAGAGGCATTACCAGACATTCACTGGCCACCATTACGAGGAAAGCATGCTTTTGATAGATGAACCCAATGCCCAGTCTTACGCTCAGGTGGAGGATGTCCTTTATTCGTCTAGGCAAATGGGGGATGTTTATTATTTGTGTGAACAAATGATGAAATCATGGCCCAAGATTTTAACGTCTTCTAATCTTTATCTTTGATACATATATATTTTCATTTATTTCAAATATAAAATTCCAATAATGGCCATTAATCCGTTATTGTGTGCATCAGTGGGATAATCTACCCATCATCTAATTGATGACTGATATGTGTCAATTACAAAACAAACCATCTGTATAGTCAAACTCCCAAATTATATTTTAGACATGGGGACACAAATCAATTAATATATCCACTTGTTTTTTTCAAGAAGAACCCCACAACAATTCTCCTCAAGAAACAGCGGAAATTTGTGGGGAAATATGTGGCAGAACTCCAAAGAGAAATTTGGTCGTTTTCTTGTTAGACAAAGAATCGTCTGAAGAACTAACAGCTGCAGGAGAGGAAGACCAATCGGCAAATGCAACAGAAGAGGAACTCTTATTGTAAATACTGAAGATGGACTGATCATTATTACATGAGTGATGATAGAGACCACCCAAACCCATCACAATAGTCAAACCGGTTACCCATTTAAAGGCGTTTCAAAAACCAACAAAATCATAACTAAAAAATAAAAAATGAAAAAAAAACCTCGCACGGCACAAACTTATAGCAAAACCTTGGCAAAAGGGGCAATGCTTTTTTTTTTATCGAAAATGTTACATGTTAACTAGAAAGAGGGAGGTAGTTGGCTATTTCACGGTTTTAAGGCTTTTTATTCGGTTTATTAATTGTGCCTTGTTGAGTTCCAGTGAGGTTGTTGTCAAACTAAGGTCGGACCCATTGTGAATTCCTAACCGGTGACATCCCTAGTTCCTATAATTTGGGGTGTTACACACTCGCTCAACCGCCAAGTACGAAACTAGTCCATTGCTATCATAAACCCTCTTAAATATAAACCCCCCGTTATCGTCGTGGAAGAAGAGGTGGAAGGAGCCGGCAAAGGTGGAGAATGCAACAAATGGGTTATGGTGGGAATGGAGGCCGAGATGAGGTTTTAGAGGAAGTTTGGAAGGAAGAGAGAGTGGGTAAGGAAGAAGAGACGAAGAAAATCTCATTGAGAAAGATGAAGAATTGGAGTTGAAGAGAGAGGACTGAAAATGGATTGCTTGAATCTGAATTAGTATCACAAGTACGGGTGGGCAAAAATCCCATCAATCTCGGTCCCGTCCCGATTCTGGCTTGATTTCATTCAAAATTTAAAATTCTGTACTACCAAAAGTTATATGAGATGGTATGTGGGCCTTAACTGCTTCATCCCATTAGCTAGGCCTGTCCCGACCCCGGCAGGATTTCATTCAAAATTAGAAATTTTGTCTTGCCAAAAACTATATTGGAGGACCTAGAGATATGGGCATTAACTTCTATGTTATGTTAGGTCCGTCTCATCCCGTATATAATAAAGTTATTAACTTAAAATAATAAATATAAATATAATCCCTAAGCATTAGTGATAACTTATATAGTTATTGTATAGTTATGTTTATATATATTTTTAAAAAAAACATGTTGGTCAAACCCCAAAATTGACAATTGGCCTAAAATCATTTAGACGTGTTTTATTATGAATTTTTAGAAATTTTAATGTAAGTTGTAATATGTTATTATGGATATTTAAAAACTTTAATGTTTTTGCATTTTTAAGTACGATATATACTGTTATTTTTGTGAATAAAGTATAAAATTTAAACACACTAAATAAATTTAATGGGCAAGCGGAATTGGGCTTGTCCCCATCCCATCCAAGATAAGCACCGGTGAAATTCAATTAAAATACCTAAGACACGTCTGAAATCCTGTCTCATGCCCCAGATCACATATTCGCAAGGTCTACGGTTGCCAAATGTTGAAAATTATTTTATTTTGTTAATATTTAAAAATAAAAAGGCATATTTGGCCTTCTTAACAAAAATTTGGGGCCTAGTTGGTCTACATAGAACATCATTAACTCATTATCTTCTTTTTATTTTATATAATATTTATTTAATCAAGCTTATATTCTTAGTTTTGATCTTAACAAAAATTTGGGGCCTAGTTGGTCTATACATGCTAATCTGTAGGAGGTGCAGCTGGACCCAGCAAAGCCAACTCTTCATGGAATCTCCTGATAGCCTCAGAGATTAGTACATCCTCGAAGCCAACCTCAACAAAATCTCGCAGTTTTTCCCTCCTCAATGAGGCAGGGCAGAAACGCTCTCTGATCGCGCACTCTGGCCGCATATGTCCATAACCACCGGTGCAGATGAGGTATAGCTCTGGCGTCTCTGGCCTCGCCCAACACTAGCAGCTCCACCAGTACCACTGGTCTGCCCAGTACGCTGTCTCTTCTCATACCATCCGGTCTGAGAAGCTCTCCTCTGCCCAGCCCGCTCTCGCTCATAATCTGAAGCTCTGTCTTGATAATCCATCAGAGACTCACAATGAAATCCCGCCATATAGGTCCGGGTAGTATCCCTCAATCGTCGGGAGAAAAGATACACATGCTGATCTGTAGGAGGTGCAGCTGGACCCAGCAAAGCCAGCTTTTCCTGGAATCTCCTGATAGCCTCAGAGACTGGTACATCCTCGAAGCCAACCTCAACAAAATCTCGCAGTTTCTCCCTCCTCAATGAGGCAGGACAAAAACGCTCTCTAATCATGGTCCTCATCTGATCATAACTAGTAGCCTGACCCCGTACAAATCTCCACCAGTGTTGTGCCAAGTCTCGGAATAGAGTCTGTACTAACTCTATCTGTTTGTCTGCTGGACATCTAATAGACTCCAGAGTTGAGTCTACATATCCGATCCACAACTCCACCTCTAGCCCCACCTTCCCAGAGAAAGGGGGTACACCCATCTGATGAAATGCCTTCAACCAAGTACCTGGTCGAGGCCCTCTATGCTCCTCCGGAACTCGAGTAATTTCAACAATACGTGCCGATACAACTGGCACCTGAGTAACCCCATGAGATCTCCCAGATGATCCCTCCTGTGCTGGCAGATCAGGTGCACGTCTACCTGCTTTGGAAGCCTCCTCCACTCGTCTGATATACTCGCGGAACGCTGGTCCCTCCATAGAGACGTGATCCGAGTCATTTGACTGGACTCGCTGTGGTGTATGTCTCCCAACTATACGGTTCCCAGTCTCAGGAACGACACTCTCAACAACAACCTCATGAACCTCCTTCGCTGCAGGTGGATCATCAGCGGAAATCTGACTCTGTCCTACCTCTACTGGAGGAAGAGGGGTCTACCCCTACCTCGTCCAACTGCAGATACAACTCTAGTCTGAGCCATCTGCAGGGCAAGTACACCTAACCTATCAGGCTATATATATGCCATATGTATAGATATATATAGTCAACCACAACATCACATAAGATAACATCTATATATATATATATATATATATATATATATATATATATATATATATATATATATATATATATATATATATATATATATATATATATATATATATATATATATATATATACAGTCGAGGTCTTCAGAGGGGTGATGGCTTCTCGTACACATTATCCCAAAACATTTGTACTCATTTCAAAACCAAAACCTTTTGAAAAGTCAAACCCCTTTGGGGTTCTGTTTATTTATCTATTCGACCTTTATCGCAGATTGCAAGTGCCATTGTTGTCAACCTAAGGCTCTGATACCAACTTTGTAACACCCCGAATCCGTAGGACTCGAGGCGCTACTAGGCTAGGATCTCACAATGGATCCTGACCCTAGCCTAACAACGAGTTCACTGGATCTTACCACAAGGCACATATAGATTAAAACCAAAACATCAAACTGTATATATATAAATCAAAAGGTTTACAAAAGAACCGCTGAGTACAAAATAAACATGTATCTGTACATACAAAAATCCCCATAACCCTCGCAACCCAGTATACGGAGCCCTCAACGGATCACCTCCTCTGAATCACTCTGTAGTTCTCCTAACTTGCAAATGATCTACAACACGGTATAAAACCGTTAGCTAACCATATATATATATATAAGATAATACATAAGCACAAACACATGTCAGGGAATATTAACACATCATCATGCTATCACTCATTTACCAGGTTAATCATCTTTATATAGTCCAACACTCAACTCGTATAAATAGGTGTATATGAATATATGTGACACGAGGAATATATAATCCTCACCTCTGGGTGCTCATGCCAGCTGGTGTGGTGCCTGGTCACACCTCCCCGTGTACCCTATGGGAGTGGAGAGTGCCCGATCCGTTTACCAAATCTGGACAACCACAAAGAACCGCCCAGACTCCCAGCGGGATGAAAGGGAAAGTTGTCACAGCCCTACAATGGGCAGTCACTAAACCATAGGTCGGTAATAATCAATATCGCATGCTATCAAGCATATATCAAACACCACTCATGCATACATCCAATATAGGGATGGTAGCTAAGTAAGTCCTATGGACTTACCTCAACCTCGAAGTACTCTCAAATATGATCAACTCCAAATCCGGAGAACAACACTGCCTAATCAAAAGGCATAATGAGATGTTACATCTCCTATCAATCAAAGGGGTCACACCTAGACCCAAGGGATCCATAAGGATCATATCCAACTTATAAACCCTCGATAATCAACTAAACCTCAAAGCCGTAACCGGCATATATCGATATCATACTCATCAACATTCTATCCTCATATACGTATCTAACATGTTACTAACCCGCTCATACTAGGAAAGGAAAGGATCAATACTACTCTAAGTGCATCCTGTACAAGACGCACCTGCGGAACGGAACGACGCAGGGGCGGAAAGGCAACAGGCGCAGATGCGGAGGCACGCTGGCGCAGGCGTTGGGACCGTGGCCGCCAGGAGGGCCATAGTGCAGAACGGGCTTCCCCGACTTCTCTTTGACTCTTCACGTGATCAATTCACGTCTTCATCAATCCATAGCCAAACATATACATATATATACACATACAAACATCAAAACGCATCCTAATACATCTAATCCTAAGCTAAGGAAGAGGAATCAAAGAAGAAAGGAAGAAAGAAAGAAGAAAAAAGGAGGAGAAGAACTCACCACTACTGTGGCCTATGCAGGGAAGTGATCCAAAACCAATACCTCAGCTGGCTCTCAAGCTCAGCAACACATCCACACATCAATATCCACCAAAGCCACACACAAACTCTTTCAAACCCAAAGGAAGACAAGAACAAGATGAAGGAGAGGAAAGGAGGGAAAGAAGGACATGAGAAAGCAGGAAATGAGGATGAACCCTTGCTCATAAAGCCAAAGACGAAGCATAAGGGAAAAGAAAGAGTAAAGCACGGGTCAAGAGTCAACAAAGTCGGCTGCAACCGTAGGAAACCACAGGAGCGGGTTCCTTGAGCCGCAGGAGCGGATACTGGACGAGCCGCAAAGGTGACCCTCTAGACCCGCAGGGGCGGCTACCCTGGCTCAGCTCCAAAAGACTAAGACTCCTACAATCAAATCACGTCTACATCACTCCACAACCACAATCATACATAAACATACTGTAAGAGCCTTAGCCTTTGGAGCCACTTTTGGCCTTAGCCGCCCCTGCGTGTGAGTGGAGCCGCCCCTACGGCTAGTGTAGAGATCCGCCCCTGCGGCTCAGGGAACCGCCCCAGCGGTTTCTGGCTGCTGCAGCCGGTTTTTTTGACTCCTTTGACCAGCGCTTTACCCTTTGCCTTACTTCTTTCTTTTCCTTGCTGAGCAAGGGTTTCCTTCTTCACTTTCCAATCCAGCCTTTCACGTCCTCCTTGCTTCTCCTTCATCCTTCTTGATCTTGTTCTTGATCTCTCTTGAGTTTGGAAGTGTTTTGGTTTGTTGTTGTTGATGTTGATGATGGTGTGCATGTTTGCTGAGCTTGTGATGCCTGCTGAGATAAGGATTGTGATCTTATTCTGCCTAGACCAGCAGTAGTGGTGAGTTCCTTGCTTCTTCATCCTCCTTCCCTTCTTTCCTTCTTGTTCTTCCTTTGTTTAGCTTAGGATTAGATGAATTGGATATAGTTTGATGTTGGAATGTGTATGTTTATGTATGTACTTGGTTTTAGATGATGATGAAGACGTGATTTGATCACGAGAAGAGCCGAAGAGGAATCGCGGGTTCACGTTTTGCACAGACGCCGCCCCCGCGCCTGGAAGCCGCCGCCCCTGCGGAATCCGTGCCGCAGCGCCCACGCCGTGCCTGCGCCGTGCCTACAGCCTTTGTCACCGCGCCCGCGGATGAGTTCCACCGCGCCTGCGGGTTGCCTGCTCCGCCCCTGCGTCTCTTGTGTCACGCATGTGCGTCTTGTCCCGGGTCTACTAAGAGTTAGGTAGATCCTTTCCTTTCCTAGTATGAGCGGTAGTAGCATGCTAGGTTTGTGTTGAGGATAGATGGTTGATGAGTATGTTTCGTTATGCCTTGTTGCTAGGCAGTGTTATCCTCCAGAGTGGAGTGGACCGTGTTTGAGGGTTGATCGAGTTGAGACGACTTTGAGGTTGAGGTAAGTCCGTGTGACTAACTTAGTTACCATCTCTATATTGGATGTGTGCATGAGTGGTGTGTGTGGTATATGCTTGATAGCATGTGTTATGGTTTATTACCGATCTATGGTATATTGTTTGCCCATTGTAGGGCCGTGATAACTTGCCCTTTCATCCCGCCGGGAGTCTGGGAGATTCACTGTAGGCAGGCCAGACCTGGTAAATGGTTCGGGCACTCCCCATTCCCTTAGGGTACACGGGGAGGTGTTCCAGGAACCATTTCAGCTGGCTATTGGACCCAAAGGCGAGGATTATATATTCCTCGTGTCACATATATTTATATGGATATATATACGAGTTGATTGCTAGACTTTATAAAGATAATGAACCGGGTAAATGTGTGATATCATGTTGACGTGTTTAGTATTATTTGATGTGTGGTTGTGCTCTGCATCTCTTATATATGTGTATGGTTAGCTAACGGTTTTATACCGTGTTGTAGATCCTTTGCAAGTTAGGAGAACTGTAGAGTGATCTAGAGGGGTGATCTGTTGAGGGCTCCATACACTGGGTCGTCCTCGTGGGATGGGATCTTTTGACTATGTATATGGTTATGTTTTGTTGTACTCAGTAGTACTTGTATAAATCTTTTGATATTTATATATATCAGTTTCATGTTTTGGTTTAATCTATTTGTGCCTTGTTGTAAGATCAGTGAAATTGTTGTTAGGCTAGGGTCAGGATCCATTGTGAGATCCTAGCCCAGTAGCACCTCGAGTCCTACGGATTTGAGGTGTTACACATACACATTCCAACATCAATATAAGCCTAGATCATCTATCCTAAGCTAAGGCAAAGGAAAGGAATCAAAGAAGAAGAAAGAAGAAGAAAAGAGTAAGCTCACCTATTGCTGTAGCCTAACCAGGCTGGAAAAGATCACAAACACCACTCAACTAGCTCCCAAGCTCAACCTAACCCACATCATCAACATCAAACCACCAAAGCCACACAAAACTCTTCGAAACCAAGAAGAAACAAGAACAAGATCAAAGAGAAGAAAAGAGGCAAGAAGGACGTGAGGAAGCTGGAGAAGAAACCCTTACTCACGAGCCCAAGAAGAAGCTTAAGGAGGAAGGGAAGAGAGTAAAGCACGGTCAAATGGTCAACAAATCCGGCTGCAGCCGCAGGAAACCGCAGGGGCAGGTTCCCTGAACCGCAGGGGTGGAAAACAGAGCCAACCGCAGGGGCTGCCCTCTAGACCCGCAGGGGCGGCTACTTGGCTCAGCTCCGAAGACTAAGGCTCTTACATATGAGTTGTGACACTATCTATTCAATAATATGAGAATGAACTGTAAGCTCCATGATGCACATTAGAGAGCTTTACTGTTACTCCATTGAAACTCAATGAGGATCAACACAAGAATAAGAAAAAATTTCCAAATTGATTAAAATTTTCTTTCTAGAAATGTATTACAAATGCGTATACAATACAATTTCTACCTCAATAAACACATTAAGCCAAGATAATGCAACAATAATCTTGATAACTAAAATGGTAAGTCATATTGTGAGAAAGAATAAAAGCCATGAACCATTTACAAGAATATGAACCGAAGTGAAGTTGGATATGTAACGTTGGATATTAAAATCGGGAAACTACGAAGTTGGATAACCGAAGTGAAGTTGGATATGTAACGTTGGGTATTTAAATCGGGTAACTACGAAATTGGGTAACCGAAGTGAAGTTGAATGTGTAACGTTGGGTATTAAAATCGGGTAACAACGAAGTTGGGTAACTGAAGTGAAGTTGGATATAGAACGTTGGGTATTAAAATCGGATAACAACTAAGTTGGGTAACTGAAGTGAAGTTGGATATAGAACGTTGGGGTATTAAACTCGGGTAAAAACGAAGTTGGGTAACCGAAGTGAAGTTGGATATAGAACGTTGGGTATTAAAATCGGGTAACAACGAAGTTGGGTAATCGGAGTGAAGTTGAATATAGAATGTTGGGTATTAAAATCGGGTAACAACGATGTTGGGTAACCGAAGTGAAGTTGGATATAGAACGTTGGGTATTAAAATCGGGTAACAACGAAGTTGAGTAACCGAAGTGAAGTTGGATATGTAACGTTGGGTATTAAAATTGGATAACTAATTTTTGGTAACCTAAGTTGGGTACACGATGAAGGTTGGTTATTAAAAGTTGGGTATTACTATTTAAAGGAAGAATTCCTTCACAAATAGAAGGTGCATACTTAGTGCCACATAAAAAATAACCTACACACTTTGTTCACCTAATAAAAAAACTACACACTTACTTAATTCAACCATAAATTTTCTAACGTAATTTGTGTTCAGCATAAAAATTATTTGGTTGCTCTAAATTATAGTTATTTTTATACGGTCTTTTTTTCTAGAAGATATTAATGTAATAGCTGGAATTTTTAGAAAATTTCTTAATTAGTTTATTTTATTTTACTTTAATTAGTTAATTTAATTTTGATTCCGAGAACACTATCGAATATCGAAAAGATAACCGAAATGAGATTTTTTCCAAGTCGAGCTTTTATTTTCTAAACCAACCCAAACCGATGTCATTTTCCTTTGCTCTCCCAGCAATTAATGGCGCCATTGATTGCTCCACTTGAAGCCATGAGTTACGGCCATATTATTAAACGCCGCCTTGAAGTCATATTAACCACCACTACGACGGTTTCTTTACCCAAGACCACCAAAATCGTTTTTAACGTATATTTTTATGTGTTGTTGCCGGCAAAGCTCGAAGCCGAGATGTCTTGACACTACTATATTTTTTTCGTTGCCAACGCCCGGGTTCGAACCCACGACTATCTGCTTCGCCATCCGACATCATCCGACGCCATTAAGCTTTGCACTAGATCCGATTCCTGTTAGACCCAAGACCTGTTTTTGTTTCCGATTAATTTATTTTTCGATAATAAATAATTACATAGT
This sequence comes from Fagopyrum tataricum, assembly GCA_002319775.1. Classification (NCBI taxonomy): domain Eukaryota; kingdom Viridiplantae; phylum Streptophyta; class Magnoliopsida; order Caryophyllales; family Polygonaceae; genus Fagopyrum; species Fagopyrum tataricum. The sequence goes on from CM008284.1 coordinate 34,248,902, forward strand.
TTATAATTATTTATTTATTTAATTGTGATAATTTAGGAGATTAATTTAGTGAATGGTATTACGCTTAAGTAGTGAAATGTTGAGATGGATGATAGTTGCGGATCTAGTTTGGAAGGACCAGAATGCTGGAATTAGAAGAATTTGGGATATGTTATGTTAGTGGAATCGAAATGAGAACTATGAGCAGTTACGCGGATCAATAACGATAGATGAAATACGGTCTTTCGAGATAGCAAGATTTTAAGGAAACGACTGTGATGATAATAAGAAAACATGGCATGGACGTCTAGGTCCGTGAACCTAGGTAGTAGAAAATGTCAGGTATCGATGCTAGATATCATACCCTGATTGAGTATGATAAGTCGAGCAGTGTTAAGGGTTGATATAGTTCTAAGGGTTGGTGTATATTGATTAGCAAATTCGGATTTCTGACTAGCAAGATCGCGAGAAACGTTGAGACCAGCATGGATAAGGTGATTTCATAGGACTCACTTAGTTACCTTTATAGTACTGAGTGTGCACTAGGGTAGTGTGTGTTATGCTTGTGAAGTAAAATGAATGAACTAGATCACTGCCTTCAAATTTCTAAAGAGAGGCACAAGCGTATTATAACGTGTCGTAGCTTTCTGTATAGGCCGAGGGTGCCGAAAGATTTCCCCGTGACTAGTCCAGTAGCGTATATGGGGAAAATGCATCAAAACTAGTCCTACTGGTTAACGGGGACGAGGGCGGGAGTCGGGAGCCTCTCGCACTACCATTAAAAGTTGAAAAATAGAAGACATATTTCACAAACGAAGATAATAACTAGGACCTTGTTTGCTGCATGCTGATTGATTTACAGTATTTCCTTGAGTGCTTTTGTGCCTTAGTGACCTTATTATTAGAATTATAGCTAACGGTTTTACCGTGTTGTTAGATTTTGCAGGTTAGATCTCTACTGAAAAATCGGGAGTGGAGTGGTCAGTCTGGATTTTCGCACTAGTAGTTGTGGTAGTTGGGTTTATTTAATTATGATTCATTTATTTATCATATAGTAGAGTTATTTATTTCTCAGTTGGTTGATGTACGAGTCTGAAGTATGTCAATTCTAAATTTGTTAATTCTAAAAGGATTTGTATTTAATAATATTTGTTCCTTGTTGCAAGATCTGATGTTATTGACGTCCACCTAAGAGCGGGAGCCACTGTGAGGTCCTAGCCAGTAACGCTCCGAGTTCCCAGAATTCGGGGTGTTACAAGATGGTATCAGAACTCTAGGTTGGCAACAATGGCACTCGCAATCTTCTAATAAGGCCAAGTATAAAAAGAACCCGAAAAGGGATCTGGTTTTCCAAAATGAATTTCAAAGTTTAGTTCGTGTTTAGTCCGGTTGGGTAATGGTACGGAAACCACCGCTCGACTCTACAAAGGTAGTAGTAAGTTAGTGTGCCTTTTTTACTTAGCATTATATAATACTAGTCATAGTCGTCTGTCTCGTATAGACGGCGCACACCAAGATAGTAACCGTGACGGGTTGGGGTGAAGGAAATTGTCTCTCCACCCTTTCCGCACGGAGTAGAAATAACAAAGTTCTACAGACCAAGCTCACAATGAGAGGAATGAACTTTTCGAAAATGAGAGGACGGAATAGGGGATTGCTGAAAGTATGACCCCGCTGGTACCATGAATTCGAAGACATGAGCAACCGAACCAGGTCACACCTGATCTTGGACTCCTGAAATACGACTGTTGTTGACTTTCCAAGAAAAGAAGACTGGAACTGCAGTAAATGCAATTACTCCAAGTTGCACCATAAGAAGGAAGAGAAGGTGGAAATGATGTGGAAAAGCGTGAGATCCAACAAAGGCGTCCTTTGGACAAGGACTCGAGACACCAATGTCAAGAGATCCTCCCAAGAAACGAGGAATGAGAGAGAAGAGCTTCATAGTGCTTAGAGGAATGCAATAATAAGTCACCACGTCGTGCCATGAAGTACGGTCATGTCAGTTGGACGCCGGGAAAAAGTTTGAGAAGCTGTGATCGCTTGCACTATAAGTCAAGTATACACTAGTTAGCGAACAACACCGGTTAGGATACAAAGAAGAAACTAAGTAACGGAATCTAAGGAACCGAAGAAAGGGTTATATACCTCGACCTACGGGCCAGCTTAGGGAAAAGAAAGTAAGAGTAGCGAAGTGTTCTCCCGATGAATGGTAGAGTGTCATAGTCAAACACTGTTAAGGGAACCAACAGGAGTGAGTGATGATACAAAAGCCGCAAGGAGAGAACATAAGTACATGTAAAGAGGTGAAGATTCCACCACTTCTAGGAGAACACTCATTAGTTGGACGATTATAATTGAAGAATGCAGTTTGATCTAAGAGGACCTGAGATGAAGGAGATAGAGAGAATAGCAGGAACATATACTCATTCCTTAGTATAAAGCTCGTTAAGACTATGAAATGACCAGGTCACGCTTACAGACTAGCGGGCCTTGAGTCGGAAAATCGAACCTCAAGTGAAGCAGGCTATGTCCAAGAAGTCACAGTAAAGTTTCACCAAGACCTCTTCAACGAAGACTACACCAACCTTAGATGGATCCTTTGAGATCAAGTGGTCAATCCCATAGAGACAAGTGGACAGGGGAGGAGAAGACCCAAATACTAAAAAGTGAGAACTTAAGGTGTAAGGACGCTAGAAGAATTGTGTTGACGCTCGAGAGTCAGCACCCATACGAAAAGGATAGTAAGGATACAAACGACCTGAGACACATCATCACGTTGGAAATAGCAAGGACGAGACCGATAAGACAACCCGTGGATCGGGACGATCATAAGGAAACAAAAAAATTCGGAGAGAAACCGAAGGATCACGAACATACACGCGCAGAGACGCCCAAACAAAAGGTAGTAATGCGCTCGTAGTTTACCGGGCATCACTTGATGAACTAGTTAAGCAAGTCAGAAGGTGGGACAACACCCTGAATGGGAATGCTCGCGACAAGAATTAGAAACATGGTCGGATGATGGATTTAATGTTACCTACCGCAACAACCGAGGAGGTGGTAAGATGCCAATCATTGGACAATGACATATAACTATTTAAGCGGTAGGATAACGGGGGAGTTAAGAGCGACATGAGAGTGTATGTTGGAAAACCGATCCGATTCATAAGAAAATCATTTTTGAGAGAAAAGAAAGACGACCACCCCTTATTTGTGGAGTAAGACTAACCGCCATGTGTGGTCTGGATTATACCAAGGGAGCTTGAAAAGCTATAAAGAGAAGGATAATTCGAGTTGGTCAAGTAATGGGACCTATAGAAGTGTGGTACTACCCGGGGAAGACAAAGGAAGTCGCCAATGCATTGAGTAGAAAGACACTCAAGAGAAGGCTATAGTTGGTTGACAACTCAGCCTGAACTACAAAGGAATCTAAACGGGATAGAGGTAGAAATCCAATTTCCAAACACCGACCGACACTTAAGTGCTTTTGAGCTTATGCTAGATCTATTGGATGAAATCTGACAAAAGCAAGACAACTGCCTCACCCTATCCAGAATCCGGGATGAGGCATCACAGTTTGTGATAGGTGCGGATGGGGTGACGAGACACCAAGAGCGTGATTGTATCCCTTAGGATGAGGAGTTGAGATAGAGAATACTGCACGAGACTCATTCTACACCTTACTCAGTGCACCCAGATGCCAATCAGATGTACCGAGACGTCAAACGCTCTAATTGGAGGAGTGGTCTGAAGCCGGATGGGCCTAGATTCGTGGCATAGTGTGCGACCTGTCAACAGGTCAAGATTGAGCACCACCGACCCAGAGGAGAACTACACTCACTGCCAGTCCCGTAGTTGAACTAGGAAGACATATCTATGGATTTTGTCATGGGGTTGAGACCTAGCAAGAGCTTTGATGATATTTGGGCCGCGTTGGGCAGACTCACCAAGACCGCCCGTTTCATCCCATCAAGGAAACGTGGCTGGTGAGTCGGTTAGCGGAGAAGTTCATGAGACAGATCGTAGGACTACATGGTGTGCCTAAGACTATCGTCTCAAACAAAGATCGATAGTTCACTTCGAGATTTTGAGAGCAAGTACACACTGCTTTGGGTACTAGTTTGAATTTCACCACCGCCTACCACCCGCAATCATATAGTCAGCCGGAGAGGACTATCCAAACCTTGGAGGACATGCGAAGTGCATGCGTATTGGACTTGGGACAGGTATGAGCAAATCATCTTCCTCTAGTGGAGTTCTCATACAACAATAACTATCCTGAACCTATTGGTATGGCTCCCTATGAGGTAATATACGGCCGGAAGTGCCGTACACCCCTATTATGGGAGGATGCTAGCGAGGCCGGAGGAGTCGCTCCGGAGCAGATACAGGACGTCGTGGCTCGGGTAGCCTTGATACGAGAGCATATGCTAGCAGCTCAAAGTCGCTAGAAGTCTTATGCAGACAAGAGGTGCAAACCTCTAGAGTTCCAAGTCGGTTCACACATATGGTTGCGAGTATCAATGATTCGAGGCGTCAGACATTTCGGCATTAAGGGCAAGCTAAGCCCCTGATATTACGGACCCTTTGAGATATTGAAGCGGGTCGGAGAGGTTGCATACCAGTAAGCCCTCCCACCTACCTTGGAGAGTGTGCATCCGGTATTACATGTATCTCAACTGAGAGAGTACATACCGGACCCACAACATGTAGTCAACCACGAGAATCTGACTGTTGAGCCGAACCATACTTTCGCAGAGTACCCGGTAGCGGTACTTGAGAGGAGTATTAGACGACTAAGGTCGAAGGAGATCCCGATGTTGAAGTTCCAGTGATCCCGACGAGGAATCTATTTGCTGGTTTTACACCCTATAATCCCTATCAATAATGATAGAAACTTACAAGTTAGTAAAACAAGGAAAGGATAGTTTTAAATTTATAACCTATAAATAATTCCCTAAATAGAAACGAACCTATAGTGTATGGATCGTACGTAGTAAGACAAGTAATCCAGGGTCGAACACAAGGACTGAGAGGATTAATCTACAACAATGATTAAATATAGAATAGATCTAGAATAAGAAAGGAGATTGAAAAAGATAAGGGAGAGAAATCAAATGTTTTTGAAAAGGTTTTGGGTTGCTCTCAATTGAATGCCACCTTCAATCAAGAGCAGTTTTATAAAACAAAGGGAAATAAAAGATAATCAAATTAAGGGAAAAAAAATAGATTCTAAGGGTTCAAGATCATTATTTATACTCATGGACTTAGGACAATCTCACAAAGCATATATGATTTGAAAAGCATACATGGATGAATGTTTCTTAAATCAAATGTTCTTTTACAGTGTCGTCTCAAGAACATAGAGGTCCGCAACCTAATACCTATTGCTTTCAAGGTAAAAAGGGAGAAATAAATAAATTAACCTTATTCTTTCAATCAAGGAAACACAATAACCCTTTACAATTACGTCTCAGGAATTATTGCCTCAAACGAAGGAATAATGACACCTTCTATCCAATAAAGGTTAAACCTTTATTACCAAGGAACAAGTTCTCTTATGTATCTAAGAAGGAATATCTCAGTTACGACTCAATTCCTACTTAGGTTGAGGTGGTTTAGATTGATTCTAAATCTGCAGAAACCAAACCTTTGTATAGGATTTAAAGCGGTTCAAACAATTATAGGGAACAATCCCTCATTGTTTAAGGTTAAAATAGATCTCTAATATACCTTGGAATCACAAAGATCTAGCCAATAACAATCATATCTGTAAGAACCCCAGTCTTTCGGACTGAGATTGGACCTTAGCCGAGATTGGCTTTGGCCGAGATTGGTCTTTCCGCACCCGCGGACATGACTGCCGCCCCTGCGGCTCAGGGAACCGCCCCTGCGGTTTCCGGCGGCTGCAGCCGGTTTTGTTGACTTCTTTGACCCGTGCTTTACCTTTCCCTTACTTCTTCTTTTCCCTTGGCTGATCAATGGTTCTTCTTCACTTCTCTTCCTCAGTTCCTAGGTCCTTCTTGCTTCTTCATCCCTTCCTTTGATCTTGTTCTTGTTCTCCTTGGAGTTTTTCTTGAAAGTTGTGCTTTGTGGTTGATGATGATGCTAGTGATGTGTATGCTGAGCTTGGAAGCCAACTATTGATGTGTATGACCACTCCCTGCAGCCTAGGATCTTCAGTAGTAGTGAGTTCTTGCTTCTTCTCCTTCTCTTCTTCTTTGTTTCCATCTCGTTAGCTTAGGATTAGATGTTTAGACATAGGATGATGTTGGAATGTGTATGTTGTTGCATGTGTGTGATTTGGATGAGAGAATACGTGATTTGATCACTTGAAGAGCTGAAGAGAAGTCGCGGGATCACGTTCTGCACTGTCGCCGCCCCCGCGCCTAGAAGCCGCCGCCGCCGCAGCGCCCGCGCCAGGGCCAGCGCCTTGCCTGCGTTGCCTGCGGTCCCGTGTCACCGCGCCCGCGGCTGCTCCCTTCCGCACCTGCGGGTTACTTGTTCCGCTCATGCATCCCTCGATCACGTAGGTGCGTTTTGTCCCGGGACTACCTATAGTAAGGTAGCTCCTTTCATTTTCTAGTATGAGGGAATTAGTACCATGCTAGGTATCGGATGTTGATGAGTATGATATAGATATGCCGGATACGGCTTTGAGGTTTAGTGTTATCGAGGTTTACGAGTTGGATATGATCCTTGTGGATCCCTTGGGTCTAGGTGTGACCCTTTGTGTGATAGTAGATTGATATGTATATATGTATGCCTTGTATAGGCCGTGTTGTCCTCCAGATTGGAGTGGACGTATCTGAGAGTTGATCTTAGTTGGTATTACTTCTGAGACTGAGGTAAGTCCATAGGACTTACTTAGCTGCCATCTCTATATGGGATGTTGCATGAGTGGTGCATGTTTATGCTTGCTAGCATGTGATATTGTTATTACCGACCTATGGTTTAGTGACTGCCCATTGTAGGGTGTGACATCTATCCTTTCATCCCGCTGGGAGACTGGAGGTTCTTTACGTGCAGGTCAGTTCTGGATTAAGGGGTGGGCTTTCCCCACTCCCATCGGGTATACAAGGTTGTTGACCGCATCACCACTCCAGCTGGCATTAGCACCGAGAGGCGAGGGTTATATTCCTCGTGTCACATATATTCATATTGATATCCTTATATATACGATTTGAGTGTTGGACTATATTTATTAAGATTATAAAATGGGTAAATGTGTGATATCATGATGAGGTGTTTAATATTCTTGATATGTGATTGTGCTTATGTTCATCTTATATATGTGTATGGTTAGCTAACGGTTTTATACCGTGTTGTAGATCCCTCGCAGGTTAGGAGAACTGCAGAGTGATCCAGAGAGGGTGATCTGCTGAGGGCTCCGTACACTAGGTCGTCCTCGTGGGTTTGGAACTTTTGATCTTGTATATATTCATTATGTTTTGATTGTACTCAGCAGTACTCTGTATATCCTTTTAATCTAAACTAACTAAAAAGAACAATGAATGAAGAATATGGAAAGGTAGGAGACGGCTCCCCCTCTAGGGCAACTCTAGCCCTAAATAAGCACACCTTAGAATGAATCCAAGACTTCCTTTTATGCACAAAGCCTAGCTAAAAGACATTGGGCTGAAAAGGAAAAAGCCCGTAAACGAAATAAAACGCTCAGGGAAGAATCTCCGGCTGGATCTCGGCCGAGATCAGGCACTGTCGGGGCCGAGATTTCGTCTTCGATCTTCAGCGTCATGAATCTCGGTCAAGTCACCCGAGATGCCACCCGAGATGCCGACCGAGATACTGCAAAAGAAGCTTCCATCTGGGACCGAGATAGGTGGATCTCAGCCGAGATGCTCCTTGGTCGTTCCTTCATGCCCTTTAGCTTGATTCCTAGCCTTTTCCCGTACGTATGCTCGCTCCAATGCATCCACTTCGAGGCTTGATCTTCAAATACATCGTTTTAGCTCCATAATTTTTCAAATCACCTACAAAGCCACAAATAGTGTGTGTAGACATCTATTATTGCTAAGTAGAACTAAACAAGCATTAAAGACACAAACTAAGGCTAAAACAAGCATAATGGAATCATGATTATTTATAAGAAGGATAATGGACTTAGGATTATAAATTCTCACGTGGCATATGAGGCTACTTGGGAGACGGAGGATATCATTAAGAGCTCATACCCGGAGCAATATACAAAGTTAGTGTCGACTTTAGGTTCGACGAGTTTGACCTGTATGAAAGAAAACAAAAAAGAAAAAAAACTCTAAGGTAACTGTAGATATGACTCGAGATTACGGAACTCGGATTTACCATACGTCACCCTAAGTTTCGGGGCGAAACTTATTTTACGGGGTGACTGATGTAATAACCGGAAAATTTAGAAATTTTCTTGGTTATTTTATTTACTTTTACTTTAATTAATTAATTTTAATATGATTCCGAGAGTATATTAGACGGGTAAAGGAGGCCGCCAGGGCAGGCAGACGTGCTCCTGATCTGCCCGCACATGAGGATCCACTGGGAGATCCCATACAGTGACTCAGGTGCCAGCTGTATCGGCACTTGCTGCTGAGATTCCTCCGGTTCGAGAGGAGTATAGAGGGCCTCGACCAGACAGTTGGTTTAAAGCATTTCATCAGTTGGGAGTACCCCCTTTCTCTGGGAAGGTGGGGTTAGAGGTGGAGCTGTGGATAGGGCATGTGGACTCGGCTTTAGAGTCTATCAGATGTCCAGCTGACAGGCAGATAGAGTTGGTGTAGACTCTGTTCAGAGATCTGGCACAGCACTGGTGGAGGTCAGTACGGAGTCAGGTTCTCAGTTATGACCAGATGAGGACCATGATCAGAGAGCGTTTCTGCCCTGCCTCTCTAAGGAGGGAGAAACTGCGTGACTTTGTTGAGGCTGGATTTGATGATGTACCAGTCTCAGAGGCCATCAGGAGGTTTCAGGAGGAGCTGGCTTTACTGGGTCCAACTGCACCTCCTGCTGATCAGCATGTTTATCTTTTCTCTCGACGATTGAGTGATGGTTCCCGATCCTATATGGCAGGTTTTCATTGTGAGTCCTTGATGGACTATCAGGACAAAGCTGTAGACTATGAGAGAAAGAGAGCTGGGCAGAGGAGAGCTTCTCAGGCCGAAGGGTCTGAGAAGAGACAGCGTACGGGGCAGGCCAGTGGTACTGCTGGAGTTGCTAGTGTTGGGCGTAGTCAGAGACGCCAGGGTCGTTTTGTATCTGCACCAGCTACAGAGAAGGGACGATAGTGTTATAACTGTGGTGATCCAAGACATATGAGGCCAGAGTGCACGAGGCCATTAGTGACGTGTTTTACCTGTGGTAGACAGGGTCATAGAGCCGTTTTCTGCCGCCAGGGCGGAGCTGCATCTCAGCAGGATTCTTCTCCTGCCAGTATAGCGGGAGGTGGGCAAAGGCCACCTCAGCAACAGCAGCAGATACAGTGACAGCATAGAGTCTCAAATCGCCCTACGACTCAGGGATCTGCTCCTGGGCCGAGTAGAGGCAGAAGCCGTGGTGGGAGCACCACTAATACCAGAGGCCCACAGGGTCGTGTTTTTGAGCTGAGGAGTGCAGAGGAGCCATCTGCACCTACTGCTACAGGTACCATTCTGATTCATGGTTTACTTGTTAGAGTTTTTTTGATACTGGTGCTACGCACTCTTTTATTTCCGATGCATGTGTAGAGCGTCTTGGTTTAGATATAGTTGAAGGGATGCCCTTTATTGTAGGGTTACCCGATGGTGGTAGGGTCAGAGGTACCCGTGAGATTCACAATTGTGCATTTCTGTAGGGACCCGTGTGTTACTAGTTGACTTCTTTGTCATGCCATTAGAGCATGAAGATGTCATTTTAGGTACGGACTGTATAGATAGACATTCTGCAGTCCTAGATGTAGGTATGAGGATTGTTACCCTCTCTACCGAGTTAGGCCAGATAGAGGTTTTTTGAGGTTGAGACCTTGGAAAGACAGGTACGGTTATCAGCGCTATACGGGGAGCTAGATTGATTGCACAGGGTTGCGAGGCTTTCTGGTGTTATGCCATGAAGGAGGGGGAGAGTCCAGCTGTAGAGGACATCCCAGTTGTTTGTGAGTTCACATATGTGTTTGTGGAGCTGTCCAGCTTGCCGCCTCAGAGGAGTGTGGATTTTGGGATTCAGTTAGAGCCTGGTACGGGACCCATCTCGAAGGCCCCATACTGGATGACGCCTCTTAAGATGTTGGAGTTGAAGAAGCAACTCGAGGAATTGGCTGAGAAGGGCTTCATTCGCCCTAGCGTGTCCCCATGGGGAGCACCTGTCCTCTTCGTACGGAAGAAGGACGGATCACTAAGGTTATGTATAGATTACAGAGAGCTGAACAAGATGACCATCAAGAACAAGTATCCACAACCTCGTATTGATGATTTGTTAGATCAGCTACAGGGAGCGACTGTGTTCTCCATGACTGACCTGCGTTCCGGGTATCACCAGCTGAGGGTGAGGGAGCAAGATGTGCACAGGACAGCATTCCGGACTAGATATGGCCACTACGAGTTTGTAGTGATGCCATTTGGGCTTACAAATGCCCCATCCGTTTTTATGGAGCTGATGAACAGTATCTTCATCGACTTCCTGGATCAGTTTGTGGTGGTTTTCATTGATGATATTCTGGTATATTCTTGTAGCAGAGAGGAGCATGCAAGACATCTGAGGACTGTATTGCAGGTTTTGCGGGATAGAGAACTTTATGCTAAGTTCTCTAAGTGTGAGTTCTGGATGCCAGAGGTAGCATTCCTGGGTCATGTAGTTTCAGCTGAAGGAATCAAAGTGGATCCAACGAAGATAGAGGCAGTAGCAGCATGGACTACACCGACGAACGTCAAGGAAGTACGTAGTTTCCTTGGCCTAGCCAGTTATTACAGACGCTTTGTGGAGGGATTTTCTGTGATTGCCCGTCCACTGACGAGTTTGCTGAGGAAGACTACCAGATTTGTGTGGTCTGATCAATGCATGCGGAGTTTTGAGGAGTTGAAGAGGCGTTTGACTTCTGCTCCTATTTTGGCACAACCAGAGGGTACTGAGGATTTTGTGGTATACAGTGATGCATCCAAGCTAGGCTTGAGATGTGTATTGATGCAGCGGGGCAGAGTGATAACATATGCGTCTTGAAAGTTGAAGACGTATGAGGAGAACTACCCGACTCATGATCTGGAGTTGGCAGCGGTAGTTCATGCACTGAAGATCTGGAGACATTACCTGTATGGTGCTACATGTCAGATCTTCACAGACCATAAGAGTCTTAAGTATATTTTCACGCAGCGGGAATTGAATAACCACCAGCGTAGGTGGCTCGAGCTGATCAAGGACTTTGATTTAGAGATTCTGTATCATCCAGGAAAGGCGAACGTTGTCGTCGATGCCCTGAGGAGGAAGACGCCTCGAGAGCAGGCGATTACGAGATTGACAGTTCAACATCAGTTGCAGAGAGATCTAATCTGGTTAGAGTTGGACATCCAGTTTCCTGATGAGGATGCTAAGCTGCGTACTTTAGAGGTCCTTCCTGATCTGTTGAGCGAGATCCAACAGAAGCATGATACCTGCCCGACTTTGATGAGGATCAGAGAGCGGATGTTTCAGGATGAGGCACCACAGTTCCTGCTAGGAGCAGATGGAGTTTTGAGACGCCGCGGTCGCGTCTGTATACCTGCTGATACAGAGCTGAGACAGAGGATTTTACAGGAGAGACTCACTGTACACCTTACTCTGTACATATAGGTACGAGTAAGATGTATCAGGACTTAAGACGTTTATATTGGTGGGGAGGGCTGAAGCCCGATGTGGCCCGGTTTGTGGCACAGTGTGCAACCTGCCAGCAGGTCAAGATAGAGCATAGCAGATCTGGAGGTGAGCTCCATCCACTTCCTGTTCCACAGAGGAAGTGGGAGGACGTCACCATGGATTTTGTGACTGGACTGAGGCTGAGCCGGAGTTTTGATGCCATCTGGGTCATAGTAGACAGATTGACGAAGACGGCACGTTTCATTCCTATTAGGGAGACGTGGCCGGTGAGCAGATTAGCTGAGGAGTACACTAGGAAGATAGTGAGACTCCATGGTGTACCGAGGATGATCGTCTCAGATAGAGATGGACGATTTACCTCGAGATTCTGGCAGCAGATTCAGACTGCCTTGGGGACGAGTTTGCACTTCACGACTGCGTTTCATCCTCAAACAGATGGTCTGTCAAAGAGGACCATTCAGACCCTCGAGGATATGCTGCGAGCTTGTGTGTTGGATTGGGGACAAGTGTTGACAGATCATCTCCCACTTGTTGAGTTCTCATACAACAACAGCTGGCATGCATCTATTGGGATGGCTCCATATGAGGCACTGTATGGACAAAGATGCCGTACCCCGTTATGCTGGGATGAGCAGAGCAGTGTTAGTTGTTTAGCACCTGATCAGATTCAAGATGATATGGCTCGAGTAGCATTGATCAGAGAGCGTATGTTGACTGCACAAAGCCATCAGAAGTCTTATGCTGATAGGAGGCGTAGACCTCTAGAGTTCAGAGTTGGAGCCCATGTGTGGCTGAGGGTGTCTCCGACACGAGGTGTTAGGCGTTTTGGCATTAAGGGGAAGTTGAACCCCTGATATGTCGGACTGTTCGAGATTCTTGATCGGGTTGGGAGCGCAGCTTACAGATTAGCCTTGCCTCCGAGATTAGAGGGTGTTCACCCTGTGTTTCACGTGTCTCAGTTGAGAGAGTATATACCAGATCCGAGACACATCGTGAGTTATGATGATTTAGTGGTTGAGCCGGACCACACTTTTGTTGAGCATCCGATTGCAGTCCTAGAACGAGGTATGAGACGCTTACGTTCGAAGGACAATACTATTTTGAGGATACAGTGGTCGACACGAGGACCCGAGGAGGCTACATGGGAGACTGAGGATAGAATCCAGAGGAACTATCCAGAGTTCTATGTTCTATGCCGAGATAGGTGCACCAGTAGGATCATCGAGTAGATCTTAGTACTAGCTTGGTGAGTCTTATGTGCTTACATGCTTATATGCTATGATGTGTTATTTCATGCTAGCTTTGATGTGATTATGATCTTATTAGATCTTGTTGTGCTAGTATGATTCTTGTTTATAGCTGGAGATGGTTCTTTCCTCCATGCTATTGTGATATGATAGGTTTAGTTGGAGATTGTTCTTTTCTCCATGCTATTTTGATGGACATAGTAGCACTGGGGATGTTATCACTCCATGCCTTTCTGTTATGGATATGATACGGCTAGAGATGTGATTCCTCTATGCCTTGTAATATGTTTATGGTTTGGTTAGAGATGGTTTTCCTCTAGGCCCTGGATAGTGTTCGTGCTGGAGTTGATGGTTTCCTCCATGCTTATGTTTGATGTTATAGAGAGAGTTATACCTCGGCTTGTGAGTCCGAGTGGTTTGAGGATTTTACAAGTTTCGGGACGAAACTTGTTAGGGGGGTGAGATGTAAGAGCCCTAGTCTTTCGGACCGAGATTGCACCTTAGCCGAGATTGGTCTTTCCGCACCCGCGGGCATGACTGCTGCCCCTGCGGGTTTCCGCCCCTGCGGCTCAGGAAATCGCCCCTGCGGTTTCCGGCGGCTGCAGCCGGTTTTGTTGACTTCTTTGACCCGTGCTTTACCTTTCCCTTACTTCTTATTTTCCCTTGGTTGATCAAGGGTTCTTCTTCACTTCTCTTCCTCAGTTCCTACGTCCTTCTTGCTTCTTCATCCCTTCCTTTGTATGGTCTGATCAGTGTATGCAGAGTTTTGAGGAGCTGAAGAGACGTCTGACTTCCGCTCCTATCTTAGAACAACTGATTTTGTGGTCTACAGTGATGCATCCAAGGTAGGCTTGGGATGTGTGTTGATGCAGAGAGGCAGAGCGATTGCATATACGTCTAGATAGCTGAAGACGTATGAGGAGAACTGTAAGAGCCTTAGTTTTGGGAGCGAGTTTTGGTCTTAGCCGCCCCCGCAGGTCTGTGAGGCCGCCCCTGCGGCTCCCCTGTTGTTCCGCCCTTGCGGCCAGGAAACCCGCCCCTGCGGTTTCCGGCGGCTGCAACCGGTTTTGTTGACCCTTTGACCTATGCTTTACCTTCCTTTACCTTCTTCGTTTCACCTTGCTGGGCAAGGTTTTCCTCACTTTTCTAATCCAGTTCACGTCCTTCTTGCTTCTCCCTTGTTTCCTCTTGATCTTGTTCTTGGTTTGGAAGAGTTTGGTTTGAGTTTGGATGTGTTGTGGCTTTTGTGATTGATGACTATGAGTGTTGCTGTGCTTGGAAGCCAGTGAGTGTTGGTGATCAGTACCTTAGCTAACCACAGCTGTGGTAAGCTTTTTCCTCCTTGCTTCTTCATTCTTTCTTCTTCCTTTCTTGTTTTTCTTTTTCCTTAGCTTAGGATTAGATGTTTGAATGTAGGATTGATGTTTGTATGTGTATGTTGTGACCTGTGTATGAATCTGGAAGAGAGTGGACGTGATTGATCACGTGAAGAGCTAAAGAGAAGCCGCGAGGTTTCATTCTGCGTTGTCGCTGCCCCGCGGCTGAGAGTCACCGCCCCCGTGGTTACCGTGTCACAACGCCTGCGTCGTGCCGCTTGCCAGTGTTCCTTGTCACCACCCCTGCGGATTTTACCTGCCGCGCCTGCGGGTGAGCTCCTCCGCCCTTGCGTCCTTAGTTCACGCAGGTGCGTCTTGTCCCGGGACTACCTATAGTTAGGTAGTTCCTTTCCTTTCTAGTATGAGGAGCTTAGTACCATGCTAGGATTCAGATGTTGACGAGTGTGATATGGAATTGCCGGTTAGGGCTTTGAGGTTTATGAGTTGGATATGATCCCTTATGGATCCCTTGGGTCTAGGTGTGACCCTTTGTGTGATAGGAGTTTGATATGTATGTATGCCATGTATAGGCCGTGTTATCCTCCAGTTTGGAGTGGACTGAGTGGAGGTTGATCTAGTGAGACAACTACGAGGTTGAGGTAAGTCCGTGGGACTTACTTAGTTTCCATTCCTTTATAGGATGTTGTGCATGAGTGGTGTGTGTTATATGTTTATAGCATGTGTTATGATGGTCACCGACCTATGATGTATTGATTGCCCATTGTAGGGTTGTGACAACTTTTTCATTCATCTCGCTGGGAGTTTGGGGTTCTTTGTGGTCAGGCCAGACTTGGTAAACGGTTCGGGCACTCTCCATTCCCTTAGGGTACACGGGGAGGTGTTCCAGGCACCCTTCCAGCTGGTTATAGTACCCAGAGGCGAGGGTTATATTCCTCGTGTCACTTATGTTTATATGGATATTTATATATGAGGTTATTGCTGGACTTTATAAAGATAATGAACCGGGTAAATGGATGAAAGCATGATGATGTGTTAAGTTTTCTGATGTGTGTTTGTGGTCTAGCATATTCCTATATTTGTGTATGGTTAGCTAACGGTTTCATACCATGTTGTAGACACTTTGAAGGATAGGAGAGCTGCAGAGTGATTCAGAGTGGGTGATCCGCTGAGGGCTCCGTACACTGGGGCGGTGTCGGGGATATGGGTTATTTTGATGTACAGTTTAGTTTGTTTGTACTCAGCGGTACATTGTATTTCCTTTTAGGATATATATATATATATATATATATATATATATATCAGTTTCATGTTTTGTTTTAATCTATCGGTGCCTTGTTGTAAGATCAGTGAAATTGTTGTCAGGCTAGGGTCAGGATCGATTATGAGATCCTAGCCCAGTAGCACTCCGAGTCCTACGGATTTGGGGTGTTACAAGAACTACCCAACTCATGATCTGGAGTTGGCAACAGTAGTTCTTGCATTGAAGATTTGGAGACATTACCTTTATGGTGCTACATGTCAGATCTTCACAAACCATAAGAGTCTGAAGTACATTTTCACGCAGCGGGAATTGAATAACTGCCAGCGTAGGTGGCTCGAGCTGATCAAGGAGTTTGATTTGGAGATTTTGTACCATCCGGGAAAGGAGAACGTTGTCGCCGACGCCTTGAGCAGGAAGACGCCTTTAGAAAAGGCGATTGCGAGACTGACAGTTCAGCCTCAGCTGCAAAGAGATTTGGTTTGGTTAGAGTTGGACATCCAATTTCCTGATGAGGATGCCCAACTGAGTACTTTAGAGGTTCTCCCTGATCTGTTGAGTGAGATCCAACAGAAGCAGGGGACCCGCCCGACACTGATGAGGATTCGAGAGAGGATGTCCCGGGATGAGGCACCACAGTTCCTTATAGGAGCAGATGGAGTGATGAGACGCCGCGGTCGCGTTTGTGTACCCGCTGATGCTGATTTGTGCTAGAGGGTATTACAGGAGGCTCACTGTACGCCTTATTCAGTGAACCCAGATACGAGTAAGATGTACCAGAATTTGAGACGTTCATATTGGGGGGGAGTGCTGAAGCCCGACGTGGCCAGATTTGTGGCACAATGTTCGACCTGTCAGCAGGTCAAGATCGAGCATTGTAGACCCGGAGTTGATCTCCATCCACTGCCTGTACCAAAGAGGAAGTGAGAGGACGTCACCATGGACTTTGTGACTGGGTTGAGACCGAGCAAGAGCTTTGATGCCATCTGGGTTATAGTGGACAGACTGACGAAGACGACACGTTTTATCCCTATTTGGGAAACGTGGCCAGTGAGCAGATTAGCTGAGGAGTACACTAGACAGATAGTGAGACTCCATGGTGTACCGAGGACGATCGTCTCGGACAGAGATGGACGATTTAACTTGATGTTCTGGAAGCAGATTCAGACTGCCCTTGGGATGAGTTTGCACTTTACTACTGCGTTCCATCCTCTGACAGATGGTCAGTCAGAGAGGACTATTCAGACTCTGGAGGATATGCTCCGAGCTTGTGTGTTGGACTGGGGACAAGTGTGGACGGATCATCTCCCACTAGTTGAGTTCTCGTACAACAACAGCTGGCATGCATCTATTGGGATGGCCCCATATGAGGCACTGTATGTGTAAGAGCCTTAGTCTTTCGGACCGAGATTTGGCTTTAGCCGAGATTGGTTTTGGCCGAGCTTTAGCCTAGCCACACCCGCGGCTTGCGTTTCGCCCCCGCGAGTTCCCGCCCTCGCGGCTCAGAGAACCGCCCCTGCAGTTTCCTGCGGTTACAGCCGTTTTTGTTGACTCCTTGACCCGTGCTTTACCCTTTCTTCTTCTTATTCTTTTCCTTGGCTGATCAAGGGTTTCTTCTTCACTTCTCTTCCTCAGTTGCTCATGTCCTTCTTGCTTCTCCTTCTCCTTCTTGATCTTGTGCTTGGTTTTCCCTTAAGTTTGTAAGAGAGTTGTTGTGGTGGATGTTGATGTTGATGCTAGTGGTTGGTATGCTGAGCTTGGAAGCCACCTGTTGTGAGTGTTGATCTTCCCTGCAGCCTAGGACCACAGGTGTGGTGAGTGATCTTCTCTTTCTCTTCTTCCTTTCTTTGATTCCATCTTCCTTACCTTAGGATTAGATGATTGGATATAGATTGATGTTGGTTCATGTATGTATATGTATATGTATAACTTTGGATGAGAGAAGACGTGAATTGATCACGTGAAGAGTGAAAGAAGAACTGCGGGATCATCTTCTACACTATCGCCGCCCCCGCGGTCCAGCAAAGCGCCCCTGCGGGTACCTTGTCGCCGCACCCGTGGCCAGAATCCATCGCCCGCGGCCATTGTCCCAGCGCCTGCGACGTGTCTGCGTTGCCTGCGGCCGCTGTCACCGCGCCTGCGGCTGAGTCTTGTTGCGCCTGCGGATTGCTTGCTCCGCCCCTGCGTCTCTTTGTCACGCAGGTGCGTCTTGTCCCGGATCTACCTAGAGTTAGGTAGATCATTTCCTATCCTAGTATGAGCAGGTTAGTAGCATGCTAGGTATGTGTATGAGGTTAGAATGGTGTTGAGTACGTTCTCGTTTATGCCGGTTATGGCTTTGAAGTTTATCAGTTAGAATATGATCCTTATGGATCCTTTGGGTCTAGGTGTGACCCCTGTGTTGGATATGAGTTTGATTTATGGTTATGCCTTGTTGCTAGGCAGTTTTGATCTCCAGAGCTGGAGCCGATCGGGTTTGAGACTACCGAGGTTGAGGTAAGTCCATAGGACTTACTTAGCTACCATCCATATATTGGATGTGTGCATGAGTGGTGTGTGCGTTATTATGTTGAGTGTATGAGTTGTGATGATTACCTACATATGGTTTAGTGACTGCCCATTGTAGGGTCATGATAACTTGTCCTTTCATCCCGCTGGGAGTCTGGAGGTTCTCTACAGGCAAGCCAGTCTAGCTCATTGGGCCGGCCACCTGCACCACTCCCATAGGGTACACGGGAGGTGGGACCGGATCCCCACTCTAGCTGGCACCATCCCCAAGAGGCGAGGGTTATATTCCTCGTGTCACATATATTCATATGGATATGGATATATATATATATATATATATATATATATATATATATATATATATATATATATATATATATATATATATATATATATATATATATATATATATACGCTTGAGTGACTGGACATTATTAAGATAATAAACCGGGTAAATGTGTGATAGCATGGTGATGTGTTTATTATTCATTGGTGTGTGATTGTGCTTATGCATCTTCTTATATATGCTTATGGTTAGCTAACGGTTTTATACCGTGTTGTAGATCCTTTGCAGGTTAGGAGAGCTGCAGAGTGATCCAGAGGGGTGATCTGCTGAGGGCTCCGTACACTGGGTCGTCCTCGTGGGATGGGATCTTTTGATCATGTTTATGTTATGTTTTATTTGTACTCACCAGTACTTTGTATAAACCTGTTGATACTTTTATAACAGTTTGATGTTTTGTATTTAATCTATTGGTGCCTTGTTGTAAGATTCAGTGAACTTGTTGTCAAGCTAGGGTGAGGATCCATTGTGAGATCCTAGCCCAGTAGCACCTTGAGTCCTACGGATTTGGGGTGTTACAAAGTTGGTATCAGAGCCAGGTTGACAACAATGGCACTAGTAATCTGCAATAAAGTTCGAATAGATAAATAAACAGAATCCGAAAGGTGTCTGACTTTTCAAAATGTTTTGGTTTTGAAAAGAGTACAAAATGTTTTGGGATATCGTGTACGTGAGCCATCGCCCCTCTTAAGATCTCGACAGTATAGATATATATAGATATTTTGTTGTGATTGATTTGATATATATCTATACATATGGCATATATATAGCCTTCTGAGTTTGTTTTACGTCCTCTGCAGATGGTTCAGACTAGAATCTTACCTGCAGCTAGACGAGGTAGAGGTAGACCCCCTCTAGGTAGAAGACGGGGTAGGACTACTTCCGCTGTTGAGCCACGTGCAGCGGAAGAGGTTCACGAAGAAGTTGCTGAGAGTGTCGTTCCTGAGACTGGGAATAACGTAGCTGGGAGACAGGGTCCACAGCGAGTCCAGTCAAATGACTCGGATTATGTCTCCATGGGAGGACTTGAGTTCCGTGAGTATATTCGGTGAGTGGAGGAGGCTGCCAGAGTAGGTAGACCTATTCCAGATCTGCCAGCACATGAGGGACCGTCTGAGAGGTCCCATGGGGTTACTCAGGTGCCAGCTGCACCGGTACCTGTTGCTGAGATTGCTCGAGCTACAGATGAGCATATAGAGCCTAGACCAGACATTTAGTTGAAGGCATTTCACCAGATGGGTGTACCCCCTTTCTCAAGGAAGGTGGGGCTCGAGGTTGAGCTGTGGATTGGACATGTGGACTCAGCTCTGGAGTCCATTAGATGTCCAGCAGACAGGCAGATAGAGTTGGTACAGACTCTGTTTAGAGACTTAGCACAACATTAGTGGAGGTCTGTACGAGCACAAATTGACAGTTATGATCAAATACGGACCATGATCAGAGAGCGTTTCTTCCCTGCCTCACTGAGGAGGGAGAAACTGCGGGATTTTGTGGAGGCTAGGTTTGAGGATGTACCAGTCTCCGAGGTTATTAGGAGGTTTCAGGAGGAGCTGGCATTGCTGGGACCAACTGCACCTTCTGTAGATCAACACGTATATCTGTTTTCCCGACGACTGAGGGATGCCACCCGGGCCTATATGGCAGGATTTCATTGTGAGTCCTTGATGGACTACCAGGATAGAGCCGCCGACTATGAGCGAGAGCGGGCTAGTCAGAGGAGAGCTTCTCAGACCTGAGGGTGTGAGAAGAGACAACGTACTGGGCAGACCAGTGGTACTGGAGGAGCTGCTGGTTCAGGACGAGGCTAGAGCCGCCAGAGTCAGCCCTCATCTGCACCGGCTACAGATAGGGTACGACAGTGTTTCAACTGTGCGGAGTACGGACATATCAGACCAGAGTGTACGAGGCAGATAGTGACTTGCTTCACTTGTGGTGGACGAGGCCACAAAGCTATCTTCTGTAGACAGGGTGGAGCGGCATCTCAACAGGGTTCTTCCCCTGCCAGTGCTAGCGAGAGGTGGGAAGAGGCCACCTCAGCAGCAGCAGCAGACACAGGGACAACAGAGAGTCCCAGATCGTCCTACTACTCAGGGATCTGCTCCTAGGTTGGGTAGAGGCAGAGGTCGTGGTGGGATCACCACTGATATCAGAGGCCCACAGGGCCGAGTTTTTGAGTTGAGGACTGCAAAGGAGCCAGTTGCACCGACTACTACAAGTACCATTCTAATTCTTGGTTTACTTGTTAGAGTTTTATTTGATACTGGTGTTACGCACTCTTTTATATCTGATGCATGTGTAGAGCGTCTGGGTTTAGATACGGTTGAGGGGATACCCTTTAGTATAGGGTTATCCGATGGTAGTAGGGTCAGAGGTACCCATGAGATTCGTGACTGTCCCATTTCTGTAGGGACCTGTGTGTTACTAGTTGACTTCTTTGTCATGCCATTAGAGCATGAAGAAGTCATACTAGGTTTGGATTGGATGGATAGACATTCTGCAATATTAGATGTAGGTAGGAGGATTGTTACCCTACCCTCTCTACTGAGTTATGACAGATAGAGGTTTTCCGAGGTTGGGACCTTGGAAAATCTGGTATGTTTATTAGTGCGATACGAGCAGCTAGACTGATTACACAGGGTTGTGAGGCCTTCTGGTGTTATGCCATAAAGGAGGGGGAGAGTCCAGCATTAGAGGATATTCCAGTGGTCCGTGAGTTTGTAGATGTGTTTGTTGAGCCGTCCAGTTTGCCGCCTCAGAGGAGTGTGGACTTTGGTATCGAGTTAGAGCCTGGTACAAGACCGATCTCGAAGGCCCCATATCGGATGGCGCCTGTTGAGATGTTAGAGCTGAAGAAGCAACTCGAGGAGTTGGCTGAGAAGGGTTTCATTCGACCTAGCGTGTCCCCATGAGGAGCACCTGTCCTCTTCGTACGGAAGAAGGACGGATCGTTGAGGCTGTGAATAGATTACAAAGAGATGAACAAGGTGACCATTAAGAACAAGTATCCATTGTCGCGTATTGATGACTTGTTGGAACAGCTTCAGGGAGCGACAATATTTTCCAAGATTGACCTGCGCTCAGGATATCACCAGCTGAGGGTGAGAGAGCATGATGTGCACATGACGGAATTCAGGACCAGATATGGACACTACGAGTTTGTAGTGATGCCATTTGGACTTACGAATGCCCCAACAGTTTTTATGCAGTTGATGAACAACATCTTCATCGACTTCCTGGATCAGTTTGTGGTGGTTTTCATTGATGATATTCTGGTATATTCTCGTAGCAGAGAGGTAGCATTCCTGGGTCATGTGGTATCAGCTGAAGGAATTAAGGTGAATCCGGCCAAGATTGAGGCAGTAGCAGCATGGACTACACCGATGAACGTCAAGGAAGTACGTAGCTTCCTTGGCCTAGCCGGTTATTAACAGACGCTTCGTGGAGGGATTCTCTGTGATTGCCCGTCCACTGACGAGTTTGCTGAGGAAGAGTACCAGATTTGTGTGGTCTGATCAGTGTATGTAGAGTTTTGAGGAGCTGAAGAGACGTCTGACTTCTGCTCCTATTTTAGCACAAACAGAGGGTACCGAGGATTTTGTGGTCTACAGTGATGCATCCAAGCTAGGCTTGGGATGTGTATTAATGCAGCGGGAATTGAATAACCGCCAGCGTAGGTGGGTTGAGCTGATCAAGGACTTTGATCTGGAGATTCTCTATCATCCGGGAAAGGAGAACGTTGTCGCCGACGCCTTGAGCAATAAGACGCCTCGAGAGTAGGCGATTGCTAGGCTGACAGTTCAACATCAGTTGCAGAGAGACCTGATCTGGTTAGAGTTGGACATCCAGTTTCCTGATGAGGATGCCCAACTGCGTACATTAGAGGTTCTTCCTGATCTGTTGGGTGAGATCCAACAGAAGCAGGAGACCTGCCCGACACTGCTGAGGATACGAGATAGGATGTCTCGGGATGAGGCACCACAGTTCCTGCTAGGAGCAGATGGAGTTTTGAGGCGCCGCAGTCGCGTCTGTGTACCTGCTGATACAGAGCTGAGACATAGGATTTTACAGGAGGCTCACTATACACCTTACTCTGTACATTCAGGTACGAGTAAGATGTATCGGGATTTGAGGCGTTCGTATTGGTGGGGAGGACTGAAGCCCGAGGTGGCCAGATTTGTGGCACAGTGTGCGACTTGCCAGCAAGTCAAGATAGAGCATTGCAGACCTGGAGGTGAGCTCCATCCACTTCTTGTTCCACAGAGGAAGTGGGAGGACGTCACCATGGATTTTGTGACTGGACTGAGGCTGAGCCGGAGTTTTGATGCTATCTGGGTCATTGTGGACAAATTGACGAAGACGGCACGTTTCATTCCTATTAGGGAGACGTGGACGGTAAGCAGATTAGCTGAGGAGTACACTAGGCAGATAGTGAGACTCCATGGTGTACCGAGGACGATCGTCTCAGACAGAGATGGACGATTTACCTCGAGGTTTTGGCAGCAGATTAAGACTGCCCTGGGGACGAGTTTGCACTTCACGACTGCGTTCCATCCTCAAACAGATGGTCAGTCAGAGAGGACCATTCAGACGCTGGAGGATATGCTGCGAGCTTGTGTGTTGGATTGGGGGCAAGTGTGGACGGATCATCTCCCACTTGTTGAGTTCTCATACAACAACAACTGGCATGCATCTATTGGGATGGCCCCATATGAGGCACTGTATGGACAGAGATGCCGTACTCCGTTATGTTGGGATGAGCCTAGTACGGCTAGTGGTTTGACACCTGATCAGATTCGGGGTGATGTGGCTCGAGTAGCACTGATTAGAGAGCAGATGCTGACTGCAGAGCCGTCAAAAGTCGTATGCAGACCGGAGGCGTAGACCTCTAGAGTTCAGAGTTGGAGCCCATGTGTGGCAGAGAGTGTCCCCGACACGAGGTGTTAGACGTTTTGGCATTAAGGGGAAGTTGAGCCCCGATATGTCGGACCGTTTGAGATTTTGGATCGGGTTGGAGTGCAGCTTACAAGTTAGCTTTGCCTCCGAGGTTAGAGGGTGTTCACCCTGTATTTCACGTGTCTCAACTGAGGGAGTATATGCCAGGTCCGAGACATATTGTGAGTTATGATGATTTGGTGGTTGAGCCGGACCACACCTTTGTTGAGCATCCGATTGCAGTCCTAGAACGAGGTATGAGACGCCTGCGTTCAAAGGACATTCCTATGTTGAGGATACAGTGGTCGAGACGAGGACCTAATGAGGCTACATGGGAGACTGAGGATAGTATCCAGAAGAACTATCCAGAGTTCTATGCTGAGTTAGATGCACTAGTAGGATCACCGAGTAGATCTTAGTACTACATTGGTGAGTATTGTGTGCTTATATGCTATGATGTGTTTATTTTCGTGCTAGCTATGATGTGATTATGATCTTATTAGATCCTGTTGTGCTAGTGCGATTGTTTATAGCTGAACATGGCTCTTTTCTCCATGCTATTGTGATGTGATAGGTATAGCTGGAGATGGTTCTTTCCTCCATGCTACTTTGAGGGACATAGTAGTGCTGGAGATGATTTTTTCCTCCATGCCTTTGGTTATGTTGATGAGTTCGCTAGAGATGTTCTTTCTCTATGCCCTTGTGATGTGATGATGGTTTGGCTAGAGATGGTTATCCTCTATGCCCTGGATAGTGTTTTGTTGCTATAGTTGATGGTTTCCTCCATGCTTATGTTTGAGGTTATAGAGAGAGTTGTACTCGGCTTGTGAGTCCGAGTGGTTTGAGGATTTTACAAGTTTCGGGACAAAACTTGTTATTAGGGGGGAGAGATGTAAGAGCCTTAGTCTTTCGGAGCGAGATTTGGCTTTAGCCGAGATTGGTTTTGGCCGAGCTTTGGCTTAACCGCACCCGCGGGCTTACGTGTCGCCCCTACGGGTTCCCGCCCTCGCAGCTCAGGGAACCACCCCTGCGGTTTCCTGCGGCTGCAGCTCAGGGAACCACCCCTTGTGATGTGATGATGTTTATTTTCGTGCTAGCTATGATGTGATTATGATCTTATTAGCTTAGAATTAGATGATTGGATATAGATTGATGTTGATGCTAGTGGTTGTGGTGGATGTTGATGTTGATGTTGATGCTAGTGGTTGGTATGCTTAACTTAGGATTAGATGATTGGATATAGATTGATGTTTGTTTATGTATGTATATGTATATGTATAACTTTGGATGAGAGAAGACGTGAGTTGATCACGTGAAGAGTGAAAGAAGAATCGCGGGATCATCTTCTGCACTGTCGCCGCCCCCGCGGTCCAGCAAAGCGCCCCTGCAGGTACCTTGTCGCCGCACCCGCGGCCAGAAGCCACCGCCCCGCGGCCATTGTCCCAGCGCCTGCGCCGTGTCTGCGTTGCATGCAGCCGTTGTCACCGCGCCTGCGGCTGAGTCTTTCCGCGCCTGCGGATTGCTTGCTCCGCCCCTGCGTCTCTTTGTCACGCAGGTGCGTCTTGTCCCGGATCTACCTAGAGTTAGGTAGATCCTTTCCTTTCCTAGTATGAGCGGGTTAGTAGCATGATAGGTATGTGTATGAGGTTAAAATGATGTTGAGTACGTTATCGTTTATGCCGGTTATGGCTTTGAGGTTTATGAGTTAGGATATGATCCTTATGGATCCTTTGGGTCTAGGTGTGACCCCTGTGTTGGATATGAGTTTGATTTATGGTTATACCTTGTTGCTAGGCAGTGTTGATCTCCAGAGTTGGAGCCGATCGGGTTTGAGACTACCGAGGTTGAGGTAAGTCCATAGGACTTACTTAGCTACCATCCATATATTGGATGTGTGCATGAGTGGTGTGTGCGTTATTATGTTGAGTGTATGAGTTGTGATGATTACCTACCTATGGTTTAGTGATTGCCTATTGTAGGGCCGTGACAACTTGTACTTTCATCCCGCTGGGAGTTTGGAGGTTCACTACGGGTAGGCCAGTTTAGCTCAGTGGGCCGGCCACCTGCACCACTCCCACAGGGTACACGGGAGGTGGGACTGGATCCCCACTCTAGCTGGCACCATCCCCGAGAGGCGAGGGTTATATTCCTCGTGTCACATATATTCATATGAATATATATATATATATATATATATATATATATATATATATATATATATATACGCTTAAGTGATTGGACGTTATTAAGATAATAAACCGGGTAAATGTTTGATAGCATGGTGATGTGTTTATTATTCATTGGTGTGTGATTGTGCTTATGCATCTTCTTATAGATGCGTATGGTTAGCTAACGGTTTTATACCGTGTTGTAGATCCTTTGCAGGTTAGGAGAGCTGCAGAGTGATCCAGAGGGGTGATCTGTTGAGGGCTCCGTACACTGGGTCGTCCTCGTGGGATGGGATCTTTTGATCATGTTTATGTTATGTTTTATTTGTACTCAGCAATACTCTGTATAAACTTTTTGATACTTTTATAACAGTTTGATGTTTTGTATTTAATCTATTGGTGCCTTGTTGTAAGATTCAGTGAACTTGTTGTCAGGCTCGGGTCAGGATCCAATGTGAGATCCTAGCCCAGTAGCACCTTAAGTCCTACGGATTTGGGGTGTTACAGTAAGGACAGAGATGTCGTACTCCGTTATGCTAGAATGAGCCGAGCAGTGTTAGTGGATTGACACCTAATCAAATTCAGGATGATGTGGCTCCTGTAGCACTGATTAGAGAGAGGATGCTGACTTCACAGAGCCGTCAGAAGTCGTATGCAGATAGGAGGCGTAGACCCATAGAGTTCAGAGTAGGAGCCCATGTGTGGCTGAGAGTGTCTCCGACACGAGGTGTTAGACGTTTGGCATTAAGGGGAAGTTAAGCCCCCGATATGTCGGACTGTTCGAGATTCTAGACCGAGTTGGGAGTGCAGCATACAGATTAGTTTTGCCTTTGAGATTAGAGG
Organism: Fagopyrum tataricum; assembly: GCA_002319775.1. Lineage (NCBI taxonomy): Eukaryota > Viridiplantae > Streptophyta > Magnoliopsida > Caryophyllales > Polygonaceae > Fagopyrum > Fagopyrum tataricum. The sequence continues at coordinate 34,275,328 of CM008284.1, forward strand.
GTGTTTATCCTGTTTTTCACGTGTCTTAACTAAGGGAGTATACACCAGATCCGAGACATATTGTGAGTTATGATGATTTGGTGGTCGAGCCGGACCACACTTTTGTTGAGCACCCGATTGCAGTCCTAGAACGAGGTATGAGACGCCTGCGTTCGAAGGACATTCCTATGCTGAGGATACAGTGGTCGAGACGAGGACCTAATGAGGCTACATGGGAGACTGAGGATAGTATTCAGAGGAACTATCCAGAGTTTTACGCCGAGATAGATGCACCCGTAGGATCGACGAGTAGATCTTAGTGCTATCTTGGTGAATGTTATGCTTATGTGCTTATATGTTATGATGTGTTTATTTTCGTACTAGCTATGATGTGATATGTAATCTTAGCAGATCTTGTTGTGCTAGTACGATTGCTATTTATAGCTGGAGATTGCTCTTTCCTCCATGCTATTGTGATATGATTAGGGTTTAACTGGAGATGGTTATTCCTCCATGCTATTTTGGTGGACATAGTATTGCTGGAGATGTTTTTCCTCTATGACCTGGATAGTATAGTGGTCTTATGGCTTGAGATGATGATTTCCTCCATGCTTGTGTTTGAGGTTATAGATTGATATAGGTTGATACCTTCTGAGCGGAGATGTGATACCTCCGAGAGAGAGAGAGTTATACCTCGGCATATGGGTCCGAGAGGTATTGGGATTATACAAGTTTCGGGACGAAACTTGTTTTTAGGGGGGTGAGATGTAAGAGCCTTAGTCTTTAGAGCCGATATAGAACTGAGCCACCCCTGCGGGTCCAGAGGCCGCCCCTGAGGCTTGCTCAGTGTTCCGCCCCTGTGGCCAGGAATTTCCGCCCCTACGTTTCCTGCAGCTGCAGCCGACTTTGTTGACTCTTGACCCGTTCTTTACTCTCTTTCCTTCCTTCCTTCTTAGCCTTTCCCTTGGCTTGTTGAGCAAGGGTTCTTCATTTCCCAGCTTTCTCACGTCCTTCTTGCCTTCTTTTTTCTCCTTGATCTTGTGCTTGGTTTCTTCTTGGTTTGGAAGAGGATTTGTGTGGCTTTGGTGGATGTTGAGGTTGTGTTTTGTGGCTGAGCTTGAGAGCCAGCTGAGAATGTGGTTTTGATCCTTCCTTGCTGCCTAGGACCACAGTAGTGGTAAGCTTCTTGCTTCTTCTTTCTTCTTCTTTGATTCCATTCTTTTCTTCTAGCTTAGAATTGGATACCAAGAATGTATATTGATAGTGGAATGTGTATGTATATGTATGTGTTTGGCTTTGGAATGATGAAGACGTGAATTGATCACGTGAAGAATCGAAGAGAAGTCGGGGAAGCCCGTTCTGCACTGTCGCCGCCCCGCGCCTGGAAGCCGCCGCCCCTTGCGGGACCTTGTCTCCGCACCCGCGCCCGGAAGTTGCCGCCCCCGCGGCCACAGTTACCGCTCCTGCGCCAGTGTGCCTCCGCGCCTGCGGTTGCCTTTGCTTCGCCCCTGCGTCCCTCTTGTCACGCAGGTGCGTCTTGTCCCGGATCTACCTAGAGTAGTGCAGATCCTTTCCTTTCCTGGTATGAGCGGATTAGTAGCATGCTAGGTATGTATATGAGGATAGAATGATGATGAGTATGATAGTGTTATATGCCGGTTATGGCTTTGAGGTTTAGGAGATTATCGAGGTTTATAAGTTGGATATGATCCATATGGATCCCTTGGGTCTAGGTGTGACCCCTTTGATTGATAGGAGATGTAACATCTCATTATGCCTTGTTATCAAGCATTGTTGTCCTCAAGATTGGAGTGGATCGTGTTTAAGAGTACTACATGGTTGAGGTTATTCCGAGATTGAGGTAAGTCCATAGGACTTACTTAGCTACCATCCTTATATTGGATGTATGCATGAGTGGTGTTTGTTATATGCTTTATAGCATGCGATATTGATTATTACCGACCTATGGTTTAGTGACCGCCCATTGTAGTGGCTGTGACAACTTGCCTTTCATCCCGTAGTGGAGTCTGGGAGGTTCTCTGTAGTCAGGCTAGATCTGGTATACGGGAAGGGCACTTACCACTCCTTATGGTATACGGGAAGGTGCGCTTATACCACTCTTGCTAGCTATAGCACTCAGAGGCGAGGATTATATATATTCCTCGTGTCACATATATTCATATACATCTATTTATCTGATTCAGTGTTGGACTTTATAAAGATAATTAACCGGGTAAATGTGTGACAACATGATTATATGTTATGTTTATCCTGAAGTGTGTTTGTGCTCTTGCATCTTCTATATATATGTGTATGGTTAGCTAACGGTTTTATACCGTGTTGTAGATCCTTTGAAAGTTAGGAGAGCTGCAGAGTGATCCAGAGGAGGTGATCCGCTGAGGGCTCCGTACACTAGGTTGTTGCGAGGGTTATGGGGATTTTGTATGTACAGTTATATGTTTTGGTTTGTACTCGGCGGTTCTTTTGTAAACCTTTTGATTTATATATATACAGTTTGATGTTTTGATTTTAATCTATATGTGTCTTGTTGTTAGGCTAGGGTCAGGATCCATTGTGAGATCCTAGCCCAGTAGCGCCTCGAGTCCTACGGATTCGGGGTTTTACATAAGATCATGTGAGGTTATAAACTGTTGTGAGTTGCTTTCATGTGTTGAGAGTGTGGTGAGTACCTTGGACCCTAGGATGCATTCCTAGCTTGAGGGTTAAGTGATCTTGCTTAGATCACTAGAGTGAAGTCTAAGACTTCTTGAGCGTGAGCATGTGTTGATATGTATATCTTCTTGTGAGCATGTTGTGGGCTTCCTCCTTAAGGAAGCGAGAGTGTTGTGAGTTGAGTGTGGTGACGAGGTAAGTCTCCGGACTTACTTAGCTCGTATTTTACGTATTAGTATCGATGTGTGTTGGTGGTGTGTGTTTGTGTTATTGTGCATGTTATAACAACTAAACCGGTAAATAGGACCACCGACTTTATATTTTGGCCCAAGTGTATGATAACAGGCGGTGACATCATCTGCCTAGCTCTTGTGAGAGTCTAGGAGGTGCTCGGCGACTAGCCCGGGCGGGTAGACGGTCGGGTGCATCAGTACCATTCCTTGCCGGTAAGTAGGGACCGAGGCGAGACCACGGTGGTTCTCGAGTCACAAACTTAATTTGAATTAGAACGGGATACGACTTAATAATAAAAAGATAATAAACCGGACTTGTGTGTTTTGGAGTATGTATGTGTTATGTGATGTATATGTGTATGTGCCTTCACCTCTTTTCTAATGCTTCGAATATGAGCTAACGATTTTAAACCGTTCATGTTGATGCCTTTCAAGTTAGGGACGCCGCCGAGTGAGGTGGAGGAGTGGACATCCGGGGTCTCCATACATTATAGGACGGGAACGTTTTTGGGGTTATGTCTTTGTATTGTGGATTGTGGTTTATGTTGTACGGGTTACGTTTTTTTATCGGAGTTGTGTCGTTTTGAGGAGTTGGCTGAGTTTCCATTTACATTTCAGTTTCTCGAATACATTATAAACGATTTTGAGTTTTGCCTTTATTTGTGCCTTGTTGAAAAGGTCCGGTGAAATTGTTGTCAGGCTAAGGGTCGGGACCCATTGTGAGGTCTCGCCCGTAGAATCCCGAGTCCCGCGGATTCGTGGTGTTACACCAAAGACCTCGGGTCTTACAATCTTAACCGTGTTAAAATATTTATGATATCATCATAAATATCCATTTTTTAAAAAATAAAATATTATTTTGGGTTTGTTAAAAAAACAAATGTGAAGTACCTATATATACTTAATTTATATTTATATGAATATTTAGAAAAATATAATTTGAGTTTGCGATCAACTAAAAACTACATTTTATTTTAGATAAAACCCGCACAAGGTGCAGGTACTAAACTAGTATATTACTAAAACAACTCACATTTTGCATATGTGTTAATTCCTAAGGTCATTCACGTCAGCACTTTTTCAATTTATTTACATCAATGCCACTCAATGTAATAACCGAAAAATTCGGAAAATTATAATTTAATACATATTAATATTATTTTATTTATTTTTTAAAGTCCGGAAACTAGAATCGAATATGAATTTAATAGAACAGAAACCAAAGATAATGTACAACTGAACTGGGTTTAAACCGCCGGTTTAGCCTTCTTGACAAATAAACCTTGACGGGCCCGGTCCACTCCAATCTTCTAGGCCGGCCCTGCTCTAATTTTCCTAGGCCCAAACCGATGCCACTTCCTTTCCTCTCCCAGCAAGTAACGGCGCCATTGATTGCTCCACTTGAAGGCAGGAGTTACGGCCGGAGCATTAAACGCCGCCTTGAAGTCACATTAAGCACCACGACCTCTTGTACTTGCCACGTTTTTGTTTCGTTTAAAGCACAAGTTTCAAACTCCTAACCTATTGCATACATAAATTCGAGCCGCTGCTTGCCACAGAGAAGGATCGAACCGGGTCTTCATACTATGCTTGCTATGCCGCCTTGTGTTGTCTAGTGTCGTTAACCTTGAAACTAATTCCGTTCCGGTTAGACTCGAGATCCGATCTTTCCATTTGATCCGTTAAATATTTTTTTCTGTTAATAAATAATTATATAAGTTTTTTATTATAATTGAGTGGATGATTATTAAGTGTATTTTAGTGGATATTGAGTTAAATATAACTAATGGGATAATGGATGTGAACAATTTTGAGGAACTAGTAGAGATTGATCCAAATGGTTGAAGATTGGAACAGGTTTAGAGAATATTGTTGTAAATTTGTAAATTTGGATGTGAATAAATTTGGAATCTAGAATGGACGTCTAGGTCCACGAACCTAGGATGTAGAAAACGTCAAGGTATCGATGCTAGATATCATACCCTGATTAATTAGAATGATGAATCGAGAACTATTAAGGGTTGATATAGTTCTAAGGGTTAAAGTATCTTGATCAGAAACTCGGATCATTGATTGGCGGATCGTGAGTAGCGTTGAGGCCAGTACGGATAAGGTGAGTTTATAAGACTCACTTAGCTACCTTTTAATACTGAGTGTGCATTAGGGTAGTGTGTGTTATGATTAGGGGTGATCATAGGTCCAAAACCGAACCGAACCGCAATAAACCGAACCGAACCGAGCCTAAAACCGATTTTCTCAAAACCTTGGACCGAAAACCGAACCTATAAAATTAGGTTCGGTTTCGGTTTGGACCTAAAACCGAAAATCTGAAATATTAGAACCTAAAACCGAACCTATTAGGGTCGGTTTCGGTTCGGTTTAGGTTTTGGACCTAAATGTACCTAAAAATAAAAATAAAAATATCGATAAATATATTAAAAAAATGAAATATCCAAATCCAATATCATAAAATTCGTGAATACAATAAAAACAATAAAGTTTAAATTTCTAACAATTTTAGTATAAAGATTTAAAGCTAGAAAAATAACAATTTCTATTAAGCATCAAGTTTAAATATTGTTTTTTAAATTAAAATTCGGTTTTTCAGTTTGACCGTCGGTTTTACGGTTTTTAACCGAAACCGAACCGAAACCTATTTTTAAAAAACAAGGACCTAAGACCGAGCCTAAATTGTCGGTTTCGGGTTCGGTCTGGACCGAAATTGTCGATTTCGGTTCGGTTCGGAAAACCGAACCTAACTTGCTCAGCCCTAGTTATGATTGTGAAATAATATGAACAAAATAGATCACTGCTTTTACATTTCTAAAGAGAGGCACAAGTGTATTATAATGTGTCGTAGCTTTATGTCAGGGCCGAGGGTGCCGAAAGATTTCCCAACGACCAGCTCAATTGCGTATACGGGATGATGCATTAAATCAGTCCTACTAGTTAACGGGGACGGGGGCAAGAATTGGGAGACTCTTGCACTACCTTGAAAAGTTGGAAATTAGAATGACAAATTTCACCAAAGAAAAAATAATTTACAAGAATCTTACAACAAGGCACATAATAAGTAACCGATAAAACTAAAAAGATATTTTTTTAATGCATGACTCAAAAGGGAAAAGACATCAGCCGTCAAAAACAGACAATTATCCAACTAACGGAAAGGAGGAAAACCTCAACAAAACCCAATGAAACTCAAATAACGAAATATGGAAACCCCGGCTGACCACATTCTCTGGCTCTCTCAACAACGGCTAACCTGCAAAGTCTACAACATTGGTTTTCACCGTTAGCTAACAATCACTATATAAGAATATCTACATAGCACATACACACATAATAGCACACATCATAAATCACACACAATCCAATTCTTATCTTTTCATTAAGTGATTCACTTTTATTAATTCAACTTCATTTGTGGCACGAGAATCCCATCGACCCTCGCCTCTGTCCCCGTAAACCAACCGGAATGGTTCCAATGCATATCTACCATATACCGTATGGACTGGTCGCAGAGAACCTCCCAACATCTTATAATGCTGGGTAGCGATGCCACGACCCGTTATCATACACTTGGGTCTAATTAAATTATATCGTCGTTCTAATCAATTCCCAATAAAACGATAAACACACACCACCACATAGCATACACACATATATTATTATTAGCTAAGCAAGTCCATAAGACTTACCTGAACAGCACGTCTACCAGCTATCACCATTTTCGTCAGCCCGGTTAACACTATCAACTACCTGATCAAGAAAGATCGACTTAGAATCATCATTCTAAGTCTTACGATATTTCTAGAAGGCTACTATACTAGCAAGTAAGTTATCGGATCAAAGAACGAGAAAAACCTAACTTTAGTGGAAAATACCAAAACGCCCCACTTTTCGGAAATTTTGAAAAGTGCCTGAACTAGTTCCAAGTCTTCTCTATAACCCGCCAACACTTTAAAAACCTCAAAACTCCAAATTAAGTTTGAGGGTTTGCTCAAACTTACATTCTATGTTCAAACTCACTTTTCGAAACTACACCAAGTACTCTACTTTAGCCTATCGAAATTACCTCTTACTAAATTTCGAAAATTCCAAAAAAAATTCTTATACACCCTATGTCATACCTAATTTAGACTAGAACGATCGAAATCCTCAAATAACCTTACATTAATTTTATACAAAATTCCAAAGATGCCTTCATGCAACTCTACTTCCCAAAACTAGGTTTCGTACCAACTTTGTAGGCTTATAATTCTAAATTCGACCGTTGGATCTTTCGCAAATTTTAATACAACCACTACATTCTATCTTCAACAATATATCCAAAAATTCAACCTTAAAAGATGATTCATTCATACCTAAATCTAACTCCAAAGTTCGTTCAAGATGTCTCTCATCCTTAACATCCATCCTTAGTCAATTCCGCTCATATTCTAGGTCCAAAATTGATCTTCTAGCCCTTAAATAAATACTAAGATTTACAACCCTATAAATCTCAATCACTTAAACTCAACTTACACAAGTTAGTCTCCAAATGTAAACAAGCTACTACATTCACAATCCTATAAACATGGGTCGTATCCTAAAAATATAAACTTGTGTTACTTTAAGTAATTATCCAATTATGGGCATTTTTCGCAACGTTAGAATGTTTGGGTCATAAACTGTGAATATAAAGTATGGGGTAAATTCTGTAATTATACCTAGAATTGGTCAAACCCGTGTTGACCAGGTTAGGGTTCCAGCACTTCACTGCCGGCGGCGGCGTTGAACCGTTCCCGATGGTTTGGTGCACGGCGGTCGGCGGCAGCAGCAAATATGGGCTCACCGGCGTAGCGCGAGCTTGATGGCGGTTCTAATTTCCCGAACAACACCCGGGCAGTACTCTCCCGGAGAAGACGAAGACTCGGTTTCCGAAGGCTTTTGTGGCGGTTTCGGCTCGATTCCGGCGGAAGGAGACAAGGCGGTCCACGGGCAAGGTCGGATTTGGGCTCGCCGGTTCGAGGCGGTCCCGGCGTCTTCGGTGTCGGTCATCTTCTCCGGGGTGTAGCGACCACTTCCTTCGACCTCGGCAACCCATGGAGGAGGCGTCATATCTGGGCTCAATTCAGTAGGGGAAGGCTTTGCTGGTTCGAGACGAGGCTCGGGGTGGTTGGCACGACAAGGCCGGTCCTCCCAGGTGGCGGCCGGTGGTGCTGGTGGCCGGAATATGGAAGGTCAACAAAACAAGGTAAGGGTTAGGATTAGGGTTTGGAGTTAGTGTAGGGGACATTGAATAGTACTCATCGAGAATCGTGTGTCGAGAATAATTTTACGAATTTATACCAATACCGATAACTTCCCGATAACTCCCCGATAATTTCCGATATTTTCTCCAACATAAAGATCGATAAATCTAACTTCTAAATTTTAATAAGCTACTAAAGATAATATATATACTATTTATTTAGGAATTCCACTATAATTATATCGGAAATCCGTTAAGTATATAGCAATTAATCTCCGAATTAATTCAATTATCTCTAATTCAACCGAAAACCTACAACTCGGAACGTAAACAACTACTAAAATCCAGATCGGATAATCCAAAATCCGGGATATTACAACTGTGAGGTCCTAGCCAGTAATGCTCGAGTTCACAGAATTCGGGGTGTTACACTCAATAATTACAGATTTTCCATTTTTATAAAATTGGTCATAATTAACTTAAAAATAAAGATAATTTTAATTTTAACATTAACTAACTCAATTGTTAAAGATCTATTACTTAATTATTGTTAACCAAATCTCCTTAAAATAATTATAATTGTTTTCATAATTATCCATGGCTAATCATAATCGATGATTCTACTTACAATATCTAATCCGTGTTAATCATCATTAACAAAATTATATTATATGATTACCTATTTTGTAGATAAGGCGTTTTGTTCAATATATGTACCACATTTATTTTTAACATTTATTATTAATATTATATCTCTAATTAGTGTTAATTATTGTTTAAATGTGTTAGCTTATTCATGTTACTGTTTGTTTACATTTAGAAGAAAACTTAATGAATAATCTGCTTATTTAAATAATTAGGTTATTCATGTTACAATTTTGAAAATTTGATATGTTATTGTTTTTATTGTAATACCCCGAATTCTGGAAATTCGGAGCGTTAATGACTAAGATCTCACAATGGGTCCCGACCTTAGTTTGACTACAATAACTACGGACCTTGCAACAAGACACAAATACTAAAAGGCAAATCTTTATAAAAGATAACAATAAGTTTTAAAAGACACACCTCGACACGACGACAACCAATATCTAGAATGGAAACAAGTCTCAAGACAACAATATAAACTGCGTAAATAAATAAACCCCATTCCTAGTACAGAAAATGTAACACCCCGAATCCGTAGGACTCGAGGCGCTACTGGGCTAGGATCTCACAATGGATCCTGACCCTAGCCTGACAACAAGTTCACTGGATCTTACAACAAGGCACAGATAGATTAAAACCAAAACATTAAACTATATATATAAATATCAAAAGGTTTACAGAAGAACCATTGAGTACAAACCAAACATATAACTGTACATACAAAATTCCCATAACCCTAACATAAACCTAGTATATTGAGCCCTCAGCGGATCACCCCATCTGAATCACTCTGTAGTTCTCCTAACCTGCAAAGGATCTACAACACGGTATAAAACCGTTAGCTAACCATACACATATATATAGATAATGCATAAGCACAACACGAGTCAGGGAATATTAACACATCATCATGCTATCACACATTTACCCGGTTAATCATCTTTATATAGTCCAACACTCAAATCGTGTAAATAGATGTATATGAATATATGTGACACGAGGAATATATAATCTTCGCCTCTGGGTGCTCATGGAAGCTGGAGTGGTGCCTGGTCACACCTCCCCGTGTGCCCTATGGGACTGGGGAGTGCCCAAACCGTTTACCAAATTTGGCCCAACCACAGAGAACCGCCCAAACTCCCAGCGGGAGAAAGGGAAAGTTGTCACAACCCTACAATGGGCAGTCACTAAAGCATAGGTCGGTAATAATCAATATCGCATGCTATCAAGCATATATCAAACACCACTCATGCATACATCCAATATAAGGATGGTAGCTAAGTAAGTCCTATGGACTTACCTCAACCTCGAAGTACTCTCAACACGATCCACTCCAAACTGGAGGACAACACTGCCTATAAAACAAGGCATACAGAGATATCAAATCTCCTATCAGTCAAAGGGTCACACCTAGACCCAAGGGATCCATAAGGATCATATCCAACTTATAACCTCGATAATCAACTAGTATATTGACCCGTGCTTTACCCTTTCCCTTATTTCTTACCTTGATGAGCAAGGGTTTCATTTCACTTCTTATTCCACTCCAGTCCTTCCTACGTCCTTCTTGCTTCTTCATCCCTTCCCTTGATCTTGCTTGAGTTTCTCTTGGATCTTGCTTGAGTTTGGTGTGTGTTGTTGATGTTGGTTGATGATGCGCTTAGCTGCTGAGCTTGTGATGCCAACTGAGATAGTGCTTGTGCTCTTGTTCTGCCTAGACCTTCAGTAGTGGTGAGTTCTTGCTTCTTCTCCTTCTCTTCTTCTTTGATTCCATCTCTTTAGCTTAGGATTAGTTGTATTGATCATAGGGTGATGTTGGAATGTGTATGTTGTTACATGTGTGTGACTTTGGAATGGAATAGAAGTGATTTGATCACATGAAGAGCCGAAGAGAAGCCGCGGGATCACGTTCTGCACTGTCGCCGCCCCTGCGCCTAGAAGCCGTGCCGCAGCGCCAGCGCCTTGCCTGCGTTCCGTGTCACCGCGCCTGCGGCTGATCCCTGCCGCGCCTACGGGTTGTCTACTCCGCTCCTGCGTCCCTTGATCACGCAGGTGCGTCTTGTCCCGGGACAACCCATAGTTGGGTAGCTCATTTCCTTTTGTGTGATAGGAGTTTGATATATATATATATATATATATATATATATATATGTATGTATGTATGTCTTGTATAGGCCGTGTTGTCCTCTAGTTTGGAGTGGACCTGAGTGAGAGCTGATCGTAGTGATACGACTTCTGAGATTGAGGTAAGTCCATAGGACTTACTTAGCTTCCATCCTTATATTGGATGTGTGCATGAGTGGTGTTTGTTATATGCTTTATAGCATGCGTTATGATGGTCACCGACCTATGTTATATTGACCGCCCATTGTAGTGGTTGTGACAACATACCTTTCATCCCGTAGTGGAGTCTGGGAAGTTCTTTGTAAGCTAGTTAGTTCTGGTATACAGGAAGGGCACCTACCACTCCATATGGTATACGGAAAAGTGCGCTGATACCACTCCAGCTAGCTATTGCACGCAGAGGCGAGGATTATATTCATTCCTCGTGTCACGTATTTTCATATACCGATTTATATACTCTTGAGTGATTAACGTTATAAAGATAATAAACCGGGTAAATGTGTGATATCATGATGAGGTGTTTAATATTCTTGATATGTGATTGTGCTTATGTTCATCTTATATATATGTATGGTTAGCTAACGGTTTTATACCGTGTTGTAGATCCCTCGCAGGTTAGGAGAACTGCAGAGTGATCCAGAGAGGGTGATCTGTTGAGGGCTCCGTACACTAGGTCGTCCTCGTGGGTTTGGGACTTTTGATCTTGTATATATTCGTTATGTTTTGATTGTACTCAGCAGTACCTTGTATAAACCTTTTGATATTTATATATCAGTTTCATGTTTTGTTTTAATCTATATGTGTCTTGTTGTAAGATTAGTGAAATTGTTGTCAAGCTAGGGTCAGGATCAATTGTGAGATCCTAGCCCAGTAGCACTCAGAGTCCTACGGATTTGGGGTGTTACAGCAGGCGCAGGCGCGACAACATGCGGGCGCAGGCGTTGGGACCATGGCCGCGGGGCGGCGACTCGCTGGCGCGGGTGCGGTGACAAAATCCTGCAAGGGCGTCAGCTCACAGGCGCGGGGGCGGAGACAGTGCAGAGCGTAATCTCCCGACTTCTCTTCCACTATTCACGTGATCAATTCACGTCTTCATCATTCCACAGCCACAATCATATACATACATATACCCATATGAGTATCCATACACACCTAGGAGATCTATCCTAAGCTAATGAAAGATAAAAGGAAGAAGAAATAAAGAAGAAGGAAGGAGCTTACCTTCTGTTGTAGCCTAACCAGGCTGGAAAAGATCACAAACAAAACTAAACTAGCTCCCAAGCTTAGCATAACACACAACATCAACATCAATTCCCAAAGCCACACAATAACTCTTCCAAATTCAAAGGAAACTAATAATAAGATCAAGGAGAGGAAAGGAGGGAAAGAAGGACGTGAGAAAGCTGGAAATGAGGACGAACCCTTCCTCAGAAAGCCAAAGACGAAGCTTAAGGGAAAAGAAAGAGTAAATCACGGGTCAAGAGTCAACAAAGTCGGCTGCATCGCAGGAAACCGCAGGGGCGAAAAATCCTGGCCGCAGGGGCAAAACGTTAAGCAAGCCGCAAGGGCGGCTCCACAGACCCGTAGGGGCGGCTAAGCTGTCTCAGCTCCTACAGGTCAAGGATGATATAATCCGTTGGTTTGCCACACCTCTGGAATCGTTTTTTAACAAAATAACAAGCTCCCTAGGGGGAGTGGAAAAACTGTGAAAACCTAAAGGAAAAGACGAGATAAATGAAGCAAGAAAATATGCCGATGTATTTGCTTCACGATATATGTGACGAAACTGGATGATCCAATTTCTACGGAAGAAGCCTTGGCACTTAGCTACTAGACTAAATAATGGATATGCACTCGATATCTTGCTGTTGATCAAATTAACCACGAGTTCAGAGTCAATCTCCACTTCCAACCTTCTGATTCCCATATCCCAAGCCATGTGAAGCAACAGCCCCCAGAGTTCCGCCATGGGTACGGAACACATGTTGAACTTATAACCAAACCCTTTCAGAAATTGACCCTAGTCATTGCGAACAATATCACCTGCAGTAGCGTAGTTGTCATGTTTGAACACAGCTCCGTCAGTGTTCAACTTTGCGAAATTGGGAGCCGGGAAGGACCAGGAAACATTAATACAAATCTTCTTCGGGCTTGTATGGATGTTCCCATACTTCACCAATGTCGTGGACAAAGAAGCAATTTGTTCAGCAATAACAATAGAACGGTTAGAAGGAGATAGACAAACCATTACCGAAAACCTGTTGATTTCTCCATTTCCAAATCCACCAAAGTGATAATGCAAACCAATTCCCCCAAGATAGATTATGACCATGAATTCTCCTATTCGACAAGTTGCAGAGTAGCCAATAGAGTCCTTCGGTTGAGAAGAAATTGGCAGTGTCATCAAAGTGGAGCAGATTTCCCCAAACGTTAAACACATGGGAACAATCTCTGAACGTGTGCATAATGGTCTCGGGTGCACAATTGCAGACTGGGCATAAATCATTGAGAGCAAGATGCCTCCTTACACGTTCATGATTAACCATCAGTCTTCCTTTGGCCAACACCCAGAGGAAGAATTTGACTCTCTCCGGAAAGCTACTATCCCAAATATTCTTATACACCGCAGCTTCAATGTTCCTTTTTTTTTGGTAATGGTAAATTCGGAGACCACCCGGTTCGATCGGCTTAGCCGCTCTACGTCCGGATCGGGTAGAAAGTCGTGGTTCATTGCTGAGGGATACCCTCCCAATATCAATTTTTCCATACATGTCACCAGGTGGATTCGAACTCGAATCTCCAAGCTAAACACTTAAGGAGCCTAGCACCACATCCCACTAGACCAACTGAGTATTGGTACACAACTTCAATGTTCCTGATCCTGGATGTAGATGTTATTACTTTATGTGCAGATATTGAAGAAAACATGCCATTTGACGCTTCATGCCATGTGATGCAGTCTTCAAAACCTTGTTCTTCAGTAATACTAAATGGAGTAGATGGCTGAATTTAGTCCAATCCCAGCCAGCGCCTTCAACCCAGAAATCACAAATCCAACCGGACCAAGGGTAGTCTGAGGGACCGAGGTGATAAGGTTTATAAGAGGGACATCATGGCACCATATGTCCGTCCAAAACCGTATTTTCCTTCCGTTGGCAACTACCCATTTGCAGCCCCTCTTCAAAAGGTTATGAATAGCCCATATGATTCCTTTAGCAATTGGGGATCCAGGCTTGTGAAGAGAAGTGTCAATTATCTCACGTGCATTCTTCATTCCGTATTTATTGGAGATAAGTGTAGCCCAGGGAGAGTTGGTGTTGTGAGCAAGCCTCCAAGCAAGTTTTCCGAGCGCAATTAGGTTCTGATCAGAGGCGAAGCGGATACCCAGTCCTCCATCTGCCTTAGGCTTGCAAACGTCAGACCAAGAAACCAAGTGTACATGTCTTCCTTTAGGAAATTCCTGCATATTTTGTCCATTTCCATGCATGTGGAAGCTGTTAATCTGGTGCACCTCATAAGGTGAGATGGGAATGAGCAAAGCACCGATTTGATCAGCGTAACTCTACCAGCTTACTAAGGAGCTTCCCTTTCCACGTGGCGAGTCTACTGTTTAACTTGTCGACAAGGAATTGGCAATCGGTCTTAGATAGACGGTTGTGATGAATCGGCACACCAAGATATCTGCCAAAGTCCAGAGATATACGAAGCCCAACAACTAGTTGTAAGTTATCCTTGAGTGTACCTGTAACGTTAGTGGAGACATACATGTGTGATTTTGCTATGCTTACTTGCATTCCAGAGGCTTTGCAAAACTGAAGGAGACAATTTTTCACAACACTGACTTGTGCCACAGATGCTTTTGCGAAGAGAACGATATCGTCCGCAAAGAAGATATGTGATATCTTCGGACATCCATGTTTAATACCTACAGGTTTCCAATGGCCTTGATCCGTGAGTTGTTGAATCGAATGGCTAAGTCGTTCAAGGCAAAGAATGAAGAGATAGGGAAAGAGAGGGTGCCCCAGTCTTACACCCCTGGAAGGAATAAAGCTGTCTGAGACTTCCCCATTCCAAATGACTCTCATTGAGGTTGAACGAACACAGTACATAATTCTAGAAACCCAAACATCAGGAAGTCCGAGAAGGCGACACGTTTCCTCAATGAACCCCCAATCCAATTTGTCGTAGGCTTTGTTCAAATCCACTTTAAAGGCCATCCATTTCTTACCTTTTTTTATTTCGAGCCATCGAATGCACCATTTCTTGAACTAAGACAGTATTGTCTTATATCCTTCTGCCCGATATGAAACTGCTCTGGAAAGGGCTAACCACACGTTTCATTATTGGCTGAAGCCTAGAGACCATGTGTTTGGTGATTAGTTCATAAACTACATTACATAAACCAATTGGTCTGAACTTAGACATATGATCCGGGTTGGGGCCTTTCGGAATTAACGTGAGAAGAGTTTCGTTAAGTCCAATCGGCATGGTACCAGTCTCGAAAAAATCTTCAATGCATTTATGCACTGAGTCGCCAACAATTTCCCAACACCTCTGGAAGAAAGCCGCATGAAAACCATCACTTCCAGGAGCTTTATAGGCACCCATCTGGTTTAGTAATTGTTTGGTAGCTTCCCTACGGAATGGTGCGTTAAGCACGATGAGTTCTGAATGATTTAACGGTGGGAAGTTACAAATGAAGTTGGACGGTTCCATGGAAATACTAGGATCCCCCTCAAAAAGTTCTTTGTAGAAATTGACAACATTCAATTGGAGGAAAGCACGATCTGAGATCCATATCCCCTCGTCGTTCTTAATACAATCCACTCTATTTTGTCTCCTTCTAATCGAAGTACTGGTGTGGAAGAAAGCGGTGTTGCGATCTCCATCCGTGAGCCATTTCTCTCTAGCTTTCTGAAACCACAACAGCTCTTCCTGTGAAAGGATATTTTCAAACTCCTGGTAGAGGGAAGCATGTAAATCAATCAGTAACTTGATCAATTCTTGTTTCAATCTCAGTTTGAACCTGAATCATCTTGTCCAAAGCAAAATTTGTTCCAGCGCTGTAGGCGGTTCTTGAGCAACCTAAGAGCACTTGTAAGTTCGTCTGTAACCCCCGAGTTCCAACAATCCGAGACCACTGAAGAGAAGTCGGGATGAAAGAACCAAGCAACCTCAAAGCGAAAAGGGCGTAACTTGTGATTGATCCGGACAGAAGGTTTGAGTTGAAGGAGGAGAGGGTTATGATCGGAAGAAAGCGCGGGGAGATGTCGTACAGTAGCCTCATTCCATAAAACTCTAGCATTCGTGTTCATGAGAAATCTGTCTAATCTTTTACATTTTCTTGTCGCAACTTCTCGGTCCCTATACCAAGTGAAAGAGGGTCCGTTGAAACCCGTATCAAGGAGCTGAGAGTCTGTCATCCATTTCTGAAAAATATGCGTATCCTCAGAGACATTTCTGGTGCAACCACTGCTCTCCATTGCATTTAGAACGCAATTGAAATCCCCGTCTACGATCACATTGCCTGGACAGTTTTTAATGGCCTGTAACAGTTTGTCCCATCCTGCCCTTCGTCTTCTCGGAGTAGGCTGATTATACACTGCAAAGAGTTCAAGGGTGTTGTTGTCAAAGACGATAGAAGCATGAATAAAATTTTCTTCATGTTGTTTGATGAAGACTGTGTGAGAGCAGTTGTTCCAGAAGAGCCAAATCCCTCCTTCGAACCCTGCTGCTTCAACACGATGGCAGTCAGTGAAATTAATGTGTCTACATATGTGATTAGTTGTGTCTCCCGACGCTTTAGTCTCAAAGAGTGCGAGAATCTCAACCTTATGACGGTTTCACATGTATTTCAAGGCCTTGCGGAACCGTCTGTTTCCCGCGCCTCTACAGTTTCAAAACAGTGCACTCATTGGAGAACCAATGAGGGGGAGTGTTCTGTTGTCGTATGATCCATACCGATCTGTTTAGCTTACTCCGCTGGTGGAATTCGACTTTGTTGATTTGTATTGACCTGTAAATCACTCTCAATTTCCATGTCTGCCGTAGTCGCCATCTGTCTACTTGTATGTATCTCTTTTGACGCCTGTGGGTTAGATTTTGATTGCATCATTGGGGAGGTACCACTTCCATTAGAGGCCTGGATGCCATTGTGTATAATAGTTGGGTTTGATGATGATGGGCCCAGTTGAGTCTTTTGGCCCAAACTCATGTTTTCTTGGCCTGTAATCTTTGCTCTTTTTGCTTGTTGGGAGTTGACGTTAGGGTTTTCCATTTGTGGTTTTGTAACTTGCGCCGTTTGGGTGATTATTGTAGCATTAATCATCGTTGAATCCCCCTTTTCTTGCTCCTCTGTAACGGTTGTAATGACTACAACATTCAATGCTTTCTCCCCCTCAACCTTGCCGGCGTTCTCCGTGCTGACTTCGTTGCCGCCGACAGCTGCTAGCGTTTCAAAGCGGTTTGCGCGCACCAGGTCCGCATCCTTATTCTGCTTATTTTTATCCAATCCCTTCTTCCTTTGCCTCCTGGCTACTGACATCCATGGACCCAGATAAGTGTCTCCTGAATTTGAGTGTGGTGGGTCGTCTGTCATGGGGTTTGATGTATCATTACCCATGCTAACGACCTCTTGGATTGAATTATTATCTCTGCCTTGTGCCATTTCTTGCTCCTGTGTAATTGTAGTAGGACATCTTTCAGTCGCATGACCATACATGCCACATTTGTGGCAAATAGCACTCAGTCCCTCGTACTCCACATGGACACGTGCATTGCTGACCAGTATGGTACCAATGAGTGGCTTGTCGAGTTCTATTTCCACACAAACTCTGGCAAATTTACCTCGCGTGGCGTACAAAGTGTTTAAATCAACTTTGAGTGGGGTTCCAAGAGCAGAGGCAAGCCCGTAAAGGACTGCTTCGTCATATAGTTGCATTGGAAGTTCCGACAATCTTGCCCAGACAAACAGAGATCTTAAAGTGTCAGTGAAGGCATTGAAATCAGCCGTCCAAAGACGTACAGTTATGTAGTGGCCAAATATTTCCCACGGCTCTTCTGTTAAGGCGCGCAAGAAATCCTCTTCCATGGCGAAACGTACCGCATAGAAACCATTAGGGAGGTCCAAGATCGTTATTAATCCATTTGGTCTCCACAGTTGATAGATTCTCCTTTCAAGTAGTCGAAAGGCCACTCTCCTACCGAGGACTTTGATTATCACAGCATTCTTCCACTTGTCTTCCAGTCCCTTAACAATATCCTCGTCGATCTCTGCGATGGCGAATCCTCTGACACCATCAGGATAGGATATTCGCATCCTTTGAGATTCAATCAGTGAATCGCAACACAATGGAGCACAAGTCTTTGCAACGTTTCCCACGGCATCAGCGTAAGAACGGGTGATTTCAGGAGGCTTGTCTGGTGGTATAGGTGGTGGTGGGAGCTTGTGGTTGGAGGATGCAGTTGGGTTCATAGTGGAGAGGGGAAGTCAGATCGAAGAATTTTCAATAATCAAATTATCTTTTAGAAGTTGTTCCATCTAAATCTTTTTATAGATATCAAGAGTAAAAGTAAAAAAAAATGTTATATGAACTTAATCATCATCCCAAGCCCATTGGTTTGTAGACAGCAAAGCAAAGAGCGGACAGGCGGACTGCCTTTTTTTTAAGACCAAATCTAGGCATTAGCCATTTCAAACGTGCCCACGGGCCCCCAACTTCTCTTTATTAAGAGACTAGGTTGTGTACTATAATTATAAGAAATAGATTGTACCCCCAAAGGGCTCTTCTTGCATAAAAAATGAGTAAGTAGGGTCCTAGAAGCCCGCCCGACAAAGGGCTAAGTCGAGTGACAAACGTAATTCAATAGGTTGATCCGATCTTTGGTTCGAACGTAGTAGCTCGACTTTCGACAATCTTCGATATGAAGATAAAGAAAGATAGTGCTGCACTCTTAAGGAAGGAGTGAACTTCCCAAAAAACGAAGAAGTTCGTCTCTGCAAAGAAGGATTGCTTACCGGTTCAACATAAAAAGCCCATTTATATCTGCAGATAATCCCTATAAATCAGCAAAAATATCATTAAAAAAAACCCTAGGTTGCAAGAGAGAGAGGCAAAGCCTAACACACGGAAATTCCTGTTATGTCGATGGGGAACTCAGAAGGAGAGCGAAGCAGATCCACAATGAAGAAACAAAGTTAGTGTCGTATCCTTTAAATTACTCATTTCGATCCCTTTTTACTCCTACTTCTGGCTTGATTTTTGACCTTTCGAGACTATATACTTATATTTTGCCAACGATTTGATGTTGTGGTAGTTTCTTCTACTTATTGGTGATGCTGATCTTTCCTTTTGATGTGCTTCTGTGATTTAAAAGACTTGTGGTTTTTCAATTTTAACTTTTATGCCCTAAATGTGTATAAATGAAATTTATTTAACTTGTTACAGGAGTTATGGGTCCTGATTGGGATGAGCTTCCACAAGAACTCCTTTCTGAAATTGCCAAGAGATTAAAATGTCTAGAGGACATGTTTTCATTCTCAGCTGTATCCAAATCATGGAGAGCTGTTGCTGCTATAGTGAAACCCAATTGGTCTCCTGCCATGCCATTATTTGTGATACGTTCGGATATAGAGTATCCGAAACGGACCTTGTTTGATCCTAGTACAAATAAACGTTGTGAATTGGATACCCTGAAGGCCCCTTGCTGTGTTGATGGATGGATACTCAATCCATTTTCCAAAGATCATATATCCTTTCCATCCAAATATAAGTTTCCAGAAGTATTGAGTCCTCGGAAAATCTACAATGACGGAGAATGTATAGTGAGGCGCAGGTGGGGATCTTGGTTAAGACTCCTTCTATGAATAGGCTTGTTGTATTCGCTAT
This sequence comes from Fagopyrum tataricum, assembly GCA_002319775.1. Lineage (NCBI taxonomy): Eukaryota > Viridiplantae > Streptophyta > Magnoliopsida > Caryophyllales > Polygonaceae > Fagopyrum > Fagopyrum tataricum. The sequence continues at coordinate 34,295,109 of CM008284.1, forward strand.
AGAAGACCTCACTTGGTTAGTGTTTGCAAGACAATGGGATTATGCGTGGTCTTGTGTAGAATGCGTTCGTGAGCATCTAGGCTACCGGGTTTTTGTGGAGGATATAATTCAGTGTAATGGTAAGATTTTGGTCTTGTACGGAGATGGGACACTTGTAGGTATGGATATAGATCGTCTTCTTGCAAACCCCGAAGATGTGGTGGTTGAGGAGTATGTATCGGGTGATGTTAACTGGAAGACATCAATATACAGTGTAGAAACCCTACAAAAGATGTATTTAATCGAATCCTTTGGTGATATTCTTTTGGTTTTGCGGCATTTCAAGTGGCTTGACACTTTGAAGTTCGATTCAAAGAAGAAGGCTTGGGTGAGGGTGGATGATATCGGAGATGTGTCATTGTTTATTGACTGCAATACTGCTTTTGCGGTGCGTTCGACCAATGACGTGAGTTGTATGCCTAATCACATATATTTAACAGGGGACTTCGGATGCCCTAGGGTTAGTGTTTTTAACTGCAATACTGGAAGACCTAAATTCATGTATCAACCATGTCAAGTTCCTTCATTTTACTTGTACCCTTCTTCCTTTTGGTTTATGCCTAACTGTAATAATTGGATGAACCATGTAGCTAAATAAAGCCCATGGTTGGTCTTTGTGAACTCAATATATTTTGTAAATAGTTGAAGATGTGGTTCGTTTAAGGCTGTGTTTGGCTGAGAAAGAAAAATCACTAGTGTTTAGTGTTTAGTGTTTGAAAGTGTTTTAAGCTGTGTTTTGGACTAGTGTTTAGTGTTTGAAAGTGTTTTAGGTTGTGTTTTGGAGAAATACTAGTGTTAGTGCTTGAAAAATCGTAACAAGTGTTTAGTTGGACTCATAATTTTTATTTAGAAGAAGCATGTTCGTGTACAAATTTGTTGATACCATCAAATTCATCTTCATCTTCATATATACAAAGCAAATCAAACAACTTCCCATAGGCCAAATCACATAAAAAATCAAACATTTGCATTTGTAAGATTTGTGAACAACAAATCAAAGACAAAAAAAAAAAAAAACAATAAGATTTGATGCCTTTAGAACTCAAAATTGAAAGTCTCCATCAAGAAATCAAGCATGGTTATCATAAGCGTTAAAAATTAGCAACTAAAATCTTACACATTAGCATCTGATCCAAACCCTAACCCTAGAAATAAAACCTTCCAACATCAATCGATCTAAAATTGGAAAAGATGAACTGCGCCGAAAAACGATGAAGAAATGACGATGACGCAATGCCATAGGAAATCCCCGTTGTGATTTCTTGTCATATCTCTATTGTATCTTCATCTTCTTCTTTTGGGCTTCGATTGAGGAATGGGATGGAGGCAGAAGTAGAACATGGTTTCCGGCGACCATATCTGGTCTGAGCCGGGTTCGGGTTGTGGTTTCCAGTAATCCGGAGGGGCTTGGAGCAAGGCGGGGAGATGAGGCAGCGCAGTGTCGTAACGGTGTTGAGGCGAAAGAACAGAGGAAGAGAGGGATGAGTCGGGTGAAAGAAAGAGGGATGAGTCGAACGAGAGATGAGAAGTGAGACAATATTAGTTTAAATAGCTGGTTCATCAACATAATTACGTAAAAGAAATAAGGGCAACAGAGTAATTTTGTAAAATAAACACTAGTGTTGGGATAGAATCCTTGTTTTGATGAGGGTTTGAAAAACACTTCAAAAAACATTAATCACTAGTGTTTTTGGCTTGCCAAACACTCATTAAATATTCTAACACTCGTAAACACTAGTGTTTAGGCCTTGTCAAACACAACCTATGTATAATAAAAGGTCGAATTCTAGTCATTAGTCAAGTGTGAGGTGAGTTGTTGCTGAACCATCTTTTTCTCAAAATAGATAACTAGTTTATTATCCGTACTATGATTTCACGAGTAAGAGATACTGAAGAATTGCTACCATTGATTCACCATTTACAACATTATCTTACCTATTTTCTCTTATGACAAAAGGTAAGTTCTGTCTATATTCATGGTCAAATACAATCACATTACCACCAAGAGGCGAATGTATTTTATGTTTTGCTTTTCGTATTAAAAAACAACTAAAAAATATTATATGTTTTTTCCTAAATTAATTCACAACGTTGTGTAGTTGGATGAATATTGTATGTTGATCTCTTATCAACAATTAAAGAATTGTCAAACCTTGAATTGTAGTTCTACCACTAACCACTAAGAAGTTAGAGAGTTGCATTATTATTTGAAACGAGTACAATAACGATTTCACCTTTTCACCTTGGTCATGCAAGAAATTTGCATTTTCGCTTGATGCAACTAAAAAAGCATTTTCAGTCAATCAAATTTGTGACTAGTGATTCTTTTGTAAATAACTCCATTTTAAATTCAGAAAATATTTTTAATTTCATTTTTTTGTACCCTTATCTATAATTTTACTTTTTTCAACTTCCTTGATAGTATGAAGAACCTTATAGTGTGCTGAGGTCATTTTCCATAAATAGCTCCAAAAACACCTAGTTAGAGTATGTAATTTGATTCACGTGTCGGTAGATCTGCAAAACACAAAAGGGAACGAAACCGGTCAATAAACAATTCAATTATGTCCGTGAAAAAGACGTTAAAATAGAAGTTATCAAATACGTCATAGTTGAATCTTATTTGTCCTTAAGTAAGATCCGAGAGGATCATGTTATTTCAAGTTTCAAAGATATCAATATGGTCCGATTACGGTCCAATTACGGTCAAGTATCAAAAGCATTCCTAGCCTGCCAAAGGAAATAAACCATGGCTGAGAAAACGTAGATTAGCGACCTGGTCTCCAAATCCTACCAATGTTGTGTGTCTCAATTAGTCTAGTGTAACCGTCCTAGTAGTCAGATCACTGAACAAGTGAAACCGGAACTTATGCCTTATTTTGTTGCTTCCAAATTAGAGTTGTACATATCCAAACTTAGAAAAAGTTTTGAATAAATTCTCAACACGAACAAGTGAAACGTTTGAGATCATAAGCTTCAAAATTAAATATCGGCCTTCGGATGTTTAAAGCTTAACTCACCCTTCAGTTCGGATTTTTTTTCATGATTCTTGCTCGTATCTTGTTTCTTCCGCTTAATCTTGTCATATTTGATTTTTGTTCTTGAATCTAGAGTCTTATGATAACATTCAAGTTCAGACAAATCTATAAAGTTTCTTCGAAGTCCTCAACTCAAAGATCTTCACATCCAAATGGACCAAATCTATAGGCGTTAAATCTAGGGTTCATAAGCCTAGATCTAAACTCTCTTTTCTAGATCTAAAAGTTAAATCTTTGAGTTTCGCCATAGCTCAAACGCTAGCTCCTTCCCCATAGAACTAAGAAAATATTATTATTATTATTATTATTATTATTATTATTATTATTATTATTTTTATTATTATTTTTATTATTATTTTTATTATTATTTTTTTTATTATTATTATTGTAATATTATTATTATTATTATTATTATCATTTTAATCATTATTATTATTATTATTATTATTATTATTATTATAATAATCGGATAATTTCAATAAGTTTTTCGGTTATTTTAAATTTTATTTTATTTTAGTTTAATAAATTTTTATTTTTTTTATTTTAAAAAAGAACCGAATCCAGAACGCGTAATTTTCAAACGAGTCTAAATTCGATCAAATGGTTTAAGCTAAAACCGAAACTCTTAGCTGAATCTGTGGGCCGGCCGGACCGGTTAACATAATTCTTTTCTTGCTCCGGCCTAGTAGAAGACCAACCATTTTCTTTTCTTCTTTACCAGGCCCAAGGGCGTAGCCTACTGCTCGGCCCAAGCCCAACTCCTTACCCAGGGACCCCGGCCTTCTCTTCAGCCAAAACACTTCGTCAGCCAGATGGCCGTCCAGGTCAGCAGGGCTTCGTCTTCCTCCCGCAGCGTAACGTCTCCTACTCCCCAACGGTTGGTCAGACGCCATTAATGACAATTGAAGGGTTGTAACGCCGGTTTTGAACAAGACGAACTTCCCCTTTTTTTGTGTCTCTCGATTCTCATCCTGTGAACCGATCTCAAGCCCTTTTCAACCCGCAGAATTGACCCCGGACAACCCCGCCTTCTCGCCTCCTCTGAAACCCGGTCGTGCTTCTGCATCTAACGGTCTCTTCAACCACACCTTACCTCACCTCTCTTACCGAGATAACCTCTTACGCCGCCCTTCGTCGTCCAGATCCACCTCAGATCGTACCAACCATTGCCGAGGAGTCGAACGCCGAGTCCGAAACTGGTTCTTCGCAGTCCGAGCCGTGATTCCTGCACACCGGAACCTGGAGCAACCCTCGTCTTCTACCGCCCGGGAGGACTTGAACTAGTGAATCACGGAGGACTCGAACTCTAGACGTGTGGGATGCCAAGTTACGTCAATTGGTACCATCCAATCCGATTAACTTGAGATCCATCTTCACGGTTAGACCAAATTCAAGCCTTCCGTTTAAATTAATTTAGGAAAATTATAAAGAATTATTGCATAATTAGTTTGTGCATGATAAGATAATGATAATTTTAGTTGAGGGCATAGGAACCGAAATTAATATTGGAATGAAAAGTGATAGATATAGTTATATATTTATTTGAACGCCGGGAATGTTAGAATTGGAACGAGTTGGAAATTGTTATAATAGTGAACCGGACCGGAGAACTAGAAGTATTTAAAGGGTTGAATAACGATAGATAAGATGTGGAATCCCGAGATAACAAGTTTAGGAAATGACTTCGGAAGGTACTAGAACTTGGATTGGTCGGATTGAAAGAAGTGTAACACAAGGATAAGAATGAGTTAAGAGATTGTTATACGGTTGATAACATTAGATATTGGATTCCTTCCGATGGGATATGTAAACAAATAGGATGAAGATACTAGGAATAAGAAAACCTGAATGGACGCGTAGGTACCTAAACCGAAATGTTAAAGTAAATCAGGGTATCGAGGCAAGACGTCATACTTTGATTGTGAGAATGATAAGTGAAAGAATTTAAGATTGGAACGATTCTAAGAGTGAATAAGTTATTGACCAAGATAATCGGATCTTTAGCTGACAAAATCTCGAGACGAGGAGACCAATACTGATAAGGTGAGTTCGTAGGACTCACTTAGTTGCTGTTTAATACTGAGTGTGCATTTGAGTCGTGTGCTATATTCCGGTGAAATAAAAATGAATGAATTAGATCACAGTACTGTATTTTGTTAAGTAAGGCACAAGTGTACGATAACGTGCCGTAACCGTCGGTCCGGGCCGATAATACCGGAGGATTAACCCGCTGTAACACCCCGAATCCGTAGGACTCGAGGCGCTACTAGGTTAGGATCTCACAATGGATCCTGACCCTAGCCTGAAAACAAGGTCACTAGATCTTACAACAAGGCACAGATAGATTAAAACCAAACATCAAACTGTAATATATACATATCAAAAGATATACAAAGTACCGCTGAGTACAACCAAAACATGTATCTGTACATACAAAATATCCCATATCCCACGCATAACCTAGTGTACGAAGCCCTCAACGGATCACCCCATCTGAATCACTCCGCAGTTCTCCTAACCTGCAAAGCATCTACAACACGGTATAAAACCGTTAGCTAACCATACATATATAAGAGGTTTAGGGAGCCATTTTGGCCTTAGCCGCCCCCGCGGGTTTAGGGAGCCGCCCCTGCGACTCGTGTAGTTTTTCGCCCCTGCGGTTTCTTGCGGCTGCAGCCGGTTTTGTTGACCGGTTGGACTCGTGCTTTACCCTTTCTTTCTTTCTCCATAAGTTTCTTCTTTGGCCTGATCAAGGGTTTCATCTTCACTTCTTTTCTAGCCTTCTCACGTCCTTCTTGCTTCTCCATTTCTCATCCTTGATCTAGTGTTGGTTTCTTCTTGGTTTGGAAGAGGTTTTGTGTGGCTTTGGTGGATGTCGTTGTTGTGTACTGTGGCTGAGCTTGGAAGCCAGCTGAGGTTTTAGTTGTGATCATCCCTTGGATAGGCCACAGTTGTGGTAAGCTTCTTGCTTCTTCTTCTTCTCTTCTTTCTTCTTTGATTCCTATTCCTTAGCTTAGGATTAGAGGTATTGAATGTATATTGATGTTAGAATGTGTATGTATATGTAAATGTTTGGATATGGAATGGTGAAGACGTGAATTGATCACGTTAAGAGTCGAAGCGAAGTCGGGGAAGCCCGTTCTGCACTGTCGCCGCCCCTGCGCCTCAGCGTAGCCGCCCCCGCGGGACTCTGTCACCGCACCCGCGCCCGGAAGCCGCCGCCCCTGCGGCCACGGTCACAGCGCCCGCGCCAGCGTGCCTTCGCGCCTGCGCTGACTGTCTTTCCGCCCATGCGTCTCTTCTGTTCCGCAGGTGCGTCTTGTCCCGGATCTACTACAGTAGTATGGAACCATTCCTTTCCTAGTATCAGGGTTAGTAGCATGCTAGGTATGTTTATGAGGATAAAATGATGATGAGTATGATATCGTTTTATGCCGGTTATGGCTTTGAGGTTTAGTAGATTATCGAGGTTATAAGTGGGATATGATCCTTATGGATCCCTTGGGTCTAGGTGTGACCCCTTTGATTGATAGCAGATTTGATATCTCTTTATACCTTGTTGTTAGGTAGTGCTATCCTCTAGAGGTTGAGTTGATCGTGGTTGAGATTACTTCGAGGTTGAGGTAAGTCCATAGGACTTACTTAGCTACCATCCTTATATTGGATGTATGCATGAGTGGTGTGTGTTATATGCTTGATAGCATGCGATGTTATTATTACCTACCTATGGTTTAGTGACTGCCCATTGTAGCGCCGTGACAACTTGTCCTTTCATCCCGCTAGAAGTCTGGAGGTTCTTTGCGGGCAGGCCAGTTTGGCTCAGTGGGACGGGCACCTTCATCACTCCCATAGGGTATATACGGGGAGGTGTGACCGGATCACCACTCCAGCTGACAATATTCCCGAGAGGCGAAATATTCCTCGTGTCACATATACTCATATTCATATATATATATATATATATATATATATATATATATATATATATATATATATATATATATACGATTTGAGTGTTGGACGTAATAAGGATAATAAACCGGGTAAATGTGTGATAGCATGATGAGGTGTTTATTATTCTCTGATGTGTGATTGTGCTTATGCATCTTCTATATATATGTGTATGGTTAGCTAACGGTTTTATACCGTGTTGTAGATCCTTTGCAGGTAAGGGAGCTGTAGAGTGATTCAGATGGGGTGATCCGCTGAGGGCTCCGTACACTAGGTTGCTATCGTGGGATATGGGTGATTTTATGTTGTACGGATATACGTTTGATTGTACTCAGCGGTACCTTGTATAAACCTTTTGATGTATATATCACAATTTTATGTTTTGGTTTTAATCTATCTGTGCCTCGTTGTAAGATCCAGTGAACTTGTTGTCAGGATAGGGTCAGGATCCATTGTGAGATCCTAGCCCAGTAGCGCATCTAGTCATACGGATTCGGGGTGTTACAAAGTTGGTATCAGAGCCTTAAGTTGACAACAATGGCACTTGTAATTTGCGATAAAGGTTGAATAGATAAATAAAAAGAACCCGAAAGGGGTCTGACTTTTCAAAAGATTTTTGTTTTGAAATGAGTACAAAGTGTTTTGGGATAGTGTGTACGTGAGCCATCGCCCCTCTGAAAACCTCGACAGTATAGATATATATAGATATTCTGTTGTGATTGATTTTGTATATATCTATACATATGGCATATATATAGCCTTCTAAGTTAGGTTTGTGTCTTCTGCAGATGGTTCGGACTAGAGCCTTATCTACAGTTGGACGAGATAGGGGTAGACCCCTCTAGGTAGAGGACGAGATAGGATTCCCGCTGGTAGGATTCCCGCTGGTAGACCCCTCTAGGTAGAGGACGAGGTAGGGATCTGCTCTTGGGCTGAGTAGAGGCAGAGGTCGTGGTGGGAGCACCACTGACACTAGAGGAGTGCAGGGTAGAGTTTTTGAGCTGAGGAGTGCAGATGAGCCAACTGCACCGACTACTACAAGTACCATTCTAATCCATGGTTTACCTGTTAGAGTCTTATTTGATACTGGTGCTACGCATTCATTAGTATCTGATGCATGTGTTGAGCGTCTGAGTTTAGATACGATTGAGGGAATACCCTTTAGTATAGGGTTACCCGATGGTAGTAGGGTCAAAGGTACCCGTGAGATTCGTGACTGTCCCATTTCTGTAGGGACCCGTGTATTACTGGTCAACTTTTTTGTCATGTCATTAGAGCATGAAGAAGTCATTTTAGGTATGGACTGGATGGATAGACATCAGGCGGTTTTAGATGTAGGTAGGAGGACTGTTACCCTCTCTACCAAGCTAGGTCAGATAGAGGTTTTCCGAGGTTGGGACCTTGGAAAGTCAGGCATGGTTATCAGTGCGATACGGGCAGCGAGACTGATTGCACAGGGTTGTGATGCCTTCTGGTGTTATGCCATGAAGGAGGGGGAGACTCCAGCATTAGAGGATATCCCAGTGGTTTGCGAGTTTACAAATGTATTTGCTGAGCCATCCAATTTGCCGCCTCAGAGGAGTGTGTATTTTGGCATTGATTTGGAGCCTGGTACGAGACCGATCTCGAAGGCCCCATACCGGATGGCGCCTGTCGAGATGCTGGAGCTGAAGAAGCAACTCGAGGAGTTGGCTGAGAAGGGTTTTATCCGCCCTAGCATATCTCCATGGGGAGCACCTGTCCTCTTCGTACGGAAGAAGGACGGATCGCTGAGACTGTGTGTTGATTACAGAGAGCTGAACAAGGTGACCATCAAGAACAAGTATCCATTGCCTCGTATTGATGACTTGTTAGATCAGCTTCAGGGAGCGACAATATTCTCCAGGATTGATCTGCGTTCAGGGTATCACCAGTTGAGGGTGAGAGAGCAGGATGTACAAAGGACAACATTCCGGACCAGATATTGACACTACGAGTTTGTAGTGATGCCATTTGGGCTTACGAATGCCCCAACAGTCTTCATGGAGTTGATGAACAACATATTCTCGACTTTCTGGATCAGTTTGTGGTGGTCCTCATAGATGAAATTCTGGTGTACTCTCGAAGCAGAGAAGAGCATGCAGGGTAGCTAAGGACTGTATTACAGGTTTTACGAGATAGAGAATTTAATGCTAAGTTCTCTAAGTGCGAGTTTTGGATGCCAGAGGTAGCATTCCTCGGTCATGTTGTTTCAGCTGAAGGGATCAAGGTGGATCCGGCAAAGATCGAGGCAGTAGCAGCTTGGACGACACCGACGAATGTCAATGAAGTAGGTAGCTTTCTTGGCCTAGCCGGTTATTACCGACGCTTTTTGTGGAGGGATTTTCTGTGATTGCCTATCCACTGACGAGTCTGCTGAGGAAGACTACCAGATTTGTATGGTCCGAGCAGTGTATGCAGAGTTCTGAGGAACTGAATAGACGTCTGACTTCCGCTCCTATTTTGACACAGCTAGAGGGTACAGAGGATTTTGTGGTTTACAAAGAACTACCCGACTCATGATCTGGAGTTGGCAGCGGTAGTTCATGCACTGAAGATCTGGAGACATTACCTGTATGGTGCTACATGTCAGATCTTCACAGACCATAAGAGTCTTAAGTATATTTTCACGCAGCAGGAATTGAATAACCACTAGTGTAGATGGCTTGAGCTGATCAAGGATTTTGATCTGGAGATTTTGTACCATCCGGGGAAGGCGAACGTGGTCGCCGATGCCTTGAGCAGGAAGACGCCTCAAGAGCAGGCGGTTGCGAGGTTGACAATTCAACATCAGTTGTAGAGAAACTTGATTTGGCTGGAGTTGGACGTCCAGTTTCCCAATGAGGACGCCCAACTAAGTACTTTAGAGGTTCTTCTTGATCTGTTGGGTGAGATCCAACAGAAGAAGGGGACCTGCCCGACCCTGATGAGGATCCGAGAGAGGATGTCTCGGGATGAGGCACCACAGTTCCTTCTAGGAGCAGATGGAGTGTTCAGACGCCGCGCTCGCGTCTGTGTACCCGCTGATGCGGATCTACGCCAGAAGATATTACAGGAGGCTCACTGTACGCCTTATTCAGTGCACCCAGGTACTAGTAAGATGTACCAGGATTTGAGACGTTCATATTGGTGGTGAGGGCTGAAGCCCAATGTGGCCAGATTTGTGGCACAGTGTGCGACCTGCCAGTAGGTCAAGATCGAGCATTGCAGATCTGGAGGTGAACTCCATCCACTACATGTTTCACAAAGGAAGTGGGAGGACGTCATCATGGATTTTGTGACTGAGCTGAGATCGAGTAGGAGTTTTGATGCCATCTGGGTTATAGTGGACAGACTGACGAAGACGGCACGTTTTATCCCTATTCGGGAAACGTGGCCAATGAGCAGATTAGCTAAGGAGTACACTCCATGGTGTACCGAGGACGATCGTCTCAGACAGAGATGGACGATTTACCTCGAGGTTCAGGCAACAAATTCAGACTGCCCTGGGGACGAGTTTGCACTTCACTACTGCGTTCCATCCTCAGACAGATGGTCAGTCAGAGAGGACCATTCAGACACTGGAGGATATGTTGCGAGCTTGTGTGTTGGATTGAGGACAAGTGTGGATGGATCATCTCCCACTAGTTGAGTTCTCATACAACAACAGCTGACATGCATCAATTGGGATGGCCCCATATGAGGCACTGTATGGACAAAGATGTCGTACTCCGTTATGTTGGGATGAGCAGAGCAGTGTTAGTGGGTTCACACCTGATCAGATTCAAGATGATGTGGCTCGTGTAGCACTGGTTAGAGAGAGGATGCTGACTGCACAGAGCCGTCAAAAGTCTTATGTAGATAGGAGGCGTAGACCCCCTAGAGTTCAGAGTGGGAGCCCATGTGTGGCTGAGGGTGTCTCCGACACGAGGTGTTAGACGTTTTGGCATTAAGGGGAAGTTGAGCCTCCGATATGTCGGGCCGTTCGAGATTCTGGATCGGGTTGGGAGCGCAGCATACAGATTAGCTTTGCCTCCGAGATTAGAGGGTGTTCACCCTGTGTTTCATGTGTCTCAGCTGAGGGAGTACATACCAGATCCGAGACACATCGTGAGTTATGATGATTTGGTGGTTGAGCCGAACCACACTTTTGTTGAGCATCCGATTGCAGTTTTAGAACGAGGTATGAGACGCCTGCGTTCGAAGGACATTCCTATGTTGAGGATACAATGGTCGAGACGAGAACCTGATGAGGCTAGAGACTGAGGATAGTATTCAGAAGAACTATCCAGAGTTCTATGCCGAGATAGATGTACGTGTAGGATGGACGAGTAGATATTAGTACTATCTTGGTGAGTGTTATGCTTATGTGCTTGTAAGAGCCTTAGTCTTTTGGACCGAGACTGGACCTTAGCCAAGATTGGCTTTGGCCGAGTTTGGCCTTTCCGCACCCGCGGGCATGACTGCCGCCCCTGCGGCTTAGGGAACCGCCCCTGCGGTTTCCGACGGCTGCAACCGGTTTTGTTGACTCATTTGACCCGTGCTTCACCCTTTTCCTTACTTCTTTCTCTTCCTTGCTGAGCAAGGGTTTCCTTCTTCACTTTTCACTCCAGCCCTTGCACGTCCTCCTTGCTTCTCCTTCACCCTTCTTGATCTTGTTCTTGATCTCTCTTGAGTTTAGTAGTGTTTTGGTGTGTGTTGTTGATGTTGGTTGATGATGTGCATGGCTGAGCTTGGAAGCCAGTTGAGGTGCTAGTGTGAGCAGTTCCTGGTTAGGCCACAGCTGTGGTAAGCTTTCTTCTCCTTCTTCTCTTCCTTCTTCTTTTGTTTCTTCCTTCCTTAGCTTAGGATTAGATGTATTGATTATAGATTGATCTTGGAATGTGTATGTATATGAATGTGTGTGGTTTTGGTTGAGAGAAGACGTGATTTGATCACGTGAAGAGGCGAAGAGAAGCCACGGGATCACGTTCTGCACCGTCTCCGCCCCCGCGCCTGGAAGTCGTCGCCCCTGCGGAAGCCGTGCCGCAGTGCCCGCACCAGCGTTAGCGCCTTGCCTGCGTTGCCTGTGTCCCTTGATCACGCAGTGCGTCTTGTCCCGGGACTACCCATAATTGGGTAGCTCCTTTCCTTTTCTAGTATGAGCGGGTTAGTAGCATGTTAGGCCTGTGTATGAGGATAGAATGATGAGGATGTGATATATCTGTATGCCGGTTATGGCTTTGAGGTTTATGAGTTAGGATACGATTCTTATGGATCCCTTGAGTCTAGGTGTGACCCCTGTGATGGATATGAGTTTGATATATGTTGTGATGCCTTGTTTAGGCAGTGTTGATCTCCAGAGTTGGAGCTCTTTGGATTGAGACTTCGAGGTTGAGGTAAGTCCATAGGACTTACTTAGCTGCCATCCTTATATTGGATGTGTGCATGAATTGTGTTTGTTATATGCTTTATAGCATGCGTTATGATGTTCACCGACCTATGGTATAGTGATTGTCCATTGTAGGGCCATGACAGCTGTCCCTTTCATCCCTTTGGAGTCTAGGCGGTTCTCTGTGGTTGGGTCAGACTTGGTAATTTGTTGGCCACTCCCCATTCCCTTTGGGTACACGGGTAGGTGTGACCAGGGACCATTCCAACTGCCATGAGCACCCAGAGGCGAGGGTTATATTCCTCGTGTCACATATATTCATATATATATATATACGCTTGAGTCACTGGACGTTATTAAGATAATAAACCTGTAAATGTGTGATAACATGTTGTTGTGTTTACTATTCATTGGTGTGTGATTGTGCTGATGTATCTTCTTATATATGTGTATGGTTAGCTAACGGTTTTATACCGTGTTGTAGATCCTTTGCAAGTTAGGAGAGCTGCAAAGTGATTTAGAGGGGGTGATCCGCCGAGGGCTCCGTACACTGGGTCGATATCGGGGATATGGGATATTTCATATGTACAGTTTATGTTTTATTTGTACTCAGCGGTAATTATGTATTACCTTTTGATATTTATATATATATCAGTTTGATGTTTTGTATTTAATCTATTGGTGCCTTGTTGTAAGATTCAGTGAACTTGTTGTCAGGATAGGGTCAGGATCCATTGTGAGATCCTAGCCCAGTAGCACCTCGAGTCCTACGGATTTGGGGTGTTACAAAGTTGGTATCAGATCCCAGGTTGACAACAATGACACTATTAATCTGCAATAAAGTTCGAATAGATAAATAAACAGAACCCGAAAGGGGTTTGGCTTTTAAAAAGGTTTTGGTTTTGAAATGAGTACAAAATGTTTTAGGATATCGTGTACGTGAGCCATCTCCCCTCTGAAGATCTCGATAGAATATATATATATATATATATATATATATATATATATATATATATATATATATATATATATATATATATATTCTGTTGTGATTGATTTGATATATACATACGACATATATATAGCCTTTTGAGTTAGGTTTACGTCCTCTGCTGATGGTTCAGACTAGAGTCTTACCTGCAGTTGGACGAGGTAGTGGTAGACCCCCTCTAGGTAGACGACGGGGTAAGACTTCCGCTGTTGATCCACGTGTAGCGGAAGAGGTTCACGGGGACGTTGCAGAGAGTGTCGTTCCTGAGACTGGGAACGGAGTAGCTGGGAGACAGGGTCCACAACAAGTCTAGTCAGATGACTCTGATTATGTCTCCAAGGGAGGACCAAAGTTCCGTGACTATATCGGGCGAGTGGAGGAGGCTGCCAGAGCGGGTAGACTTATCCCGGATCCGCCAGTACATGAGGGATCATCTGAGAGATCCCACAGGGTTACTCAGGTGCCAGCTGCACCGGCACCTGCTGTTGATATTGCTCGAGCTACAGAGGAGCATAGAGGGCCTAGACTAGACACTTGGTTGAAGGCATTCCACCAGATGGGTGTACCCCCTTTCTCTGGGAAGGTGGGGCTCGAGGTTGAGTTGTGGATTGGACATGTGGACTCACCTCTAGAGTCCATTAGGTGTCCTGCTGACAAACAGATCGAGTTGGTGCAGACTCTATTCAGAGATTTGGCACAACACTGGTGGAGGTCTATACGAGTACATGTTACCAGTTATGAGCAGATGAGGACCTTGATCAGAGAGCGTTTCTGCCCTGCCTCACTGAGGAGGGAGAGACTGCGAGACTTTGTTGAGGCTGGATTCGAGGATGTACCAGTCTCTAAGGCTATTAGAAGATTCCAGGAGGAGCTGGCATTGCTGGGAACAGCTGCACCTTCTGTGGATCAGCATGTATATCTGTTTTCCCAACGACTAAGGATACTACCCGGACCTACATGGCGGGTTTTCACTGTGAGTCTCTGATGGATTATCAGGACAAAGCTTCCGACTATGAGCAAGAGCGGGCTAGTCAGAGGAGAGCTTCTCGGATCGGAGGGTTTGAGAAGAGAAAGCGTACTGGGCAGACCAGTGTTGCTGGTGGGACTGCTAGTGCAGGACGAGGTCAGAGTCGTCAGAGTCGTCCCTCTTCTGCCTCAGATGCAGATAAGGAAGTACAGTGTTACAACTGTGGTGGTTATGGGCATATGCGGCAAGAGTGCACGAGACAAACAATGACTTGTTACATCTGTGGCAGGCTAGGTCACAGACATATTTTCTGTAGACGGGGTGGAGCTTTGTCTCAGCAGGGTTCTACTCCTGCCAGTATAGCGGGAGGTGGGCAGAGGCCACCTCAGCAGCAGTAGACACAGGGACAGCAGAGAGTCCCAAATCGTCCTACCACTCAAGGATCTGCTCCTGGGTTGGGTAGAGGCAAAGGTCGTGGTGGGAGCACCACTGACACCAGAGGGCCACAAGGCCGAGTTTTTGAGCTGAGGAGTGCAGAGGAGCCAACTGCACCGACTGTTATAGGTACCATTCTGATCCATGGTTTACTTGTTAGAGTTTGTTTGATACTGGAGCTATGTCTTCTTTTATATCTGATGCTTGTATCGAGTGTTTGAGTTTAGATATGATTGAGGGGATACCCTTTAGTATAGGGTTACCCGTTGGTAGTAGGGTCAGAGGTACCCATGAGATTCGTGACTGTCCCATTTATGTAGGGACCCGTGTGTTACTAGTTGACTTCTTTGTCATGCCGTTAGAGCATGAGGAAGTCATACTAGGTATGGATTGGATGAATAGACTTTCTGCAGTCTTAGATGTAGGTAGGAGGACTGTTACCCTCTCTACCGAGTTAGGACAGATAGAGGTTTACCGAGGTTGAGACCTTGGGAAAATCGGGCATGGTTATCAGTGTGATACGAGCAGCTAGACTGTTCGCACAGGGTTGTGAGGTCTTCTGGTGTTATGCCAAGAAAAAGGGGGCGAGTCCAACATTAGAGGATATCCCAATGGTCTGTGAGTTTGCAGATGTGTTTGCTGAGCCGTCCAGTTTGCCGCCTCAGAGGAGTGTGGACTTTGGTATCGAGATAGAGCCTAGTGCGAGACTGATCTCGAAGGCCCCATATTGGATGACGCCTGTTAAGATGTTGGAGCTGAAGAAGCAACTTGAGGAGCTGGCTGAGAGGAGCTTCATTCGCCCTAGCGTGTCCCCATGGGGAGCACCTGTCCTCTTCGTATGGAAGAAGGACGGATCACTGAGATTATGCATTGATTACAGAGAGTTGAACAAGGTGACCATCAAGAACAAGCATCCACTGCCTCGTATTGATGATTTGTTAGATCAGCTTCAGAGAGCGACAATGTTTTCCAAGATTGACCTGCGTTCAGGGTATCATCAGCTGAGGGTGAGAGAGCAGGATGTGCACAGGAAACATTCCGGACCAGATATGGCCACTACGAGTTTGTAGTGATGTCATTTGGGCTTACGAAGGCCCCATCCGTCTTTATGGAGTTGATGAACAATATCTTCATCGACTTCTTAGATCAGTTTGTGGTGGTATTCATAGATGATATTCTGTTATACTCTCGCAACAGAGATGAGCATGCAGAACAGCTGAGGACTGTATTGCAGGTTTTACGAGATAGAGAACTTTATGCTAAGTTCTCTAAGTGCGAGTTCTGGATGCCAGAGGTAGCATTCCTGGGTCATGTGGTGAGGGGATCAAGGTGGATCTGGCCAAGATTGAGGCATTAGCAGCATGAAATACACTGACGAACGTCAAGGAAGTACGTAGCTTCCTTGGCCTAGCCGGTTATTACAGACGCTTCGTGGAGGGATTTTTTTTTTGTGATTGCCGTCCGCTGACAAGTTTGCTGAGGAAGACTACCAGATTTGTATGGTCTGATCAGTGTATACATAGTTTTGATGAGCTGAAGAGACGTCTGACTTCTGCTTTTGTTTTGGGAACTGCCAGAGGGTACAGAGGGATTTGATCTGGTTAGAGTTGGACATTCAGTTTCCGGATGAGGATGCCCGGATGAGTGCTTTAGAGGTTCTACCTGATCTGTTGAGTGAGATCCAACAGAAGCAGGAGACCTGCCCGACCTTGATGAGGATACGAGATAGGATGTCTCGGGATGAGGCACCACCATTCCTGCTAGGAGCATATGGAGTTTGAGACGCCGCGGTCGCGTTTGTGTACCTGCTGATGCAGAACTGAGACAAAGGATTTTACAGGAGGCTTACTGTATACCTTACTCTGTACATTCAGGCTTACTGTATGAGCAGATGGAGTTTGGGTAGCTCCTTTCCTTTCCTTTCCTAGTATGAGCGGGTTAGTAGCATGCTAGGCCTGTGTATGAGGATAGAATGATGAGGATGTGATATATCTGTATGCAAGTTATGACTTTGAGGTTTATGAGTTAGGATATGATCCTTATGGATCCCTTGGGTATAGGTGTGACCCCTGTGATGGATATGAGTTTGATATATGTTGTGATGCCTTGTTTAGGCAGTGTTGATCTCCAGAGTTGGAGCTCTTTGGATTGAGACTTCGAGGTTGAGGTAAGTCCATAGGACTTACTTAGCTGTCATCCTTATATTGGATGTGTGCATGAGTTGTGTTTGTTATATGCTTTATAGCATGCCTTATGATGGTCACCGACCTATGGTATAGTGATTGCCCATTGTAGGGCCATGACAGCTGCATGTCCCTTTCATCCCTTTGGAGTCTGGGCGGTTCTCTGTGGTTGGGTCCGACTTGGTAAACAGTTGGCCACTCCCCATCCCTTTGGGTACACGGGTGGGTGTGACCAGGGACCATTCCAGCTGCCATGAGCACCCAGAGGCGAGGGTTATATTCCTCGTGTCACATATATTCATATTGATATATATATATATATATATATATATATATATATATATATATATATATATATATATATATATATATATATACGCTTGAGTGATTGGACGTTATTAAGATAATAAACCGGGTAAATCTGTGATAGCATGTTGATGTGTTTACTATTCATTGGTGTGTGATTGTGTTGATGCATCTTCTTATATATGTGTATGGTTAGTTAACGGTTTTATACCGTGTTGTAGATCCTTTGTAGGTTAGGAGAGCTGCAGAGTGATCCAGAGGGGGTACTTATGTATTAGCTTTTGATATTGTATATATATCAGTTTGATGTTTTGTATTTAATCTATTGGTGCTTTGTTGTAAGATTCAGTGAACTTGTTGTCAAGCTAGGGTCAGGATCCATTGTTAGATCCTAGCCTAGTAGCACCTCGAGTTCTACGGATTTGGGGTGTTACAATGCTGATATGCTATGATGTGTTTATTTTCGTACTAGCTTTAATGTGATATATGATCTTATTAGATCTTGTTGTGCTAGTACGATTGCTGTTTATGGCGGGAGATGACTCTTTCCTCCATGCTATTGTGATATGATTCAGGTTTAGCTGGAGATGATTTTTCCTCCATGCCCTTCTGTTATGAGTATGTTACAGCTAGAGATGTTCTTCCTCTATGCCTTGTGATGTGGTGATGATGGTTTGGCTAGAGATGTTTTTCCTCTATACCTTTGATAGTATAGTTTTCTTATGATTGGAGATGATGAGTTCCTCCATGCCCGTGCTTGAGGTTATAGAGTGATATAAGTTGATACTATATGTGCGGAGATGTGATTCCTCCGAGAGAGAGAGTTATACCTCGGCTTATGAGTCCGAGTGGGTTCAGGATTTCACAAGTTTCGGGACGAAACTTGTTTTTAGGGGGGTGAGGTGTAAGAGCCTTTGTCTTTGGAGCCGTTTTGGCCTTAGCTGCCCCCGCGGGTTTAGGGAGCCCCCTGCGGCTCGTGTAGTTTTCCGCCCCTGCGGCTCAGGGAACCACCCCTGCGGTTTCTTGCGGCTGTAGCCGGTTTTGTTGACCGGTTGGACTCGTGCTTTACCCTTTCTTTCTTTCTCCTTTAGTTTCTTCTTTGGCCTGATCAAGGGTTTCATCTTCACTTCTTTTCCAGCCTTCTCATGTCCTTCTTGCTTCTCCCTTTCTCATCCTTGATCTAGTGTTGGTTTTTTCTTGGTTTGGAAGAGGTTTTGTGTGGCTTTGGTTGATGTTGTTGTTGTGTACTGTGGCTGAGCTTGGAAGCCAGCTGAGGTGTTAGTTGTGATCATCCCTTGGATAGGCCACAACTGTGGTAGGCTTCTTGCTTCTTCTTTCTTCTTTGATTCATCTTCCTTAGCTTAGGATTAGATGTATTGAATGTATATTGATGTTAGAATGTGTATGTATATGTATATGTATATGTATATGTTTGGATATGGAATGGTGAAGACGTGAATTGATCACGTCAAGAGTCGAAGAGAAGTCGGGGAAGCCCGTTCTTCACTGTCGCCGCCCCTGCGCCTCAGCGTAGCCGCCCCCGGGGGATTCTGTAACTTCACCCGCGCCCAGAAGCTGCCGCCCCTGCGGCCACAGTCACAACGCCCGCGCCAGCGTGCCTTCGCGCCTACTGTCTTTCCGCCCCTGCGTCTCTTCTGTTCCGCAGGTGCGTCTTGTCCCGGATCTACTAGAGTAGTATGGATCCATTCCTTTCCTCGAATGAGGGTTAGTAGCATGCTAGGTATGTTTATGAGGATAGAATGATGATGAGTATGATATCGTTTTATGCTGGTTATGGTTTTGAGGTTTAGTAGATTATCGAGGTTATAAGTAGGATATGATCCTTATGGATCCCTTGGGTCTAGGTGTGACACCTTTGATTGATAGGAGATTTCATTTCTCTTTATACCTTGTTGTTAGGTAGTGTTGTCCTCTAGAGTTGGAGTTGATCGTGGTTGAGATTACTTCGAGGTTGAGGTAAGTCCATAGGACTTACTTAGCTACCATCCTTATATTGGATGTATGCATGAGTGGTGTGTGTTATATGCTTGATAGCATGCGATGTTATTATTACCTACCTATGGTTTAGTGACTTCCCATTGTAGGGCCGTGACAACTTGTCCTTTCATCCCGCTGGGAGTTTGGAGGTTCTCTATGGGCAGGCCAGTTTGACTCAGTAGGACGGGCACCTTCATCAATCCCATAGGGTATACGGGGAGGTGTGACCGGATCACCACTCCAGCTGGCAATATTCCCGAGAGGCGAGGATTATATTCCTCGTGTCACATATACTCATATTCATATATATATATATATATATATATATATATATATATATATATATATATATATATATATATATATATATATATATATATATATATATATATATACGATTTGAGTGTTGGACGTAATAAGGATAATAAACCGGGTAAATGTGTGATAGCATGATGAGGTGTTTATTATTCCCTGATGTGTGATTGTGCTTATGCATCTTCTATATATATGTGTATGGTTAGCTAACGGTTTTATACCGTGTTGTAGATCCTTTGCAGGTTAGGAGAGCTGCATAGTGATTCAGATGGGGTGATCCGCTGAGGGCTCTGTACACTAGGTTTCTATCATGGGGTATGGGTGATTTTATGTTGTACGGATATACGTTTGATTGTACTCAGCAGTACCTTGTATAAACCTTTTGATGTATATATCACAGTTTTATGTTTTGGTTTTAATCTATCTATGCCTTGTTGTAAGATCCAGTGAACTTGTTGTCAAGCTAGGGTCAGGATCCATTATGAGATCCTAGCCCAGTAGCGCCTCGAGTCCTACGGATTCGGGGTGATACATAGAGGAAAACCATCTCTAGCCAAACTATCATCATATCACGAGGGCATAGAGGAAAAACATCTCTAGCCGAACTATCATCAGCGCATCACAAAAGCATAGAGGAAAAACATCTCTAGCCGTATCATCATCATCATATCGCAAAGGCATAGAGGAAAAACATCTCTAGCCATATCATACACATATCATAAAGACATGGAGGAAAAACATCTCCAACAAAACTATGTCCATAAAAATAGCATGCAGGAATAACCGTCTCCAGCTATGCCCTAATCGCATCACAATAGCATGGAGGAAAGAGTCATCTCCAGCTATAATCATCAATCGCGCTAGCACAAAAAGATCTAATAAGATCATATATCACATCATAGCTAGCACGAAAAGAAACACATCATAGCATATAAGGACATAATCATAACACTCACCAAGATAGTACTAAGATCTACTCGTCGATCCTACAGGTACATCTATCTCGGCGTAAAACCGTGGATAGTTCCTCTAAATACTATCCTCAGTCTCCAATGTAGCCTCATCAGGTTCTCGTCTTGACCACTGTATCCTCAACATAGGAATGTCCTTCGAACGCAGGCGTCTCATACCTCGTTCTAGAACTGCAATCGGGTGCTCAATAAAAGTGTTGTCCGGCTCGACCACAAAATCATCATAACTCACGATGTGTCTCGGATCTAGTATATACTCACTCAGCTGAGACACATGAAACACAGGGTGAACACCCTCTAATATCGGAGGCAAAGCTAATCTGTATGTTGCGCTTCCAACTCGATCCAGAATCTCGAACGGTCCGACATATCGGGGGCTCAACTTCCCCTTAATGGCAAAGCGTCTAACACCTCGTGTCGGAGACATTCTCAGCCACACATGGGCTCCTACTCTTAATTCTAGGGGTCTACGCCTCCTATCTGCATATGACTTCTGACGGCTCTGTGTAGTCAACATCCTCTCTCTAATCAGTGCTACACGAGCAACATCATCCTGAATATGACCAGGTGTCAAACCACTAACACTGCTCGGCTCATCCCAGCATAACGGTGTGCGACATCTCTGCTCATACAGTGCCTCATATGGGGCTATCTCAATCGATGCATGTCAGTTGTTGTTGTACAAGAACTCAACTAGTGGGAGATGATCCGTCCACACTTGTCCCAGTCCAACACACAAGCTCACAACATATCCTCCAGTGTCTGAATGGTCCTCTCTGACTGACCATCTGTCTGAGGATGGAACACAGTAGTGAAGTGCAAACTCGTCCCCAGGGAAGTCTGAATCTGCTGCCAAAACCTCGAGGTAAATCGCCCATCTCTGTGTGAAACGATCGTCCTCAGTACACCATGGAGTCTCACTATCTACCTAGTGTACTCCTTAGTAAATCTGCTCACTGGGCACGTTTCCCAAATAGGGATAAAACGTGCCGTATTCGTCAATCTGTCAACTACAACCCCGATAACATCAAAGCTCTTGCTCGGTCACAAACCAGTCACAAAATCCATGGTGACGTCCTCCCACTTCCTATGTGGTACAGGAAGTGGATGGAGTTCACCTCTAGGTCTGCAATGCTCGATCTTGACCTGCTGACAGGTCGCACACTGTGCCACAAATCTGGCCACGACGAGCTTCAACCCTCCCCACCATTATGAACGTCTCAAATCCTGGTACATCTTACTCGTACCTGGGTGCACTGAATAAGGCGTACAGTGAGCCTCTTGTAATATCCTATGTCGCAACTCCACATCAGGTGGTACACAGACGCGACCGCGGCGTCTCATCACTCCATCTGCTCCTATAAGGAACTGTGGTGCCTCATCACGGGACATCCTCTTTCGAATCCTCGTAGTGTCGGGCAGGTCCCCTGCTTCTGTTGGATCTCACTCAACAAATCAGGAAGTACCTCTAAGGTACTCAACTTGGCATCCTCATCAGGAAACTGGATGTCCAACTCTAGCCAAACCAAATCTCTCTGTAACTAAGGTTGTACTGTCAATCTCGCAATCGCCTTCTCTCGAGGCGTCTTCCTGCTCAGAGCGTCGGCGACAACGTTCGCCTTCCCCGGATGATACAGAATCTCCAGATCAAAGTCCTTCATCAACTCAAGCCACCTACGTTGGCGGTTATTCAATTCCCGCTGCGTGAAAATATACTTCAGACTTTTATGATCTGTGAAGATCAGACATGTAGCACCATACAGGTAATGTCTCCAGATCTTCAGTGCATGAACTACCGCTGCCAACTCCAGATCATGAGTCGGGTAGTTCTCCTCACACGTCTTCAGCTGTCTAGACGCATATGCAATCACTCTGCCTCGCTGCATCAATACACATCCCAAGCCTAGCTTGGATGCATCACTATAAACCACAAAATCAGTTGTGCCCTTTGGCTGTGCTAAAATAGGAGCGGAAGTCAGACGTCTCTTCAGCTTCTCAAAACTTTGTATACACTACTCAAACCATACAAATCTGGTAGTCTTCCTTAGCAGACTCGTCAGTCGACGGGCAATCACAGAAAATCCCTCTACAAAGCGTCGGTAATAACCGGCTAGACCAATAAAGCTACGTACTTCCTTGACGTTCGTCGGTGTCGTCCAGGCTGATACTGACTCGATCTTCGCCGGATCAACCTTGATCCCCTCGGCGGAAACAATATGACCTAGGAATGCTACCTCTAGCATCCAGAACTCGCACTTAGAGAACTTAGCATAAAATTCTCTATCCCGTAAAACCTGTAACACAGTCCTCAGCTGTCCTACATGCTCATCTCTGTTGCGAGAGTACACCAAAATATCATTTATGAAGACTACCACAAACTGATCCAGGAAGTCGATGAATATGCTGTTCATCAACTCCATGAAGACTGTTGGGGCATTCGTAAGCCCAAATGGCATCACTACAAACTCGTAGTGTCCATATCTGGTCCGAAACTTTGTCTTGTGCACATCCTGCTCTGTCACCCTCAGCTTGTGATACCCGGAGTGCAGATCAATCCTGGAGAACACAGTCGGTCCCTGAAGCTGATCTAACAAGTCATCAATACGGGGCAATAGATACTTGTTCTTGATGGTCACCTTGTTTAGCTCTTTGTAGTCAATGCACAGTCTCAACGATCCGTCCTTCTTCCGTACGAAGAGAATAGGTGCTCCCCATGGGGATACGCTAGGGCGAATGAAACCCTTCTCAGTCAACTCCTCAAGTTGCTTCTTCAACTCCAACAACTGGACGGCTCAGTAAATACATCTGTAAACTCGCAGACCACTGGGATATTCTCTAACGCTGGACTCTCCTCCTCCTTCATGGCATAACACCAGAAGGCCTCACAACCCTGTGCAATCAATCTCTCTGCACGTATTGCACTGATCATCATGCCTGACTTTCCAAGGTCCCAACCTCGGAAAACCTCTATCTGCCCTAACTTGGTAGAGAGTGTCACAGTCCTCCTACCTACATCTAATATTGCATGATGTCTATCCATCCAATCCATACCTAGAATGACTTCTTCATGCACTAATGGCATGACAAAGAAGTCAACAAATATCACACGAGTCCTTATACAAATGGGACAATCACGCATCTCACGGGTACCTCTGACCCTACTACCATCGGGTAACCCTATACTGAAGGGTATCACCTCAGTCGTGACTAAACTCAAACACTCAACACATGCATCAGATGAATGCGTAGCTGTAGTATCAAACAAAACTCTAATAGGTAAACCATGAATCAAAATGGTACCTGTAGCAGCCGGTGCAGCTGGCTCCTCTGCACTCCTCAACTCATAAACTCTACCCTGTACTCCTCTAGTGTTAGTGGTACTCCCACCACAATCTCTACCTCTAATCGACCAAGGAGTAGATCCCTGAGTAGTAGGAAGATCTGGGACTCTTTGCTGTCCCTGTATCTGCTGCTGAGGTGGCCTCTGCCCACCTACTGCTGCACTAGCAGGAGAAGAACCCTGCTGTGATGAAGCTCTGCCCCGTTTACAGAAGACAGTTATGTGACCTTGTCTGCCACAAGTGAAGCAAGTCACTAACGGCCTCGTGCACTCTGGTCGTATATGTCCATGATCACCACAATTATAGCAATGTCGTCTCTTGTCTGCAACCGGTGCAGACGAGGGATAATACTGGCGTTTCTGGCCTCGTCCTGTACTAACATCTCCACCAGCACCACTGGTCTACTCAGTCCGCTGTCTCTTCTCAGATCTTCTATGCTCCTTTGGAACTCGAGTAATCTCAGCAGCACGTGCCGGTATAACTGGCACCTGAGTAGCTCCATGGGATCTTTCAAACGATCCCTCATGTGCCAGCAGATCTGGGGTACGTCTACCCGCTCTGGCAGCCTCCTCCACTTGTCTGATGTACGCGCGGAAATCTGGTCCCCTCATATAGACATAATCCGAGTCATCTGACTGGACTCACTGTGGTCTCTGTCTCCCAGCCATGTCGTTCCCAGTCTCAGGAACGACACTCTCAGCAACATCCTCATGGACCTCCTCCGTTGCAGGTGGATCAGCAGCGGGAATCTGACTATGTCCTATCACTACTGGAGGAAGAGGGGGTCTACCCCTACCTCGTCCAACTGCGGATAAGGCTCTAGTTTTAGCCATCTGCAGGGTATAAACCTAACTTAGAAGGCTATATATATGCCATATGTATAGATATATATATGCTAAATGTCCATCACAACATCACATAATGTAATATATATATATATATATATATATATATATATATATATATATATATATATATATATATATATATATATATATATATATATATATTGTCGAGGTCTTCAGAGGGTTGATGGCTTATCGTACACGCTATCCCAAAACATTTGTACTCATTTCAAAACCAAAACCTTTTAAAAAGTCAGACCCCTTTCGGGTTCTGTTTATTTATCTATTCGACCTTTATCGCAGATTGCAAGTGCCATTGTTGTCAACCTAACGCTCTGATACCAACTTTATAACACCCCGAATCTGTAGGACTCGAGGCGCTACTGGGCTAGGATCTCACAATGGATCTTGACCCTAGCTTGACAACAAGTTCACTGGATCTTACAACAAGGCACATATAGATTAAAACCGAACATCAAACTGTAATATATACATATCAAAAGGTATACAAAGTACCGTTGAGTACAACCAAAACATGTATCTGTACATACAAAATATCCCATATCCCACGCATAACCGAGTGTACGAAGCCCTCAACGGATCACCCCATCTGAATCACTCTGCAGTTCTCCTAACCTGCAAAGCATCTACAACACGGTATAAAACCGTTAGCTAACCATACATTTATAAGATAATGCATAGTGAACACGACCGGAGAACTAGAAGTATTTAAAGGGTTGGATAACGATAGATAAGATGTGGAATCCCGAGATAACAAGTTTAGGAAATGACTTCGGAAGGTACGAGCACTTGGATTGGTTGGATTGAAAGAAGTGTAACACAAGGATAAGAATGAGTTAAGAGATTGTTATACGGTTGATAACATTAGATATTGGATTCCTTCCGAATGGGATATGTAAATAAATAGGATTACGATACTAGGAATAAGTAAACGTGAATGGACGCGTAGGTCCCTAAACAAAAATGTTAAAGTAAATCAGGGTATCGAAGCTAGACGTCATACCCTGATTGTGAGAATGATAAGTGAAAGAATTTAAGATTGGAACGATTCTAAGAGTGAATAAATTATTGACCAGGATAATCGGATCTTTAGCTGGCAAAATCTCGAGACGAGGAGACCAGTACTGATAAGGTGAGTTCGTAGGACTCACTTAGTTACCGTTTAATACTGAGTGTGCATTTGAGTTGTGGGCTATATTCCGGTGGAACAAAAATGAATGAGTTAGATCATTGTATTGTATTTTGTTAAGTAAGGCACAACTGGATGATAACGTGCCGTAACCGTCGGTCCGGGCCGATGGTACCGGAGGATTGCCCCGATGTAACACCCCGAATCCGTAGGAATCGAGGCGCTACTGGGCTAGGATCTCACAACGGATCCTGACCCTAGCCTGACAACAAGTTCACTGGATCTTACAACAAGGCACAAATAGATTAAAAGCAAACATCAAACTGTAATATATACATATCAAAAGGTATACAAAGTACCGCTGAGTACAACCAAAACATGTATATGTACATACAAAATATCCCATATCCCACGCATAACCTAGTGTACGGAGCCCTCAGCGGATCACCCCATCTGAATCACTCTGCAGTTCTCCTAACCAGCAAAGGATCTACAACACGGTATACAAACGTTAGCTAACCATACATATATAAGATAATGCATAAGCACAAACACAAATCAAGAAATCATAAGCACATAATCATGTTGTCACACATTTACCCGGTTAATCATCTTTATAAAGTCCAAAACTCAATCGTATATATAACTGTATATGAATGTATGTGACACAAGGAATATATAATCCTCGCCTCTCGGTGCTATTGCTAGCTGGAATGGTAATCTGGTAACACTTTCCCATATACCCTTTGGGAGTGGTAAGTGCCCGTCCCGTGTACCAGATCTGGCCTATCCGCAGAGAACCTCCCAGACTCCCAGCGGGATGAAAGGGCAAGTTGTCACGGCCCTACAATGGGCGGTCACTAAACCATAGGTCGGTAATAATCAACATCGCATGCTATCAAGCATATATCACACACCACTCATGCATACATCCAATATAAGGATGGTAGCTAAGTAAGTCCTATGGACTTACCTCAACCTCGGAATACTCTCAACCACGATCCACTCTAATCTAGAGGACAACAATGCCTAATAACAAGGCATAAAGAGATATTACATCTCCTATCAATCAAAGGGGTCACACCTAGACCCAAGGGATCCATAAGGATCGTATCCAACATATAAACCTCAAAGCCATAACCGGCACCTATCGATATCATACTCATCATCATCCTATCCTCATATACATACCAAACATGCCACTAACCCGCTCATACTAGGAAAGGAAAGGATCAATACTACTCTAAGTAGATCCTGTACGAGACGCACCTACGGGACAGGAAAGACGCAGGGGCTGGGCAACGGCAAGCGCAGGCGCAGAGACATTCCCACGCAGGGGACGTGACCGTAGCCGCAGGGGCGGCGGCGCTGAGGCGCGGATGCAGTGACACAGTCAGCGCAGGGGCGGCGACTCACTGGCCCGGGGGCGGCGATAGTGCAGAACGTGATTCCCGACTTCTCTTCAACTCTTTACGTGATGATTTCAAGTCTTCATCATCCATTAGCCATACACATACATATATATACACATTCAAACATCAAAACGTGCTTAAAGATCTAATCCTAAGCTAAGGAAGAGGAAAGGAATCAAAGAAAGAAAGAAGAAGGAAGAAGAGAACTTACCACTGATGTGGCCTAAGCAAGGAAGTGATCAACACCACACTCTCAGCTGGCTCCCAAGCACAACAACACATTCACACATCATCATCCACCAAAAATCCACACAACTTCTCTTCCAAACCAAGAAGAACTCAAGAACAAGATCAAGGAGAAGGAGAGGAGGAAAGAAGGACGTGAGGGTAGCTGGAGAAGATGAAGAAACCCTTCATCAAGAGGCCAAGAAGAAGCTTATGAAGGAAGAGAAGAAAGAGTAAAGCACGGTCCAATCGGTCAACAAATCCGGCTGCAGCCGCAAGAAACCGCAGGGGCGGGCTCCTTGCCCGCAGGGGCGGGCTCCTTGCCCGCAGGGGCGGAAAACATGCTCAGCCGCAGGGGTGGCCCTCTAGACCTGCAGGGGCAGCTACCCTGGCTCAGCTCCAAAAGACTAAGGCTCTTACACCCGCGACCAGTCCAGTAGGTATACGGAAAGAGGTACATACACCAACCCTACTGGTTTACGGGTACGGGGGCAAGAGTCGGGAGACTCATGTGTTACAAGATAAGATGGAAATTAGACTGGATCAAGTCACGTAATGAAAAGATAATAAACCGGGATCTGTGTGTACATGCTGAGTGATTTACTGTATATTCCTTGTGTGTGTTTGTGCTCTAGTGACACTTTAGTATTAGAATTGTAGCTAACGGTTTATACCGTGTTGTTAGATGATGTAGGTTAGATCTCTACCGAGAGATCGAGAGTGAAGTGGTCAGCCAGGGTTTCCGTACTAGGATCGGGTGTTCGGTTATTTATTTCAGTTATTTATTTCCTTAGTTGACTTTTACTATTATACTCACTCGTCCTAGTGATTGGTTGTGTTATGTTGGTCATGTCTTTTTACTTTGAGTACTTTAATTAAAGATTTATTGTTTTCATATTTGTGTCTTGTTGCAAGGTCCGTTGTGAAATCGTTGTCAAACTAAGGCCGGGACCCACTGTGAGGTCCTAGCCAGTAACGCTCCGGATTCCCAGAATTCGGGGTGTTACAATTATTATTATTATTATTATTATTATTATTATTATTATTATTATTATTATTATTACTATTATTATTATAATAATAATAATTATTATTATTATTATTATTATCCTCTTCTCTCTTAAAACAAAGTACGTGGCCTTTACCTAGCCAATTTGATGATAATTATAAAGATGTTGTATAAATATATGTTAGATTATTTACGATTCCGTTTTGAAATCAAATTTTTTAATGGATCTTGACTTGAACATAAATCAATCGAAATATACGCATATCAATTGAATACTTCAACTCAGAGTGGGTGATGGATCTTGACTTGATTATGGTGACGTTTACTTGGCGACAGGTGAGGAGACCGCCAAGTCAGAGTGGGTGATGGATAGCGCCGCATCGATGCATGTATGTCGGGACCAAGCAATGTTTGACACCTTGAAGACTCGTGGAGAGTTTGGTAACTTCAACTCAGTTGGAGGTGAAAAGTTGAAGGTTGAAGGTGCCGGAAGCGTGACGATGAAGCTTCACAACGGTACAAAGCCACACTCTGCACAACGTGATGTATGTTCCATCGGCGAACGTGAATGTCATCTTGTTGGGTGCAATGACGATGTGGGGATATAAGTTCGTCGGCACAAGAAGGTGGTGAAAGGTGTTCAAGGGGAAGCATTTGGTTATGCGAGGCCACAAGGGTGAGAAAAACATTTTCTTCATAGAAGAAAGAGTAGTGCAAAATATATATTGATGCGCCCTTGACCACCATGACCGCGGATGAAGAGGACGATGCTTTGCGGGTTCGCTCCGATGGACCGCTCACTCGTTCCCGAGCCAAAGCCATCGCCCAAGCTACCGGCTCAATCATCCGACGCACCGTCACATCACTTGGACCCGTTAGTGGCATGCCATGTCACCACTCCACCATGGCATAGGCTTCCGGCGCCACGTCATCAAGCTAGCAAATATTATTATTATATTTTGCATTTTAAATAATAATAGACTTTAATTTTCGGAACATTAATTCCGGAACTTAATTCCGTGAGTTAATTTCCGGCATTGATAGTCTAGACCTTTGGTTTCGGGAGTTGCCCCGACTTTATTTCCCGCCTTTATTTCCGTCATTCAATTTCCGACTTTTGGTGTAGCCTTCACCCACTATATAAGGGATGCTTGGCTTCACTTGTAAATCATGTCTAATTTTAATCAAGTATTTTGAAGGAAAATCCTCATTCTTGATCTAGGCATCACTTCCTCTTCAATCCCCTCAAAGTTCTTCCTTGGATCAAGTCTTAGATCCAAGAACTCACATTCGAGGATTCTTCTAAAGAATCAAACTATCAAATCCACTACAACGTTTGCTCGATCTCTCTAGATCGAATCAAACCTACGATTCCGCATCCATATCAATCGCTTCCGCCCCACCAAACTTCTATCAAAGTTCTCTTTTGCACATCATCAACGAGTAGTCGAAACTCTAGCTTGGTCTAGATCCGGCGTTCGTCCTTCAACGATTTCAAGGACGCATCAAATTGGCATCAGAGCAAAGGGACCGAAGCTAAGTTCTCTTTAATCTTGTTTTTGTGCGTTATATTTTTATCCTTCTTTGCCTTTGTTGTTCTTCCCTTCTTGAAGATCTTCAACTTGTTCTTCGTGTTCTTCAACTTGTTCTTCGTGTTCTTCGAAGTTGTCTTGAATTTTTTTTTTTTTTTTTCTTCTCACCAAACATATTTAGGAGATAGTTGGTTTGCCATCAAACCATCTATCAAAAACAATTTGTTCTTCAACCGACCCAATCTGACAAGTTTGTTAATCGATTTTACCAAATTTCTTGGGATTTTTTTGTTAACAAATTCGGATATCTTGCATTTTGATATTCAAACAAAAACAAAAAATCAAAACTCTTCAACAAAGCGGATTTGTTTCCAAAGTGTTTCATCTCTTGCATCAAAAAAGTTGCAAAGTTCAAAAAAAAAAAAAAAAAAAAATACAAAGTGAAAAGACGTCCGGCAAACCGTTCCATCCGAAAAATCGGATTTTACAAAACGGTCAAAGACCGAAAGCAAGCAAAGCTTGCCGAGTGAGCAATCCGTCCATCTTCTGTCTCTCCATTTTCTTACATACGTGCAAAATATCACTTGTTTATTTGTGTGAATTGGTTCAAATTTTGTTGGATTTGCCTAC
Source organism: Fagopyrum tataricum (assembly GCA_002319775.1). Taxonomy (NCBI): domain Eukaryota; kingdom Viridiplantae; phylum Streptophyta; class Magnoliopsida; order Caryophyllales; family Polygonaceae; genus Fagopyrum; species Fagopyrum tataricum. The sequence continues at coordinate 34,325,815 of CM008284.1, forward strand.
CTTGCTTAACCGCCAAACGGCCTTCCCAAAAGTAGAACCTTAACGCACTTGAACTTGGGTAACGTTGACTTAATTCGTCACCTTGCTCATTTGATTTCTTGCATTTGTTTGTATTCATTTGGAATCATGACTAACGTGGATATGGAAAACTCACAGGATGCTCGTGAACGAGAAAATGCCTCCTTATCCGAGGAAGTTGTTAGTCTAAAGCAACAAATGGAGGAGATGAGGGCACAACTTTTGGCCCTTACGACCACTCCACGCCCCGCCCCAAATCCAAATGACACCATGGTCGAGACTTCCACGTCCGACGCTCGTCGGAAGGGCAAAGGTCTTTTGGGAACCGACCCGTATCAAGGTCTTAGGCTTGCCTCAGTCATCGAAAGCCAAACTCAACAAGACGGCAGGCACCACCTCAATGAGACCGAGAACAATAATGGCCCGACTCCGGGATGATCTACTTTATGTAGATACAATGGACCGGAACAAGCGCTTCGAGCGCAATCGTAAACGGTACGGATCGCCCCCACCTTTATCTAATGCACATAATACTAACCGTCCCATACAGGAAGATTATCGGCACACCAATCAACAAGATCGTCATCCTCGACGTTCCGGTAATGATCGATATGAGCAACGCCACCAACGACGTAGCCGGCGTTCATCATACCGCGACTATGATGAGTATGACGAGGGGGACGATTTTGATGAGTTTTCCGACGATGAAGCCAACTTGGAACGGGTGGCTCATGTTCGTCCATGGCACCCACCCGTCCGAGATCCATTTGAGAACCAAGACCGAGGAGAAGAATGGTTGCCTCCTCCTAACCCACCAAGACATGCACATCAACGAGCCCATCGTGATGATATGCCACCGCCCCGCCCGGATCCCTACAAAGCTCGTAGGGAAGGTAAAGTTAAATTTCCAATATTTTATGGGGAATATGATCCTTGTGTGTTTCTTGATTGGGCACAAGACATGAAAAGGGCTTTGAAGCATTGCCACTATGAGGAGTACGAGAAGATCGAAGCGGCAACCTTGTACTTTGAAGGCGATGCAAAATCTTGGTGGAACCGATATGAACACGTCCGTGAGAACCGAGGATGGGAACCAGTTGCGACGTTTGATCAACTGATCTACGTCATGACAAAGAAGTATGTCCCCGACGACTTCAAAAATGATATGCGGATGCAAATTGCCGAGCTCCAACAAGGCAAACTCACTCCGGTGGCCTACTTGGCCAAGCTCGAGGACATGCATATGAAGGCCGGCATCTCGGCCTCGCCCTCCGCCTTACGCACCAAGTTCATGAGTGGCCTCAATCCATCAATCCGACGACCCCTTGAGATCGTTCCCATATAGAGACTTGGGAGCTTTGTGCCATGCGGCCATGAAGCTTCACAAGCAACAACAAGAGACTCCAAAATACTCAAGGTATAACTCCTCTCCAAATCAATACGCTTATTCTACTAACACCCGTGCTCGAGATGTATCTAGTTATCAAGAGTCCGGCGCCACCACAGGAGCCCAACGGATGGTCCAATCCACCCGACAAGCGGATACCGAGAGGGCACCACAACGTGGTCCCAATGTCCCGGCACAAGTGCCTCCCGGCCGCACTCCTCAAGGACCTCCACCGGCGGCACGGCCAAGGGAGCCCGTGTGTTATAAATGTAGCGGATTCGGTCACGTCCAACGTGATTGCCCGAACACAAAGCGTGTGTTGTTTGCCAATCCCTCATATGCAGATGAGGAAGATGAAGAAGACGGCGATATCATCATAGAGGATGACCAAGACGCCGACCCCTACTACGGCATGGAACCATGCGAAGAACAAATGGCTTGCGGCCCGGCACAACCCGGTAAGTTCGCCCTTGTATCTCGTAGAATTTTAGCCGTTAAGGAATTTGTCCCTATTGACCAACGCGAGAATCTCTTTCACTCTCGTTGTTTGGTCAATAACACTAGTCTCTCTCTCATAGTTGATGGGGGTTCTTGTTGTAATATTATCAACGAAAAAGTGGTAAAACACTTTAAGTTGCCTACAACCCCCCACCCAACACCTTATGGAATCCAATGGATTTCCGATAAGGCGTGTGACACCGTCACACGACAAGCTTGGGTGACGTTTTCCATAGGCGGCTATGTTGATAAGATCCTTTGTGATGTTATCAAGATGGACGCCACACATGTATTATTAGGACGACCATGGCAATTCGATCGCCGTACATTCCATGATGGTTATCTTAATAGATACATGTTCCAATATAATGGAAAACGGGTCACATTGTTGCCTATGACTCCACATGAAATATTAATTGATTATGCGGAACGGAAGAGGCAACAAACCATTGATGAGACCACTACGCCGGCAACATCGGACCCTCCTAGGAGTCCTTCCGATGTTGTGGGTGCTAGTACTTCCGGATCCCGGAACACCGCCTCTAGTAACCGTGCTATTGAGTCTAGAGATAGTAAAGGAAGCATCGTCCCAACGAATGCAACTTTACCATCTCCGGAACCAATAATCAAAGGCCGGTGTGAGCCGAGGGTACTTTTCGCCCGGAAACATGATGTGACACCGGTCAAGGAAGGCAAGTTGCCATGCTTCTTACTTGTTCCTTTTTGCTTATCTACTTCCAATGACCTTAGTAATATGCCGCACGAGGTGTCTACTTTGTTGTCTGATTTTCAGGACGTCTTGACCGATGAACTACCACCCGGCTTGCCACCGATCCGTGGAATTGAGCACCAAATCGATTTGGTGCCCGGCGCGTCTTTACCCAACCGTGCCGCTTACCGTGCAAGTCCGGAAGAAACTAAGGAGCCTACAACGTCAAGTCCAAGAGCTCCTAGACCGGGGATATGTTCGTGAGTCCCTTTCACCATGTGCCGTGCCGGTCATTTTGGGTGCCCAGAAGGACGGGTCTTGGAGGATGTGTGTCGATTGCCGAGCCATCAACCAAATAACCGTCAAGTACCGGCATCCGATCCCCGCGCCTCGACGACATGTTGGATGAACTACACGGCGCCACCGTGTTCTCAAAGATTGATCTCCGGAGCGGGTATCACCAAATCCGGATGGCCGAAGGTGACGAGTGGGAAAACGGCTTTCAAGACAAAGTACGGATTATATGAGTGGCTTGTCATGCCGTTCGGACTCTCCAACGCCCCATCAACGTTCATGCGCCTCATGAACCATGTCCTTCGCCGGTTTTTGGGTAATTTCGTAGTTGTTTATTTTGACGATATTTTAATTTTTAGTAAGTCTTTGGATGAGCACATCGGGCACCTTCGCAAGTGCTCGAGTGCCTTAGACAAGAACAATTATTCGTCAATATTGAAAAATGTGTCTTTTGTTCCGACACAACTATATTTCTTGGCTATGTCGTGTCTAAGGACGGACTCCGAGTAGACGAATCCAAAGTTCGCGCTATTCGTGAGTGGCCTACACCTAGTACGGTCACCATGGTCGAGCCTTTCTCGGCCTAGCGGGCTTCTACCGACGCTTTGTCAAAGACTTTAGCTCGGTAGCGGCGCCGCTTCATGAGCTCACTACTAAGGGTGTCACGTTTGAGTGGCGTGATACCCATGCTCGAGCGTTTGATGCGCTCAAAGACCGACTTTGCAATGCACCACTACTCCAACTCCCAAATTTCTCGAAAACCTTCGAGGTGGAGTGTGATGCATCTAATGTTGGCATTGGGGGGGTTCTTCTCCAAGAGAATCGGCCCATTGCTTACTTTAGCGAAAAGCTTTCCGGTCCACCACTCAACTATCCAACCTATGACAAGGAACTATATGCTTTAGTTCGTTGCCTAAAGACATGGCAACACTACTTGTGGCCGAAGGAGTTCGTGATTCATTCGGATCATGCGGCTCTTTCGTATCTCAAGAGTCAAACTAATTTGAGTCGGCGCCATGCAAGTTGGGTAGAATTTTTAGAAACCTTTCCTTATGTCATTCGGCATAAGAAAGGAAAAGAGAATGTGGTAGCCGATGCCCTTTCTCGGCGTTATATCCTCTTGGTGCATATGGACGCCAAGATCCATGGCTTTGCTCTTATCAAAGAGTTATATGCCACGGATCTTGACTTCAAGGATATATTTGCCAAATGCCTTGACCTCCGAGAGCATGAGACCTTCTTTATTAATGATGGCTATTTGTTCCGCGCGGGAAAACTTTGTATTCCGCGTTCGTCCATACGCCACTTGTTGATAAAGGAAGCCCATGAGGGTCGTGGTCACTTCGGTGCTACCAAGACTCTCGCCGCTCTCCAAGAGCACTTCTTTTGGCCGAAAATGCGCAAGCATGTGACACGGTTTTGCACAAGTTGCATAACATGTCATCATGCCAAATCGCGTCAAGGTCCGGACGGATTGTATTCTCCTTTGCCTATACCAATGGGACCTTGGGAGGATCTTTCTATGGACTTTGTAGTTGGCCTACCTATGTCCAAACGAGGCAACGACTCCATTTTTGTGGTAGTCGACCGTTTTTCCAAAATGGCTCATTTTATCGCGTGTAAGAGCACCCAAAATGCTAGCGATGTTGCCACATTATTCTTTAACAATGTGGTGCGCTTACACGGGATACCACGTTCCATCCTTAGTGATCGGGACGTGAAATTTGTGAGTCACTTCTGGAGAACGTTGTGGGGAAAACTTGGAACCAACTTGTTGTTCTCAAGTAGTTATCACCCCCAAACCGATGGTCAAACGGAGGTGACCAATCGGACTCTCGGTGCTCTACTTAGAGCAACGCTTAGGAACAACCCACGAAAGTGGGAGGACTTAATTTCCGTTGTGGAGTTTTCATATAACAGGTCTAGGCACTCGGCAACTAAACTCTCACCATTTGAAGTTGTCTACGGCCTTAATCCACACACGCCATTGGACTTCACACCACGTCCACTCAAGGACGGTGAACACATCAACGCCGCAAGTCGAGCCGCCTCAATCATTGAACTTCATGAGCGGACAAGAGCACAACTCCAACGTCGTGCCGGCCCAACTTGCCGAACAACGCAATAAGGGCCGTCGCGACATATCTTTCGAGCCCGGCGATCTTGTTTGGCTCCACTTAAGGAAGGAGCGTTTCCCATCTCGACGCAAGGGCAAGCTATCGGATCGAGGTGATGGCCCTTTCCGGATCCTATCACGACATGGTCCAAATGCCTACAAGTTGGAGCTTCCGGATTCCTACGGCGTGCACCCAACGTTCAATGTCAAGGATCTAGCCCCTTATGTTGAGCCCTTATTTGACGACGGTGAAACGGGGACGTTTCACATCCAAGATGGGGGGACTGATGCGCCCTTGACCACCATGACCGCGGATGAAGAGGACGATGCTTTGCGGGTTCGCTCCGATGGACCGCTCACTCGTTCCCGAGCCAAAGCCATCGCCCAAGCTACCGGCTCAATCATCCGACGCACCGTCACATCACTTGGACCCGTTAGTGGCATGCCATGTCACCACTCCACCATGGCATAGGCTTCCGGCGCCACGTCATCAAGCTAGCAAATATTATTATTATATTTTGCATTTTAAATAATAATAGACTTTAATTTTCGGAACATTAATTCCGGAACTTAATTCCGTGAGTTAATTTCCGGCATTGATAGTCTAGACCTTTGGTTTCGGGAGTTGCCCCGACTTTATTTCCCGCCTTTATTTCCGTCATTCAATTTCCGACTTTTGGTGTAGCCTTCACCCACTATATAAGGGATGCTTGGCTTCACTTGTAAATCATGTCTAATTTTAATCAAGTATTTTGAAGGAAAATCCTCATTCTTGATCTAGGCATCACTTCCTCTTCAATCCCCTCAAAGTTCTTCCTTGGATCAAGTCTTAGATCCAAGAACTCACATTCGAGGATTCTTCTAAAGAATCAAACTATCAAATCCACTACAACGTTTGCTCGATCTCTCTAGATCGAATCAAACCTACGATTCCGCATCCATATCAATCGCTTCCGCCCCACCAAACTTCTATCAAAGTTCTCTTTTGCACATCATCAACGAGTAGTCGAAACTCTAGCTTGGTCTAGATCCGGCGTTCGTCCTTCAACGATTTCAAGGACGCATCATATATGGTAGCTATTCATTGGTTTTACACCCCTATAAATCCCTATCAATAATGATAGAAACTCACAGGATAGTAAAACTCACGGTATGCTTTAAAAATTATAAAACTCGCAATAAATACTCAATCGCAACAAACCCACAGTGTATGGATCAATTGTAGGATGAACAAGTTTTCCATGGTCGAACACAAGGACTAGGTGGATTAATTCACGATAATGCTTATAGATAGTATAAATCTAGAATAAGAAAATGATTGGAAAAGATAAGGGAAAGAAAGTCAAAAAGTTTTTAAAAGAGGTTTTTGGCGTTCACAATTGAATGTCACCTTTTCAATTGAAAACAATTTTATAAAAACGAAATAAAAGAAAAGATAATCAAATTAAAGGAAAGAAAATGGATTCCAAGGGTTCAAGATCATTGTTTATATATGGACTCAGGAAAACTCATAAGGCATCTATGATTGGCAAGCATAGGGATGAACATTTCTAAGCTGATGGTCTATTACCGGGTAAGTCCCAAGAGGTAGGAAATTCTAAACAAACCATACTACAAACTAAGGATAAGGTAAACCTTTACCAGGTAAGTCTGAGGAATTACCTAACTTAGTAGGAAATCAAAGCACATTCAACCAATAAAGGATAAACCTCTATTACCTAAGATCATTTCTCTAAGGTATCTAAGAAGGGATATCACCGGGTAAGTCTCAATTCCAACTTAGGTTACTAGCTAGAAGGATTCTAACCAGGTTCAAGTCCAAATAAACCACTAGGATTTCAAGGCTAAACTAACCAAACATAAACTCAAACTATTCCATCATAATCTAAGACATAAACAAATCCCTGTCAACCTTGGAACCACAAAATTCTAGCCAATAACAATCATATCAAAAGGCAAATAAAGAAATAACAAAAAGGGAAAGAAAGAACTCAACTTTCAATGAATGAAAACTTGCAATTGTATTAAATCTTAAATCCAACAATATCCCTAAAAAAATCTGAATGCAAAAGTCTCCAACTTAAATCTAAACTATGAAGAACAATGGTGAAGAAGAAGGGAAGGGAAGGAGACGGCTCCCCCCTCTAGGGCTAACTCTGGGCGACTCCCAGCACACCTTGGAATGAATCCAAGACTTCCTTTTACACATAAAACCTAGCTAAAAGACATTGGGCCCAAAATGGAAACAACCCGCAAAATAAAATAAGATGCTCAGGGAATCTCGGTCAAAGATCTCGGCCGAGATTTGTCACAGTCGGGGCCGAGATTTCGATTTCGTCTTCAGCGCCATGGGCATCTCGGTCGGGTCGACCGAGATTTTACAACAGTACCTTCCAACTCAACCAAGATCATGGATCTCGGTCCGAGATCAAGGGATCTCGCCCGAGATCAGGCAAATCTCGGTCATGGTCGACCGAGATCAAGGCCGAGATTGCTATTCTTCGTTCCTTCGTGCTTTTAGCTTGATTCCTAGCCCTTTCCCGTGCACGTACGCTCGCTCCAATGCATCCACTTCGAGGCTTGATCCTCCAATGCGTTGTTTTAGCTCTAAAATGTGTCAAATCAGCTACAAAGCCACAAATAGTGTGTGTAGACATCTATACTCGCAAAGTTGCACTAGACAAGTATAAGGACACAAACTAAGGCTAAAACATGAATGCGGAAAGGGAAAATCTAACTAAATGCATGACTACAACAGGTCGATAAATCATGTTATCAGTAGCACTGAAGCTAAGAAGCGGATGCATGTGAAATTTTCGATACGGTGAAGATACTTGGAAATAGGAAATTAAGGAAGGAAATGTCGGACTAAATTTCTATTTCAAAGAATTGTGGGTAAATTTATGAAATTATATATTAAGCCCATAATTAACATAGTGAAGGCCCATAACTTCATCCAATTTGATGAATTACAAAATGGAAGCATCTAGAGATCTAGAGAGCATAGTAACAGTTTCTAGCTTAGAAGTCTCTATGTTAGACTAGTTAAATCAAGATAGTGGTTCATTAGTATCTTAATTAAGATTAATCTAGAATAATGTGTAATAATTTTTATTTAGAATATTGTGAAGGTCGGTTGTGTGCAATGTGAATCAACCGACATTGCATCCTATAAATATCCATGTATGTTGTTGTATAATATAATAATATAAGAGAGTGTATTTCCATCAAAGGCTTACATATTGAAGGTGAGTTTGAGTGAGAGTGTAGTGCGTAACAAAAATACCCGCTTAAAAATATTCGGAGTGAGCCGTAAATGCGGATTTTCGCCAGCAGCGGTTTCTAAAACTTTAAATTTATCATTTAGCCAAGAAAATTTTACATTGCAAAGTGAAGAGTTTAAGCCAAGAAAACTTTATAGGTATGTTCCGAGTAAGCCAACAACCTCCTTCATGCTTGGATCCACTAGTCTTCTTCTACTAGTAAAAACTAGGATTTCATTCACAAGGTGAGAATCTCGACCATCACGTCTTTTGTGTACTTCACCTGAAAAGCCGAAACGAAGTTATTTACTGCAATACAGGAAGCTCGACCATTGAATGTGCCCAACGTATTGTACTTTCTGTCAAACTTTTTGCTTATGTCAATTGGACCAAATGTAACAATGAAATTACTGCTTGGACAAATATCTTAGCAGTCACTCATTCGGGATAAAGACAAACATGTACCAAGATGTTGGTAATGTGAGTTCAAGTACTAGTATTACCAAACCAATAATATGAAGCCCTTGAAAATCCACTATTCAAGTTATCAAGACAGATGAGCGGATTAAGGGAATCCACTCTACTTCCAAAATCACTCAGCCTCAAAGAAAGATTCATAAGAACAAGTCTAAGAGGTCAGGGGCGCTTCGTTGACTAGCACAATTCACAACTCTATAAAGAAAACTCTAGGCGAGGGAAAACAAGATTTAACCAAACAAGGAGGTCCAACTAAGACTTCTCAAGCTATTTTTCTCAAGCTATTTTACTGATCCAAATGTACATTGGGCCCATCCCAGCTTCATTGAAGGGTTTGTTGAGGTTACTTATGTTTTGCCTTGTCGGATTTTCATGTGATCCGTCATTATGGATGTTAATAGAAACGATTGATGGGTAAATGGGATAAGGTTCTAGTAAACAAGAATTCATCTATAATATAGATTGGTAGCACTTCTGACTTTCAACCCTCGTAAACTTGTTGATTAATCCTTTTATGACTAGTTGAGAGCTCCTTCATTACATGGTTAGTTGGAAAAGGTTGTCCTCCGCTTAAGGAAGGGATTGCACATGTGAGGGCATTTTGCGAGTATTATGACTTGGGCCGGTACGAAAAATTGTTCCTCTGGTCTCGTTACATAACTAGGCATGTTCAATATTTGCATATGAACTCATTTATTTTCAATATGTGGTTATTACCCTCACTTGTGTTGTCTACGGTATGTGGAGGGGTGTGCAACATCAAATTAATGTTTTGAAGATTGTCGGATTGCTACTCAACTGTGTGTAGATGTTTGTTTGATGGAGGTTATACATGTTTAGTGTTTCCAATAGATGGAACACGTTTATTTTTAGGATGCACATTAGTTCCTTTACTTGCGTAATCTACATTCTACCATGTCTAGAGGGTGCATAACATCAAACTAATGTTTTAAGATGGAACTGTTTGATTGCTACTTAGCCGTGTGTATAGACGCTTGCTTGATAGAGGCTTACTGAAATATGTGGTGTGCTTTGTTGCTAATAAAGTTGTATAATCACAGAGGGTACACATAATATCACTTAATTTATTAATGTTGTGGTTGTTGGCATTTGCTAATATAATTGGACGATCATGATCGGATACATTTGATTTCACTTCATTAATTTTTGCGGTTGTTGTCATATTCTCTTAATTGGAAAGAATTATCGTATTAAACACCGAAACATTTGTGTCATTTACAATAAAAGCAATGGCCGCCGGCGGAATTTAACTTTAATTCGAAATCTATAAGCATCAATTCTGAACGGTCGCATACAAAACCCCCTACTTTTTCATCGCATTAGGTAACACTAGAATATTTTCAAAATTAATTTGTCGGAATAATCATGTCAAAAGTCACATAAAACCAAAGTCGAACCGAAGGATTCACTTGTTAATCGATTTAAATGTCCCTGTAAATAAATATTTGAAGAAGGGAGCTCCGGTTGAAATAAAAATTCAAGGAAATAACAATTCTTTATAATGAGATTTGATTTCAATATTATTTCGCGTTTAATTGGATTTGTCAAAATTTAGTCTGTTTTGTTGTTGTTGTGGATAATATGATCTTTCACATCTGTAAACCAAGTAATTACATTTTACAGAATATTGGAAAGACAACAGTTATAAGTTTACAAATAAAATAAGCGTCACAACCTAACCTGCAATCCATATCCTTGTCTCTTCCCAGCATGCAAGCGTGACACCCTAACCTGCAAATTACGCCTCCTCTACAAAAGTGTCGGCGACGATCTCAGGACAGAGAAGCCGCGTCACAACAAAATCAAGGTTAGTGTCGACGTATCATTTAATTGTTACAAACGTGTAGACTGTTGAATTGCTAATTTATTATGTTGGTGTGCTTATGAAGTCAAGGAAATCTCAAAATATATTGCTTGATTACAGATGCTTTCTTTTATTGCTGATATGTGTATTTTTTTTGAGTTAAATGGGCTATAAATGCACTTATTTTAATATTGGTATAAAGTATATAGGGTTGATTAATTAATGGGACTAATTGTGTAGGTATAAATAGGTTTTTTTTAAATTTCTTTTACTCTTCTCCCCGCTTCCTTACACTCTCTCGTGAAGAACCCTACTGGCGATTTCAGTCTCATCTTCTCACCACGTTCGTTGTTGTTCTTCTTCGATTTCTTCTTCTTCGTCACATTTATTGATTCATTCTTTGATTTCTACCTGTTTTCAGTTTTTAGTATCTTCATTGTGTGTGTTGTTAAGGCGATTTCTGTCCATTTGGTTCCCAGTTTCTCCTGTGACGAAGAACACTCACAGGTTCGTTCCTCTCTGTGGTTCGCCTTCTTTCTTCTACTTTGATTTCTTCTTCTTTGTCCCATGAAGTAGTCATTGTCTGTGTTGTTACTTTTATGCTAGGTTTTTGTCGTCCTTTTTGGTTTTATGCTAGGTTTCTGCTAGTTACTTTCTTCTTGTTCATTGTTTTCAGTTTCTTCATTGTCTTTTTCCTATGTTTATGCTTTCTGGATGTTTTTTTTGTTACTCTTCTTCAGTGTCTTCATTGTCATGATTTTTGTACACCACCATTACTAATGCCCCAGAAACACAAACAACTTTACCTACAAACTTCATTTGCCTTATTTTGAACACATTCACTGTTTCTTTTCTGTATAAAGAAAAATAAATGTGGAATGGATCTTGAAACACATAAATTTGCAAATGACTATGGGAAATGTTTATTAAACTTACCCCATGACTGTAGCCAGCAGAAATGTGAAAAACAAGAATTGAGGGTTGTATCGCTGCAGCATAAGTTGGATTGGTGTAGCTACGAACGAAGAGAAATAAAAGCTGGTTTACAAATATCCTAAGCAGATGTCATGTTTGAAAGTTAGTAGATGTTACATATATTATTATGCTTAAAATACAAATTTTATTGAAAGGTGCATACCCTGTGAGCCCTAGAAACAAAAATGCAATCAGTAACTTCTTAGTCATTGGTGGTTGAACTTGCCTACACAATAGATATCATTATGTAGTTATTCTCTTCATCCCATTAAGTGATTTATTGTCTTTATTCTACTTGTTATGTAAGTACTCTCTTCTTTAGTGTCTTCCTTGTCGTGATTTTTGGTTATCTGGATAGTTATGTACTTACCCTCTTCTTCCCAATGTATTATTGTCCTTTTCTTTTTCTTGTTCTGTTTGTAATAGTCTTTTTTATTATTATTGGTTCTTCTCTGTTTTGTAATAGGCTTATGTTTTCTTATATGTTCTCAAGTAATATAATGTCTACTACAGATCAAGCATCTCTTCAAGATGAACCTGACACTTCAAAATTTGTAAGTCCTTTTATGTACTTGTTTCTGTTCAATATTTGTTGTGGAGTAGCTGGCTAACATCAATACAAATGAATACTTCTTTTACAATAGCTGCTTATAGATAGTTTGCAATTTATATATTGTTATTTATGAATTTGTATATTTTCTTATACTTATTTCAGTTGAAGTTAAGCAAGTCCAGACCAAACAGTTCAAAATCCTTTCAAGTGAGTACTTTTTGTACTCTTTATCTCTCATTTATTACCCAAATTAATTACTAATATTGTTTTTGTTTTTTGAAGTTTAATTATAGATTTACCGAGGCCCCCTCTATTCAGAATTCCCGAATCAACAACTTTTCTCGAATGTTGTTGATTCCATTTCTATTAGAAGGGTTGTCACCTCGTGACAAAATCATTTTCTCACATGGCATCTTTCAATACATAATCAAAATGGGAGATAAGCTTCGAACTTCTAACAAGCTTATTCATTTTCTACTTCTTCGTCAAGTTGTTACCAACGGAAAAAAAAAATCTATTTGGTTTGGAATTGGTAAAAAACTTTTACGATTTGGAATTATTGAGTTCGCTATCATTACTCGTCTTGATTGTTCAAAATCAAACTACTTTGACCAAATGGTAGTGGAGCATTGTGATATGAAAGATGCAGTTGGCCATGATAGATGCACAATTGCTCACCTTGAAGAGCTCTATAAAACTGAACCGGCAGAATCTCCGAATAAGTTGAAAATGGCTTTAATTTTGTTTGTTGAAGGAGTATTAGTTTCTAGGGATAAGAAGACTATGATATCCCAGTTTGTTATTGATCTTGTGAATGATATGGATGCGTTTGACACTTTTAACTGGGGGAATCATGTTTTTTCCCATACTCTTCATTTTCTTCAATCTTGTGATCCCGCAAAGGAAAGAGCCAGCTTGAACTGTAACATAGGCGGCTTTCTCTTGCTTTGCAGGTTCCGTTCTTTGTTACATTTTGTTTTATATTAGTCTTATTTTTATTTGCTTTATACTAATTCTTATAATTTTTCATGTTTCTAGATAATGGTTTTTGAGGCCATTCCATCGTTGGCTTCTTTGTTTGCACACATTGATCCGACTGCTAAAATACTTACTTTAAAGTATCAGTCACGTACCCAATCTAGGAAAGCTTTTGGGTATGGTGATATTAAGGCTGTTGTTTCTTCATTGAATGATGATAGTATAAAATCTTTTGAGTTTAGTAAACAGAATGATGACATGGATTGGTGGGATGATGAGTGTATAGATTCTAGACTTAAAGTTATTTTTGAGTTGGGCTTGGATGCTTGTTTTGTTCAAATTTGTAATGCAATCAGTGAAGATGTCCAGAAACAAAGGTTTGTACAATTTCATATATTTAATTTATCTTATTTTCAATTCACTTAATTTTCTCATTTTTTGACAATTCTAAACAAATCAAAGTTTTGGTTGAACAAGAATCTGATGGGGATGATTTTGTTAATCCCCCTAAGAAACTTGTTGTTTCTAAACCTGTTCCCCAAAAACCAGCTGACAAGAAGAAGAAGAAGACGAAGAAGACGGCATTCCAGGAGGCAGATATGTCCGCTCCTACATCTCCTTCTTCACGGTAAATTTTATATTCTTAGTTATTCTGTTGATTTTGGTTATAGTTATTACATTAAATGTTTTGTAATATGTTTTTAGTTACCCAATGAGGTCTAAGACCAAGGCTCTTGTTATTTCACCTGCTGAACCTGTTGAGCCCTCGGAACCTTCCGAGCCTGCTGCGAAGAAGGAATCGAAAAAAAAGGAAGGTTGTTTCTCCTTCTTCACGGTAATAGTTCATAAGGTTTGGGTAAAAGGTTGGGTAATACAGATTGCTAACAAAGTTGTATTTTTTCTGATTTTATAGTTACCCAAAAAGGTCTAAGGGTAAGGCTCCCCAGATTGCCTCAGTTGCTGATGATTAGGAGCCTGTTGATCCTGCAATTGGCACAATTGGTGGTGATGATGCTACGTGAGTATATATTTTACTCAGTATTTTTTTATCTTTTTTACAAGTGTAATGTAATAAAAAAAATTATTCTTCACTGCAGTGTTGGGACTACTTGGGTAACATTAATTCTTGATCAACTGAATGAAGTGAAGAATGTGCAGCTTCAGTTGGCTGAACAACTTCAACTTCAAGGGAATACAATTGAAGACTTAGTTTCTTACTCTAGAGATTTAGGTGATCTCTATGAGAAAATTGATACTGAAATATTCTCGTCTAGTAATCGTACTGTTAACAAACTTAAGTCCTGGATTGAATCAAAAAATGTAATTAAAACAACTTCTACCGGGGATGCTTCTTCGTCTAAGCAACCCGACCATGCTGCAGTTGAAGTTGGAAATCTTGAGGACGAGGAAGACAAGGAACCTCAAGCTGCAGCAGGTGAAGTGGCCAATGTTGAGGACGTGGAAGACAAGGAACCTCAATCCGCTGCAGTTGAAATTTGCAATGTAGAAGGCAGTGAAGGCAATGCCAATGTCAAAATTGTTGATGTTGGAAAATCTAAGGTATATACATATACTTGGGTAACACTATACTTTATGTACTTGTGTTATAATTCTGTTTTTTTTTTTATCTTTTTCAATTTGCAGGATATTGCTCCAGATGAACAACAAAAACTGAGGTTTAGTTTGCGTTTACGCAAAGAAAGCCAGTTCAAAAAGACCCCTTTTAAGAGCAAAGTTAAGTTGCCTAAGGTTCCAAAACACAGCTTTCTCTCCACGACAGAACGTGAATCGTTGTACAAGTTCATTAAAGCTCCGGATGACAAAGCTCACATTCAAGGATATATTCATCCTTTGTCTGCAAAGACTTTGGAAGCCGTATTAAAAAAGGGCGGCTGGATTTGGGATAAGGTAACACATTTTTTTTGTTACCCAATGCACAGTTTTATGGTTTTATTTATACTTGAATTCTGTGTTTTGGTGTTATCCTTTTTCAGCAAATAGATGAGCTTATTATGCTTTTACGCAAAGCTGTGATCGAGTATCCCGAAATCTATGGGTGTGTTGTCATTTTAGGCTGTAATTGGGCAGATGCATGCAACGAAATACGTTTTAAGGAATTTTCTGAGGTAGGTGTTGATGCCTACGAAACTTTTGGTGGGAAGTTGTATGATATATTAACAGGAGATCAACCGGCATTTTTCCGGAAGAATTTATACGATGTTGATGTCATCTATTCTCCATACCACATACTTGGTAACCACTGGGTTGCATTGGAGATCAACCTCCTTCATTGGTGCATTTATGTATGTGATTGTTAGCCCGGTCTGATCACCGATTCCAAACTGCTTGATTTGTTAAAGCCTCTTTCTTGTATGTTGCCTCATGTGTTGAGGCTTCATGGGAAGCATTCAAGGCTCGGTGATAATTTGACAAAGTAGTTCAAGGTTGCAAGGAAGGCAAACTGTCCAATAAATATAGACGGGTATGTATACATTTTCTATCAATTTACCTATATAAATTTATTTATAAATTCATTATGGTTTCAAATTAAACTATGTTACATTTTAGGGGAAGTTGTGGAATTTTCACAGTCAAGTACATCCAGTACTTGTCATCTGGCCGTGATGATTTATCGATGATCAATGACGATTATGTTGCTGCCTACAGAGAACAGCTTGCCAATGTACTTTTTGTAATGGATTGGCATAAGCCTTATGAGATGCAGTAACTTGGATTGATGATGCCACATTCTGAAACTGGTGTGTTTTGTTGTATATTTTGATGATTGATGTAGTCACATTCTGAATTTGTTGGGTTTTGGTGTATATATTGATGTAGTCACATTCTGATTTCTCGACAGTTGAATGATTTCTGAATATTTACTTATGAACTAGTTATGTTTTGCTTTTAAAACTAGTTATGTCTTAATTTTTGAACATCTATGTTTTGTTATCAAACTTGATAACATTTTTTAAGATTGTGTAATAAAGTTGGGTATCAAAGTTCTTAGGTTGGGAAATAAAGCTGGGTAATATAGTTGGATAACAAAGTTCTTAAGGTTGTGTAATAAAGTTGGGTAATATAGTTCGGTAACAAAGTTGGGTAATATAGTTGGGTATCAAAGTTCTTAAGGTTAGGTAATAAAGTTGGGTAATATAGTTGGGTAACAAAGTTGGGTACCAAAGTTCATAAGGTTGGGTAACAACGTTGGGTAACAAAGTATAGTATCACAGTTGCTAAAAGTTCTTTAGTTTGGGTAACAACGTTGGGTAATAACGTTTGTGTAACAAATTCTGTTAACAATTATTTACGTTGGGTAATAAAGTTGGTTACTATTTTTGACGTTGGGTAACAAAGTACGGTATCAAAGTTGTGTCAAAGTTCATAAGGTTACCATTCATGAAGTTTGTGTAGTAAGTTTATGTAAAAGTTTGGTAACTGTTTTTAACTTTTAAATCATTGGGTGACAACAACTTGTGCTTTTACCTATTAACAAGTTTGAACTAGTAGTTACATGCTTAAGTATTAAAAATATTATCAAAGAAACAATTTCACTTGTGTAACAATAATTTTCATTACAAATCTGTAAAAACATACTCCGAAACTTCCTCAAAAAATCTATAAAAACGAGTCCATAATCCACTTTGTACTCATCCAAACAACTTACTTTGGTTGATTTGTACAAGTCTTTTTGTTATGTCCAACTATACTACAACAACTACATTTCCTCTTGCGATCCTTTTCCCATGAAGCTTTAATCCTAGCTTTTGGCATTCTTCCAGTCCTTTTACGCCTTTTAGGAGGCTCACATGCCAACATTGTAGTTTCTAAAGGAACATTCCATTCCGATTTGTTAGGTACAAGATATATTGTTTCCACATACCCAACCTTCCAATTTTCACAACTGTAATATTTTCCAATGAGGGAAGATGGGTTTTGATTCACACGTTTGGCTGCAGCTATGGCATGAATACACGGAATTTCTTCAATGTCGAACTCGTGGCATGTACAACATCGTAATTCCAAACAAACTATTTCACGTTCTTCTCCCTTTCGTACTTCAAACTGCAATATATTCTCATCCATCACGTAAACAAAGTAGTCTGAACACTCTACAAACCTCTTTTGGATTTTTTCTTCAATATTTGGAGGAGCTAAATCTACCCAAGCATTAGATTTCTTACGACGCTCTGCAAACCATCTACACATGAACTGTCTAATCTCATCCAACAATGCTAAAACTGGATACTCCCTTCCACCCTTCAAAACTTTATTCACACTTTCAGCATTGTTACTGGTCATAATGTTGTACCTTTTAGCCGGAGAGAATGCAAGCGCCCATGTTGAAATGGAAATCTCTTGAAGTAACTCTTCAACCCTCGGTTTCTCCTGTCAAATACCCAATGAACTAGGTGAATCAAGAAATATAACTTAAATTAAAATACATATAGAAATTGATTGTTAAGATAAATGAAACTTACCATTGTTATATTATTAAGTAGTTCCATGCACTTCACCTTTTTATAACTCTTTGCAGCATCTATGAACATTCCCAAGACTCTATTTGATGTTGTTCTCTTTCTAAGATTCCCTTTAATATGCCAAATACAAAATCCATGGAATGCTCTTTCATAGTGGGTTGCAATGCCTTTTTTTATAGAATTATGTCTATAAGAAATAAACACTTGTTCAATGTCGTCCGGTATGATCTGCTTCATGATTCTGAAAAAGTATTCCCACGAGGTATCATTTTCCCCATCAACGATCGCAAATGCAATCGGGTATATTTGTTGATTTGCATCTTGTGCACATGCAAGTAACAACACTCCTCCATACTTTCCTTTCAAATGAGTACCGTCTACTGTAATCACCTATATTTAATTTGAAATTTGTTATATTTTTAAGAACATAGTTAAATATAAGATACCCAACATATTATATGAACGAATAATTGAAGGACATTTCTTACCTTTCGCATTGCTTGATATCCTCTAATAGATTGCCCAAAGGCTAGAAATAAATATTTGAATCGATTATTATCATCACGTTCCAAATGAACAACGGTTCCTGGGTTGGAATACATCAACATGTATAAGTAAGACGGCATTCCATTGTAATTATCCTTTGACGTTCCTCTTATCATGTCTTTCACAGCTTCTTGTGCTTTCCAACACTTCCAGTAGCTAGCATCAACATGGTGTAGACTTTTCATAACAGTGATAATTTGATTGACTGAAGGTAATGTATTTGTATCACCATACCTATACAATACATACACATTTACATAACATAACATAGTATAACAAGTTGGGTAACAAGAATAGGTAACGTGGATTTATATCAACATATCAAACAATAAATATTTGGTAACACAATTGCATTTAAATATATTGTGTATTAAGGTTGGGTAACATTCATACGTATCAGTATTAATGTTGGGTAACATTATTGGGTATGAAAAGATACATTTAAATCTAACATTCTGTAATCTATTTGGGTAATAACATATTGGGTAACATTCTTGTGTATTAAACTATTGGGTAATTAAACTATTGGGTAACATTATTGGGTATGAAAAGATAAATTCAAATCTAACATTTTGTAATCTGCTTGGGTCTTAACCTATTGGGTAACATTCTTGTGTATTAAACTATTGGGTAATTAAACTATTGGGTAACATTATTGGGTATGAAAAGATAAATTCAAATCTAACATTTTGTAATCTGCTTGGGTCTTAACCTATTGGGTAACATTCTTGTGTATTAAACTATTGAGTAACAATATTGTATTTTGTATTGGGTAACAATCTTGTGTATTAACCTATTTGGTAACAAGTTTTGGTATTAATATATCAATGTCTTTGGTAATAGTCTTGCATATAATATAATTTGGTATTCAAACATATGGTTACAAAATTAAGTGTTGACATAAAATGAAGGTTGGGTATTACTTACATTGCTTTCACCTTTTTAGCTATGATATAAAATGAAGGATTCCTCTTGTTTTTCCTCCTCAAGTGCATTGAACAAGTGTGTGTTTTTTCAAACACTGTTGTGATAAAGGTTGATGATTTGCCTTGCATTGTGAAACACACCCTCCATTTGCACTCTTTGTCAATACACCTTGTTGTTACTGACCTCTTTCTTGATTTCACTATTCTGTATTGAGAACATTCCACTATTGCATTTAAACACAATGAGTTCTTCACTTCTGTCTTGTTCTTGTAAGTTTTGCCTTTCATAATTTCCCAATCTTCTGTTAACCAATCTTCTGTTACCCGATCTTCTATTACCCAATCTTCTGTTACCTGATCTTCTGTAACCCAATCTTCAGTTTGAGGCTCTACATCCATTGTTTGTGATACAAGTGCCAAAACTTTCTTAATTGGCTCTTCCACAATTTCATCTTCCACAATTTCATTACCCAAATAATATCCAACTTCAACTGTTTTGATACACAACGGAATACTCCAAGAAAACTTTTCCATTTTATTGATTTCCACAAAAGCTTCAAAATCCTTAATGTATTAACATCAAATGGACGGAGTGAGCAATTGAAAGGATTCTTGTACGATAACTCAACTTCATACGTTGATGTACATATTTTGAACCGTGAGACAATCAAAGTCTTTAGATCATCAAATGAAATTCCTTCTTCAACAATCAATGGCTTACTTGAGATATTTCCAACAAAATTCCATTCTCCATCCTCAACTACCCAATTGCCTCCAAAATATGCCGTAACGTATAGAAACGTCATTCCTGTATAACAAATTTTCATTACATATTCATCAACAATAACTATGACATATAAAATATAAGTTGTTACACATTTGCCTCCAAATTTATCTTCATTTATTACCCAATTATACTCAGCAACACTTTACACATCTTAATACCATAATTTAGCTTCATTTATTACCCAACTATCCTCAGCAACCGTTTACACATCTTAATACCATAATTTAGCTTAATTTATTACCCAACTATCCTCAGCAACAGTTTACACATCTTAATACCATAATTTAACATCATTTGTTACCCAACTATACTCAACAACACTTTACACATCATAATACCATAATTCACCCTCATTTGTTACCTAATTATACTCAACAACACTTTACACATCTTAATACCATATTTTAGCTTCATTTATTACCCAACTATCCTAAGCAACAGTTTAAACATCTTAATACCATAATTTAGCATCATTTGTTACCCAGGGATTTGTTACCCAATTATACTCATACACATCTTAATACCATAATTTAGCGATTTTACACAGTTACCCAATCTTCACATCTTAATACCATAATTCATCTATACTCAACAACACTTTACACCCATAATATCATTCCGCCAGCAACACTTTACACATGCGGCATAATTCAGCATCATTTGGGCCAGCATCATTTGTTACTATACTTCATCTTAATACCATAATTTTTGAGGTAAAAGGAAGACAATCTCAACCACATTCAACCAAAATTATAACATAAATCAGTAAAATTCTCATACCTGACTAAATGAAGGTGAACGATTGTCTTGAAGAATGTTGTTGAAGGATTGATTTCGGATTATCCAAATTTTCCTCTTCGATTAGTGCTGTTTGAAAATCGGGAAGATCGTTGTTGAATTTGGCTAGAATCGTGGAAGAATTTGAGTTGATTGATGGAGCATATAAGGATATGACGAGATCTGTGTTGAATTTGATGAAGAATTAGGTATGGACATTGCGAAAATCGTTGAAGCTTTCTGTCGTCGGGAAGGATGAGAGACGGCTGTTTCAATGAAACAGTGAATGAAAAAAAGAGCCCAAAATTTTAACTTAATCCTTATATAGGTGCATATTTACTTATTTAATAATTTACCCTACACACTTTCTTTTTAACACTAAAAAAGTACATACTTCCCAATCTCACCCATTTCTTTTTATGGTACTTTAGAATTATTTTGCAATTTATTTAGAAAAATGTCATTTCTAAGATCCCTTCCATCTAAACCTAATATTATGTAGAAGTTGTGGGTAATGACTGGACTGAGCTCCAACCAAGTCTCCTCATTAATATCGGCAATGGAATCAATTGTGTTGAAGACATGGGTTCTTTTCCCGGTGTATGCTCAACTTGGAAAGCTGTTGCGGGCATGGTGAAACCGGAGTGGTCTCCTGCAATGCCGTGAATTATGATACCTGAGAGTGCAGTGGATGATCCTTTGTGTAAGTGACTGTGTATGATCCCTATACAAACAAATGTTGTGAATTAAAGGTACCGGAAACCAGGGGTTGGTGTTACACAGGTCATGTGGATGCTTATATGATCATTGTAACTCATTTCATGGTAGTACATCTCTTCAACCCTCTAACAAAAGCTCGGATACCCTTTCCATCTTTGATGACATTTCCAAGAGAGATGGACGATATGATCCAGCTCACCCTTTACCAAAACAGTGTACCATGCTGTTGAGTGTGGGCATGTGTCCCACATCGACAATATGAAACCCGTGAACCTAACATATAAGTACAAGGGCTACCCCTCCTATTGCCAATTGGTTTTAGGATGGAACCCCGAGTGCTTGTGTGCGTAGGTTCACTTTGACGTGCAAAACCCTCCACATCTTTGACCCGGCGGATATAAAAGTTAAATTAACACATGCAAAAGACTTGGTGTGTTTCGAAGCATTACCTCGGTTAAGATCCCCCTTCAATCAATGAGTACCTCATAACCTTAAGGGGTTGTTCTATGCAAAAACTGGGGATTCTGTGTGTGGTCTTATGCACATCATGTCCACGTGCACATCTTCACCATAGGATCTCCATTAAGGATATTAGGTTTTCTAATAGTGAGATTTTGATCTTGTACGCTGATGGGAAACTAAAAAGTTTTAAACTAGAGCTTTTTGTTGAAAAACGAAAAGGTTCTTACCATTGAGGAGTCTGAAGAATGTGTACCCGGAAGTCCTGATGGCCCTACAGCTATATGTTGTAAACCAAACTCTAGAGATATGTATTTGGTTGAACCACGTGGTGATGTTCTCCTGCCTTTTACGGAATATGAATATCCAGTTTAATACATCTCGATGTAAGGTGTGGAAGTTCGATTCGAAGGCCAAGGCTTGGGTGCAAGAAAAGGTTCTCGGAGATATGTCATTGTTGTGAGAGTCCATAGTGCTATTGCCATATGTACATCCAATGCTGTTGTGAACTACAACCTAATTGCATCTACTTCACCGTTGAAGAAGCTAACACCATCAATGTTTGAATGGCGCGGCATAGGAAATTTTCAACTTGGAATTTTGGAGAATGGAAGGGCTGTATCATGGCAGCTACGTTCATTTCAAATTCAATTCTCCACTTTGGTTTATTCCTAAGTTTGTGTAGTTTGTAATTTTTCTTATCTTCAGTAGGTACACTTGAAAAACTTGCTTATTTTGTCTTCTGCATGGCCGTTCAATCGATTTCGGAGGCCATGTGTCAACATAAATCTTTTTATTATTGATTTAAAAAGTTATGTTTTATCAAGAAAAAACGAGAAAAAAAAATAAATTACTTTTTTTAATTAAAAAAATACATGAAAGAATTACAATAAAAAAACAAGACAAAGACCTTTCAAAACTTTAAATAGTTTCGTGAAAAAAATTAAACATAAGAGGGAAAAAATACTATAAAACATGTGCAAAAAAAAAGAAGAAAGAAAATAGTAGAAAGGAAATTTGTACTTCTAACTAATTTAATGAAAATACGTGAAATAATCTATATCTTATATATATACGCACTTTTTGTCACGTGTCGCCGCCAGGATTTTCTATCCGCCAAAAAAAATTTTAATTCGGAATTTTTATTTTATTTGTTTAAAATCAATATTTATTTGAAATATTTTTAATCCCTTTTTACGTTAATTTTTTAATCAAGATTTTGTATCACAAAATTAAAATAAAAATATTTTAAGTTTGAATTTTTGAAAATTAAAAACAAAAAATAGTTTAATTTCGATATTTTTGTTAAATTTTCAGTTAAAATTTTGATGACAGATAAGATCAAACCATTTAAAAAAAAATTTTAAAAAAAAAACAAAAATTAGTTTGTAACCCCTTTTTACGTTAGTTTTTAATCAAGATTTTGTATCACAAAATAAAAATAAAAAAAATTTTAATTTCGAATTTTTGAAAATTAAAAAAAATTTAATTTTAAATTTTTGTTTAAATTTTCAGTTAAAATCTTGATAAAAGATAAGATCAAAAAAATTTTAAAAAAAATAAACAAAAATTAGTTACGTAATTATAAATCCTTATCAAAATGATAAGAAACTAAATCTTCGCTTTATTACCATTTTTAATTTATTAATTTTTTTGGTTAAATTTCAGTTAAAATTTTGATGAAAGATAATATCAAATCTTTTAAAAATTTAAAAAAATAAATAAAACAAACCCTTATCATAAGAAACTAAATTTTCGCTGTTGTTACCCTTTTTAATTTTTTATTATTTTTTTGGTTAAATTTTCAGTTAAAATTTTGATGAGAGATAATATCAAATTTTTTGAAAAAATTTAAATAAAATAAAATAAAAATTAGTTACGTAATTCTCTTTCATATGTGCACGTTATTATCTACCCTAAATTATAAAAAAGATAAATATTATTGAATGAGTATATATAACCCTTAAACGCTGATTCTAAAATTCAAGCTGTTGTTTCTATCTCAATCATTCGGCCTCCTCATTATAATTATTTCTTTTCTTTAATTTTCTCATGGAAGCAAGATGTCGAATCTTCAATGGGGAAGGGATTGCCTTTTCTGATCATAAACATCCTTTTGTATCCTTATAATTGTATATATACTATCTTTTTATACCAGATGTCATAGGGAAAGTTAAGGCTATCTATCAAGCTCCTCCTGTGTGTGGTCAAAAAGTGTACTATGTTGTGCTACATGATCCTTTGTAAGTATGTTGTAAACATATAAATCAAACATTTTATTTTACTTTCTATACTATAGTTTTTTTTTAATGTAATGATTATTTTACTAGGTCAATCGAATTGAGGTGTTCATTTTGGTCGCGAGTTTATCAATCAACTTACGACATTGTCCACATATCTGTCCAACAATAAGGTGTATCTACCTATACAGTATATAATCATAACTAGCGATGAAGGTATATGATGCTAAACTCACTATATTTTTTAAAAAATTGTTCTATATTAACTTATTCATATTATATTGTTGAAATTATTTATATAGGTGGAATATGTATATCAACTCTATCCGACTTGAGTAAGATACATCTGAATCCTACCGGTGATGAAACAGTTGAAATTATGGAAAGGTATCTATCTAATTATATTATATTTACACATTTTGTTTTGTCAACTACTAACTATATATATTGTCTACAATTACTCTTAGCTTAGGTTCAACTCATCAACACAAGGCAACCACAATCAGCAATGTGATAGGCCTTTTCTTTCGGACCGAGATCGGACCATAGTCGATATTGGCTTTGGGCCGAGATTGGTCTATACCGCACCCGCGGGCATTTTGGCTGCCCCTGCGGGTTCCCGCTCCCGCCCTGTGATCCGCCCTGCGGTTTACGGCGGCTGCAGCCGGTTTTGTTGACTTCTTTGACCGTGTTTACTCTTTCCTTTATTCTTTCTTACCTTGCTGAGCAAGGGTCTCATTCCACTCTTATCCCACTCCAGTCCTTCCTACGTCTTCCTTGCTTCTTCATCTCTTCCTTTGGATCTTGCTTGAGAGTTTGGAGTTTGATAAGGTTTTGGGTGTGGTTTTGTGTTGCTGAAGGTTGAGTGCATGTTTGATGAGCTGCAGAGCCAGCTAAGAGTTAGTTCTGTTCTCCCTTGGTTGACTACAGCTGTGGAGGTGAGCTTCTTGCTTCTCCTTCCTTCCTTTCTTTCTTGTTCTTCCTTCTTAGCTTAGGAGTAGATGAATTGTTCATAGGGTGACGTTTGATGGTGTATGTTGATGCATGTGTGTGACTATAGAAGAGAGTAAACGTGAATTGATCACGTGAAGAGCTAAAGAGAAGCCGCGAAGTGTCATTCTGCACTGTCGCCGCCCCGCGGCAAGAGTCACCGCCCCCGCGGCTACCGTGCCACAGCGCCTGCGTCGTGCAGCGGCGTACCTGCGCTTGCCTGCGTTCCGTGTCACCGCCCCTGCGGCTTCTACCTGCCGCTGATCTTTCCGCCCCTGCGACCTTAGTTCACGCAGGTGCGTCTTGTCCCGGGACTACTTATAGTTAGGTAGTTCCTTTCCTTTCTAGTATGAGGGAACTAGTATCATGCTAGGTATCGGTTTATGACGAGTATGATATAGATATGCCGGTTATGGCCTTGAGGTTACGAGTTGGATTTGATCCCTTATGGATCCCTTGGGTCTAGGTGTGACCCTTTGTGTGATAGGATTGTGATATATATATGTGTGCCTTGTATAGGCTGTGTTGTCCTCCAGTTGGAGTGGACGTTTCTGGAATTGTTCGTAGCGAGATACTTCTGAGATTGAGGTAAGTCCATAGGACTTACTTAGCTGCTATCCTTATATTGGATGTATGCTTGAGTGGTGTGTGTTATATGTTTTATAGCATGTGTTATTATGGTCACCGACCTATGTTATATTGACCGCCATTGTAGTGGCTGTGACAACTTACCTTTCATCCCGTAGTGGAGTCTGGGAAGTTCTCTGTAAGCTAGTTAGTTCTGGTATACGGGAAAGGGCACCTACCACTCCATATGGTATACGGGAAAGGTGCGCTGATACCACTCCAGCTAGCTATTGCACGCAGAGGCGAGGGTTATTTATACATTCCTCGTGTCACGTATATTCATATACATTTATTATACGATTGAATGTTGGACTTATTAAAGATAATAAACCGGGTAAATGTGTGATATCATGATGATGTGTAATATTATTGACGTGTGATTGTGCTTTCATCTTCTTATATGTGTATTTAGCTAACGGTTTTATACCGTGTTGTAGATCCTTTGCAGGTTAGGAGAGCTGCAGAGTGATCCGGAGGGGTGATCTGCTGAGGGTTCCGTACACAGGGCGTACTCGTGGGATTTGGGTTATTTATATTGTACGGAGTTATGTTTTGACTTTTGTACTCAGCAGTACTTGTATTACCTTTTGATCAGTATATATATACATCAGTTTTATGTTTTGTTTTAATCTATCGGTGCTTGTTGTAAGATTCAGTGAAGTTGTTGTCAGGCTAGGGTCAGGATCCATTGTGAGATCCTAGCCCAGTAGCACTCCGAGTCCTACGGATTTGGGGTGTTACAAGTTGGTATCAGAGCCAGTGACAACAATGGCACTAGTAATCTGCAATAAAGTTCGAATAGATAAATAAACAGAACCCGAAAGGGGTTTGACTTTTCAAAAAGGTTTTGGTTATAAAATGAGTACAAATGTTTTGGGTTATCGTGTACGTGAGTCATCACCCCTCTGAAGATCTCGACAGTACACATATATAGATATTCTGTTGTGATTGATTTGATACATACATATGGCATATATATAGCCTTCTAAGCTAGGTTCACGTCCTCTGCAGATGGTTCAGACTAGAGCCTTACCTACAGCTGGGTGAGGTAGAGGTAGAGGTAGACCCCTCCAGGCCGAGGACGAGGTAGGATACCTACTGATGGTTCCCAGGCAGCAGGAGAGATTCACGAGGAGGTTGCTGAGAGCGCCGTTCCTGAGACTAGGAACGGGGCAGCTGTGGGACAGGGGGCACAGAGAGCCCAGTCTGGTGAGTGTGATCGTGTCTCTATGGGTAGATCAAAGTTTTCAGGCTTATATCAGACGTGTTGAGGAGGCTGCCAGAGCCGGTAGGCGTGCCCCAGACTTACAGGCACATGAGGGACCATCTGAGAGGTCCGACGCCGTTATCCAGGTACCAGCTGTACATGTACCTGCTGCTGAGATTGCCAGAGCACCGGAGGAGTATAGAGGGCCTAGACTAGATACCTAGTTGAAGGCATTCCATCAGATGGGTGTACCCCTTTCACTGGGAAGGTGGGGTTAGAGGTTGAGCTCTGGATCGGGCATGTAGACTCAGCTCTGGAGTCTATTCGCTGTCCAGCTGACAGACATATTGAGCTGGTTCAGACTTATTTCGGGACTTGGCACAGCACTGGTGGAGATCAGTACGGGGTCAAGTTACTAGTTATGATCAGATAAAGACGATGATTAGAGAGCGTTTCTGCCTGCCTCTTTGAGGAGGGAAAACTGCGAGATTTCGTGGAGGCTGGGTTCGAGGATGTACTAGTCTCTGAGGCCATTAGGAGGTTTCAGGAGGAGTTGGCATTACTGGGACCAGCTGCACCTGCTACAAACCAGCACGTTTATCTCTTTTCCCGACGACTGAGGGATACTACCTGGACCTACATGGCGGGATTTCATTGTGAGACTCTTTACAGATTATCAGGACAAAGCTTCTGATTTTGAGAGGGAGCGAGCTGGACAGAGGAGAGCTTCTCAAACCGGAGGGTCTGAGAAGAGGCAGCGTACAGGGCAGACCAGTGGTACTGGTGGTTCTGCTAGTGGTTGGCGTGGTCAGACGGCTAGAGTCAGCCTTCATCTGCTCCGGTTGCAGAGAAAAGACGTCAGTGCTTTAACTGTGGAGATCCAGGGCATATGAGGCCCCGAGTGCACGAGGCCATTGGTGACTTGCTACACCTGTGGTAGGCAAGGTCATCAAGCTGTTTACTGCCGCCAGGGCGGAGCTTCATCTCGCAGGGTTCTTCTTCTACTAGTGCAGCGGGAGGTGGGCAGAGGCCACCTCGGAAGCAACAGACTCAGGGACAGCAGAGGGTCCCAGATCGCCCTACGACTCAGGGATCTGCTCCTAGGCCGAGTAGAGGCAGAGGTCGTGGTGGGGGCACCACTGATACCAGAGGCCCACAGGGTCGTGTTTTTGAGCTGAGGAGTGCAGAGGAGCCAGCTGCACCTACTGCTACAGCACCATTCTGATTCATGGTTTACATGTTAGAGTTTTATTTGATACTGGAGCTACGCACTCTTTTATTTATGATGCCTGTGTGGAGCGTCTTGGGTTAGATACAGTTGAGGGGATGCCCTTTATTATAGGGTTACCCGATGGTGGTAGGGTCAGAGGTACCCGTGAGATTCACGGTTGTCCCATTTCTGTAGGTACCTGTGTATTACTAGTTGACTTCTTTGTCATGCCACTAGAGCATGAAGAAGTCATTTTAGGTATGGATTGGATGGCTAGACACTCTGTAGTTCTAGATGTGGGTAGGAGAACTGTTACCCTCTCTACCAAGTTAGGCCAGATAGAGGTTTTTCTAGGTTGGGACCTTGGAAAGGTAGGCACAGTTATCAGTGCTATACGGGCAGCTAGACTTATTGCACAGGGTTGCGAGGCCTTCTGTGTTATGCATGAAGGAGGGAGAGTCCAGCTGTAGAGGACATTCCAGTTGTCTGTGAGTTTACTTGTTTTTGCTGAGCCGTCCAGCTTTGCCGCCTCAGAGGAGTGTGGATTTCAGTATCGAGTTAGAGCCTGGTACGAGACCCATCTCGAAGGCTCCATACCGGATGGCCTGTCGAGATGCTGGAGCTGAAAGAAGCAACTCGAGGAGTTGGCTGAGAAGGACTTTATTCGCCCTACGTGTCCCCATGGGGAGCACCTGTCCTCTTCGTATTGGAAGAAGGACGGATCGCTGAGACTGTGTATAGATTACAGAGAGCTGAACAAGGTGACCATCAAGAACAAGTATCCACTGTCGCACATTGATGATTTGTTAGATCAGTTACAGGGAGCTACTGTGTTCTCCAGATTGACCTGCGTTCCGGGTATCACCACTTAGAGGTAGGGAGCAGGATGTGCACAAGACAGCATTCGGACCAGATATGGCCACTACGAGTTTGTAGTGATGCCATTTGGGCTTACGAATGCCCCAGCCGTTTTTATGGAGTTGATGAACAGTATCTTCATCGACTTCCTGGATCAGTTTTGTGGGGTTTTTATTGATGACATTCTGGTATACTCTCGCAGTGGAGAGGAGCATGCAGACATTTGAGGACTGTATTGCAGGTTTTGAGGGATAGAGAACTTTATGCTAAGTTCTTTAGGTGTGAGTTCTGGATGCCAGAGGTAGCATTCCTGGTCATGTGGTTTCAGCTGAGGGGATCAAGTGGATCCAGCGAAGATAGAGGCAGTAGCAGCTTGGACGACACCGACGAACGTCAAGGAAGTACGTAGTTTCCTTGGCCTAGCCGGTTATTACAGACGCTTCGTGGAGGGTTTTTCTGTGATTGCCCGTCCACTGACGAGTTTGCTGAGGAAGACTACCAGATTTGTGTGGTCTGATCAGTGCAGACAGAGTTTTGAGGAGTTGAAAAGGCGTTTGACTTCTGCTCCTATTTTGGCACAGCCAGAGGGTACTGAGGATTTTGTGGTTTACAGTGATGCATCCAAGCTAGGCTTGGGATGTGTTTAATGCAGAGAGGCAGGGTGATTGCATATGCGTCTCGACAGCTGAAGACGTATGAGGAGAACTACCCGACTCATGATCTGGAGTTGGCAGCGGTAGTTCATGCACTGAAGATCTGGAGACATTACCTGTATGGTGCTACTTGTCAGATCTTCACAGACCATAAGAGTCTGAAGTATATTTTCACGCAGCGGGAATTGAATAACCGCCAGCGTAGGTGGCTTGAGCTGATCAAGGACTTTGATTTAGAGATTCTGTACCATCCAGGGAAGGCGAACGTGGTCGCCGACGCCCTGAGCAGGAAGACGCCTCGAGAGCAGGCGATTGCGAGGCTGACAGTTCAGCATCAGTTGCAGAGAGATCTTATCTGGTTAGAGTTGGACATCCTAGTTTCCTGATGAGGATGCCATTGCGTACATTAGAGGTCCTTCCTGATCTGTTGGATGAGATCCGACAGAAACAGGAGACCTGCCCGACTTTACAGAGGATCAGACATAGGATGTCTCGGGATGAGGCACCACAGTTCCTGCTTGGAGCAGATGGAGTTTTGAGGCGCCATGGCCGCGTCTGTGTACCTACTGATACAGAGTTGAGGCAGAGGATTTTACAGGAGGCTCATTGCACCCCTTACTCGGTACATCCAGGTACGAGTAAGATGTATCAGGATTGAGAGTATATATATGGTGGGGAGGGCTGAAGGCGATGTAGCCAGATTTGTAGCTCAGTGTGCGACCTGCCAGCAGGTCAAGATCGAGCATTTCCGACCTGGAGGTGAACTCCTTCCTCTTCCTGTTCCACAGAGGAAGTGGGAGGACGTCACCATGGATTTTGTGACCGGACTGAGGCTGAGCCGGAGAGCTTTGATGCCATCTGGGTTATAGTAGACAGTCAACGAAGACGGCACGTTTCATTCCTATCAGGGGAGACGTGGCCGGTGAGCAGATTAGCCGAGGAGTACACTAGGGCAGATAGTGAGACTCCATGGTGTACGAGGACGATCGTCTCAGACAGAGATGGCGGTTTACCTCGAGATTCTGGCAGCAGATTAAGACTGCCCTGGGGATGAGTTTGCACTTCACGACTGCGTTCCATCCTCAGACAGATGGTCAGTCAAGAGGACCATTCAGACGCTAGAGGATATGCTGCGAGTTGTGTGTTGGATTGGGGACAGGTGTGGACGGATCATCTCCCACTTGTTGAGTTCTCCTACAACAACAGCTGGCATGCATCTATTGGGATGGCCCCATATGAGGCACTGTATGGACAGAGATGTCGTACCCCGTTATGCTGGGATGAGCAGCAGAGCAGTGTCAGTGGTTTAGCACCTGATCAGATTCAGGATGATATGGCTCGGGTAGCATTGATCAGAGAGCGTATGCTGAATGCGCAGAGCCGTCAGAAGTCTTATGCTGACAGGAGACGTAGACCTCTAGAGTTCAGGGTTGAAGCCCATGTGTGGCTGAGAATGTCCCCGACACGAGGTGTTAGACGGTTTTGGCATTAAGGAGAAGTTGAGTCCCCGATATGTCGGACCGTTCGAGATTCTGGATCAGTTGGGAGCGCAGCTTACAGGTTAGCCTTGCCTCCGAGATTAGAGGGTGTTCACCCTGTATTTCATGTGTCTCAGCTGAGGGAGTACATACCAGACTTGAGGCACATTGTGAGTTATGAGGATTGGTGTTGAGCCGGACCACACGTTTGTAGAGCATCCTATTGCAGTCCCTAGAGCGAGGTATGACGCCTGCGTTCGAAGGACATTCCTATGTTGAGGATACAGTGGTCAAGACGAGGACCTAAGGAGGCTACATGGGAGACTGAGGATAGTATCCAGAGGAACTATCCAGAGTTCTATGCCGAGATAGGTGCACCAGTAGGATCACCGAGTAGATCTTAGTACTAGCTTGGTGAGTCTTATCTGCTTATATACTTATATGCTATGATGTGTTTATTTCATGCTAGCTTTGTGGTGATTATGATCTTATTAGATCTTGTTATGCTAGTATGATTTCTTGTTTATAGCTGGAGATGGTTCTTTCCTCCATGCTATTGTGATACGTTTTAGTATTTAGCTGGAGATGGTTCTTTCCTCCATGCTATTTTGATGGACATAGTAGTGTTGGAGATGTTCTTCCTCCATGCCTTTTTGTTATGATTATGATACGGCTAGAGATGTGCTTCCTCTATGCCTTGTGATATGTGTTATGATTTGGCTAGAGATGGTTTTCCTCTAGGCCCTGGATAGTATAGTTTACTGCTGGAGTTGATGATTTCCTCCATGCTTACGTTTGAGGTTATAGAGAGTGTTACCTCGGCTTTTGAGTCCGAGTGTTTCAGGATCTTGCAAGTTTCAGGACGAAACTTGTTTTTAGGGGGTGAGATGTGAGAGCCCTTTTCTTTCGGACCGAGATCGGACAATAGCCGAGATTGGCTTTGCGGCGAGATTGGCCTTTACCGCACCCGCAGGCATTTTGGCCGCCCCTGCGGTTCCCGCGCGGCCCTGTGATCTGCCCTTGCGGTTTACGGGCTGCAGCCGGTTTTGTTGACTCCTTTGACCGTGCTTTACTCTTTCCTTATTCTTTTCTTACCTTGCTGAGGAAGGGTCTCATTCCACTCTTATCCCACTCCAGTCCTTCCTACGTCTTTCTTGCTTCTTCATCTCTTCCTTTGGATCTTGCTTGAGAGTTTGGAGTTTGATAAGGATTTGGGTGTGCGTTTTGGGTTACTGAAAGGTTGAGTGCATGTTTTGAGCTGCAGAAGCCAGCTAAGAGTTAGTTATGTTCTCCCTTGGTTGGCTGTGGAGGTGAGCTTCTTGCTTCTCCTTCCTTCCTTTCTTTCTTGTTCTTCCTTCTTAGCTTAGGAGTAGATGAATTGTTCATAGGGTGACGTTTGATGGTGTATGTTGATGCATGTGTGTGACTATAGAAGAGAGTAAACGTGAATTGATCACGTGAAGAGCTAAAGAGAAGCCGCGAAGTGTCATTCTGCACTGTCGCCGCCCTCGCGGCCAAGAGTTACCGCCCCCGCGGCTACTGTGCCACAACGCCTGCGTCGTGCCAACGGCGTACCTGCGCTTGCCTGAGTTCCGTGTCACCGCCCCTGCGGCTTCTACCTGCCGCGCCGCGGGTGATCTTTTCCGCCCTTGCGATCTGAGTTCACGCAGGTGCGTCTTGTCCCAGACTACTATAGTTAGGTAGTTCCTTTCTTTTCTAGTATGAGGGAACTAGAATCATGCTAGTATCGGTTTATGACGAGTGTGATATAGATATGCCGGTTATGGCTTGATTACGTTGTTTTTGATCCCTTATGGATCCCTTGGGTCTAGGTGTGACCCTTTGTGTGTGATAGGATTGTGATATATATATGTGTGCCTTGTATAGGTTGTGTTGTCCTCCAGTTGGAGTGGACGTTTCTGGGAATTGTTTGTAGCGAGATAATTCTGAGATTGAGGTAAGTCCATAGGACTTACTTAGTTGCTATCCTTATATTGGATGTATGCTTGAGTGGTGTGTGTTATATGTTTATAGCATGTGTTATTATGGTCACCGACCTATGTTATATTGACCGCCCATTGTAGTGGCTGTGACAACTTACCTTTCATCCCATAGTGGAGTCTGGAAGTTCTTTGTAAGCTAGTTAGTTTTGGTATACGGGAAGGGCACCTACCACTCCATATGGTATACGGGAAAGTGTGCTGATACCACTCCAGCTAGCTATTGCACGCAGAGGCGAGGTTATTTATACATTCCTCGTGTCACGTATATTCATATACATTTATTATACGATTGAATGTTGGACTTATTAAAGATAATAAACCGGATAAATGTGTGATATCATGATGATGTGTAATATTATTGACGTGTGATTGTGCTTTAGCATCTTCTTATATATGTGTATAGATAGCTAACGGTTTTATATCGTGTTGTAGATCCTTTGCATGTTTTGAGAGCTGCAGAGTGATCCGGAGGGGTGATCTGCTAAGGGTTCCGTACACAGGCGTACTCGTGGAATTTGGGTTATTTATATTGTACGGAGTTATGTTTTAACTTTAGCATCTTCTTATATATTTTGACTTCTTATATAGTATATATGTTCAATTGCAATGTTTTTAGAGTCATCTCCCACCCACCCACATATATATATATATATATATTTATATATATAATATAATAGCATTCAAATATCCAACCAACCGGCCTAGAATGAAATTATATGACAATAGGAAAAAAAAAAGGTCATCAAAATATAAACAAGTAAATTTTACACTTATTTCAAATGTTGTATTTCATGTTCCGATTTGAATGCGTCTACCATGTTTGATTCCCTTTATTCATTGATTGTACATGTACACCTCATTAATAAACATAAAATTTTATATCAGAATGCTAAAATATTATAAGCTTTCAAACAAAAAAAAATATTATCTTGATAAAATAATAGGATATATTATTATTGTAACTCAACAATATGTTTAGCTACTAAACTGCCTGCAAATTACTGTAATATCCTCCATAAGCATCCACTCTACTATTGCAACTAATTATGCAAATTTGAAATTTAAAAAAAAAATAAAAAATAAATGAGATTAAAACAAAACCATATCCTGACAATAATTTCATTGATCCTGATAAAAATAGTAGAGTTTGTAACACCCCAAATCCGTAGGACTCGCAGTGCTACTGGGCTAGGATCTCACAATGGATCCTGACCCTAGTCTAACAACAATTTCTGATCTTACAACAAGGCACCGATAGATTAAAACAAAACATGAAACAGATATATATATATATATATATATATATATATATATATATATATATATATATATATATATATATATATATCAAAAAAAAAAATACAATGTACCGCTGAGTACAAACAAAACCATACTGTACAACAAAAGAACCCATATCCCCGATAACGCCCCAGTGTACGGAGCCCTCAGCGGATCACCCATCTGTGTCACTCTGCAGCTCTCCTATCCTGCAAAGTATCTACAACACGGTGTAAAACCGTTAGCTAACCATACACAAATATAGGAAGATGCTAGAGCACAAACACACATCAGAAATCTTAACACATCATCATGCTTTCACACATTTACCCGGTTCATTATCTTTATAAAGTCCAACAATCAACTCGTATATAAATATCCATATAAACATATGTGACACGAGGAATATAACCCTCGCCTCTGGGTACTATAACCAGCTGGAGTGGTGCCTGGAACACCTCCCCGTGTACCCTAAGGGAATGGAGAGTGCCCGAACCGTTTACCAGGTCCCAGCGGGATGAATGGAAAAGTTGTCACAACCCTACAATGGGCAATCAATACATCATAGGTCGGTGACCATCATAACGCATGCTATAAACATATAACAAACACCACTCATGCACAACATCCTATAAAGGAATGGCAACTAAGTAAGTCCCACGGACTTACCTCAACCTCGTAGTCGTCTCACTGGATCAACCCTCAACTCAGTCCACTCCAAACTGGAGGATAACACGGCCTATACAAGGCATACATATATATCAAACTCCTATCACACAAAGGGTCACACCTAGACCCAAGGGATCCATAAGGATCATATCCAACTCGTAACCTCAAAGCCGTAACCGGCATAAACCATTCCGTACTCACTCATTCTAAACTCATACTCGTACCTAGCATGCTACTACCGCTCATACTAGGAAAGGAAAGGATCTACCTAAGCTCTAGGTAGACCCGGGACAAAGCGCACCTGCGTGACAAAGGGGCGCAGGGGCGAAAGGCAAGCGGCCCGCGGCGCGGGACGTAGCCGTGGGCGGTGACAAGGGACACTGGAACGCAGGCGCTGTGACACGGTAGCCGCAGGCTGACTCTCGGCCGGGGGCGGCGACAACGCAGGAAACGGTTCTGCGATTCCTCCTCGGCTCTTTACGTGATCAAAACGTCTTCTCTCATCCAGGTCAAGCACATACACATACATACACATACAAACATCAATACACATCTATGCAAGCATCTAAATCCTAAGCTAGGGAGGAAGAACAAGAAAGGAAGAAGAGAATAAGAAGATCCTTACCACACTTGTGGTCTAAGGCTGCAGGGAAGGTCACACACACACTAGCTGGCCTCAAGCCAGTAACAACAACCACCAGCATCCATAGCATCAAAGCATCTCAAACTCTCTTGTAAACTTCAAGAGAGATACACAAGATCAAACTCAAGGGAGAAGAAGGAGAAGCAAGAAGATCGTGGAAGCTAGAGAACAAAGTGAAACCTTGCTCAAGCAGCTAAGGGATAACTTAAGGGAGAAGGCAAAGGAAAGGGGAAAGCACAAGTCAAAGGGTCAACAAAACGGCTGCAGCCGCCGGAAACCGCAGGGGCGGGTTTCCTGGCCGCAGGGGCGGAACAACAGGGGAGCCGCAGGGGCGGCCTCACAGACCCGCGGGGGCGGCTAAGGCCAAAACTAGCTCCCAAAACTAAGGCTCTTACACCTCACCCCCCTAAAAACAAGTTTCGTCCCGAAACTTGTAAAATCCTCAAACCACTCGGACTCACAAGCCAGGTACAACTCTCTCTATAACCTCAAACATAAGCATGGAGGAAACCATCCACTCCAGCAGCAAACTATACTATCCAGGGCCTAGAGGAAAACCATCTCTAGCCAAACCATAACATATCACAATAGCATGGAGGAAAGAACCATCTCCAGCTATAAACAAAAATCATACTAGCACAACAAGATCTAATAAGATCATAATCACAACAAGCTAGCATGAAATAACATATCATAGCATATAAGCATGTAAGCACATAAGACTCACCAAGCTAGTACTAAGATCTACTCGGTGATCCTACTGGTGCACCTATCTCGGCATAGAACTCTGGATAGTTCCTCTGGATACTATCCTCAGTCTCCCATGTAGCCTCCTCAGGTCCTCGTCTCGACCACTGTATCCTAAGCATAGGTATGTCCTTCGAACGCAGGCGTCTCATACCTCGTTCTAGGACTGCAATCGGATGCTCAACAAAAGTGTGGTCCGGCTCAACCACCAAATCTCATAACTCACGATGTGTCTCGGATCTGGTATATACTCCCTCAGCTGAGACACGTGAAACACAGGGTGAACACCCTCTAATCTCGGAGGCAAGGCTAATCTGTAAGCTGCGCTCCCAACCCGATCCAGAATCTCGAACGGTCCGACATATCGGGGCTCAACTTCCCCTTAATGCCAAAACGCCTAACACCTCGTGTCGGGACACTCTCAGCCACACATGGGCTCCAACTCTGAACTCCTAGAGGTCTACGCCTCCTGTCAGCATAAGACTTCTGACGGCTTTGCGCAGTCAACATACGCTCTCTAATCAATGCTACTCTAGCCATATCATCCTGAATCTGATCAGGTGCTAACCATTGACACTGCTCTACTCATCCCAGCATAACGGGGTACGACATCTCTGTCTATACAGTGCCTCATATGGGGCCATCCCCAATAGATGCATGCCAGCTGTTGTTGTAGGAGAACTCAACAAGTGGGAGATGATCCGTCCACACCTGCCCCCAATCCAACACACAAGCTCGCAGCATATCCTCCAAGCGTCTGAAATGGTCCTCTCTGGACTAACCATCTGTCTGAGGATGGAAACGCAGTCGTGAAGTGCAAACTCGTTCCCAGGGCACTCTGAATCTGCTGCCAGAACCTCGAGGTAAATCGTCCATCTCTGTCAAGGACGATCGTCCTCGGTACACCATGGAGTCTCACTATCTGCCTAGTATACTCCTCTACTAATCTGCTCACCGGTCCACGTCTCTCGAATAGGAATGAAACGTGCCGTCTTCGTCAGTCTGTCAACTATGACCCAGATGGCATCAAAACTCCGGCTCAGCTTCCGCCTTGACAGGGCGGTGCTCTGACGCCCTCAGTCCAGTCACAAAGTCCATGGTGACGTCCTCCCACTTTCCTTTGTGGCAACAGGAAGTGGATGGAGCTCACCTCCAGGTCTGAAACGCTCGATCTTGACCTGCTGGCAGGTCGCACACTGTGCCACAAATCTGGCTCACATCGGGCTTCAGCCCTCCCCCACCAATATAAACGTCTCAGATCCTGATACATCTTACTCGTACTTGGATGTCCGAGTAAGGTGTACAGTGAGCTCCTGTAATATCCTCTGTCTCAGCTCTGTATCAGCAGGTACACAGACGCGACCACGGCGTCTCAAAACTCCATCTGCTCCCAGCAGGAACTGTGGTGCCTCATCCCGAGACATCCGCTCTCTGATCCTCATCAAGGTCGGGCAAGGTCTCCTGCTTCTATTGATCTCACCCAACAGATCAGGTAGAACCTCTAGAGTACTCAGCCGGGTATCCTCATCAGGAAAACTGGATGTCCAACTCTAGCTAGATCAGATCCCTCTGCAACTGATGTTGAACTGTCAGCCTCGCAATCGCCTTGCTCTCGATGCGTCTTCCTACTCAGGGCTTCGGCGACAACGTTCGCCTTCCCCGGGATGATACATAATCTCCAGATCAAAATCCTTGATCAGCTCAAGCCACCTACGCTGGCGGTTATTCAATTCCCGCTGCGTGAAAATGTACTTCAAGACTCTTATGGTCTGTGAAGATCTGACATGTAGCCACCATACAGGTAATGTCTCCAGATCTTCAGTGCATGAACTACCGCCTGCCAACTCCATATCATGAGTCGCGGTAGTTCTCCTCATACGTCTTCAGCCTGTCTAGACGCATAAGCAATCACCCTGCCTCTCTGCATCAATCTAGCTTGGATGCATCACTGTATACTACGAAATCCTCAGTACCCTCTGGCTGTGCCAAAACAGGAGCAGAAGTCAGACGTCTCTTCAGCTCCTCAAAACTCTGCGTACACTGATCAAACCACACAAATCTGGTAGTCTTCCTCAGCCAAATTCGTCAGTGGACGGGGCAATCACAGAAAATCCCTCCACAAAGCATTTGTAATAACCGGCTAGGCCAAGGAAACTACGTACTTCCTTGACGTTCGTCGGTGTAGTCCATGCTGCTACAACCTCAATCTTCGCTGGATCCACTTTGATCCCCTCAGCTGATACTATATGACCCAGGAATGCTACCTCTGGCATCCAGATCTCAAACTTAGAGAACTTTAGCATAAAGTTCTCTATCCCGCAAAACCTGCAATACGGTCCTCAGATGTCCTGCATGCTCCTCTCCACTGCGAGAGTATACCAGAATGTCATCAATAAAAACCACCACAAACTGATCCAGGAAGTCGATGAAGATACTGTTCATCAACTCCATAAAGACGGCTGGGGCATTCGTAAGCCCAAATGGCATCACTACAAACTCGTAGTGACCATATCTAGTCCGGAATGTTGTCCTGTGCAACATCCTGCTCCCTCACCCTCAGCTGGTGATACCCGTAACGCAAGTCAATCCTGGAGAACACAGTCCGCTCCCTGTAGCTGATCTAACAAATCACCAATACGCGGAAGTGGATACTTGTTCTTCATGTCACCTTGTTCAGCTCTCTGTAATCTATACACCAGTCTCAGCGATCCGTCCTTCTTCAATACAAAGAGGACAGGTGCTCCCCATGGGGACACGCTAGGGCGAATAAAGTCCTTCTCAGCCAACTCCTCGAGTTGCTTCTTTAGCTCCAGCATCTCGACAGGCCAACATCCGGTATGGAACCTTCGAGATGGCGTCTCGTACCCGGCTCTAACTCGATACTGAAATCCACACTCCTCTGAGACGCCAAGCTGGCGCGGCTCAGCAAAAACGTAAGTAAACTCACAGACAACTGGGAATGTCCTCTAAACTGGACTCTCCCCTCCTTCATGGCATAACACTAGAAGGCTCGCAACCCTGTGCAATAAGTCTAGCTGCCCGTATAGCACTGATAACTGTGCGTACCTTTTCCAAGGTCCCAACCTCGGAAAACCTCTATCTGGCCTAACTCGGTAGAGAGGGTAACAGTCCTCCTACCTACATCTAACACTGCAGAAAGTCTATTCATCCAATCCATACCTAGTATAACTTCTTCATGCTCTAATGGGCATGACAGAGAAGTCGACTAGTAAAACACGGGTCCCTACAAAAATGGGACAGTCACGAATCTCATGGGTACCTCTGACCCAACTACCATCGGGTAACCCTATACTAAAGGGTATCCCCTGAGTCGTATCTACACTCAAACACTTTAATACAAGCATCAGATATAAAAGAAGACATAGCTCCAGTATCAAACAAACTCTAACAGGTAAACCATGGGATCAAAATGGTACCTATAACAGGCGGGGCAGCTGGCTCCTCTGCATTCCTCAGCTCAAAAACTCGGCCCTGTGGCCCTCTAGTGTCAGTGGTGCTCCTACCACGACTTTTGCATCTACCCAACCAGGAGCAGATCCCTGAGTGGTAGGACGATCTGGGACTCTCTGTTGTCCTTGTATCTGCTGCTACTGAGGTGGCCTTTGCCCACCTCCCGCTATACTGGCAGGAGTAGAACCCCGCTGAGACGAAGCTCCACCCTGTCTACAAAAGACAGCTCTGTGACCTCGTCCACCACAAGTGAAGCAAGTCACTATCTGCCTCGTACACTCTGGTCTGATATGTCCATACTCTGCACAGTTGAAACACTGTCGTACCCTATCTGCAACTGGTGTAGATGAGGGATGACTCTGGCGGCTCGGGCCTTGCCCAGAACCAGCAACTTCATCAGTACTCTGTTGAGGTAAGGCTCTGTTCCGTTTACAAAAAACAGCCCTGTGACCCAGTCCGCCACAGGTAAAACAAGTCACTAACTTCTTCTTGCACGCTGGTCTCAAATGTCCAAGCCTCCTCACAGTTATAACATCGTCGACCCGTAACCGCAACTGGTGCAGGTGCGGGGGAACTTGGACATCTCCAGTTTCATTCAAAAACTAATAACCCCACCAGTACCACTGGTCTGCCCAGTCCGATGTCTCTTTCCAGGCCTTCTATGCTCCTCTGGAACTTGAGGAATCTCAGCAACATGTGCCGATATAACTGGCAACTGAGTAACTCCATGGAATCTCCTAAATGATCCTTCCTATACTGGCAGATCCCGGGTAGGTCTACCTTGTTTGGCCGCTTCCGCTACTTGCCTGATATACGCACGGAAATCTGGTCCCCTCATAGAGACACAATCCGAGTCATCTAACTGGACTCGTTGTGATGTACGTCTCCCAGCTATACCGTTCCCAGTCTCAAGAACAACATTCTCAGCAGAAAACATCACAAACCTCCTCCACTGTAGGTGGATCAACAATGGGAATCTGACTCTGGCCTACATCCTACTAGAGGTAGAGGGGATCTATCCCTACCTCGTCCATCTACAGATACAGCTCTAGTCTGAGCCATCTGCAGAGCATAAAACCTAACTTAGTAGGCTATATATATGCCGTATGTATAGATATATATCAAATCAATCACAACAGAATATCTATATATATCTATACTTTCGAAATCTTCAGAGGGGTGATGGCTCACGTACACGGTATCCCAAAACATTTGTACTCATTTCAAAACCAAAACCTTTTGAAAAGTCAGACCCCTTTTCGGGTTCTGTTTAGTTATCTATTCGACCTTTATCGCAGATTACTAGTGCCATTGTTGTCAACCTAGCTCTAGTACCAACTTTGTAACACCCCAAATCCGTAGGACTCGGAGTGCTACTAGGCTAGGATCTCACAATGGATCCTGACCCTAGCCTGACAACAATTTCACTGATCTTACAACAAGGCACCGATAGATTAAAAAAAAACATGAAACTGATATATATATATATATATATATATATATATATATATATAGGTAATACAATGTACCGCTGAGTACAAACAAAACCATACTGTACAACAAAAGAACCCATATCCCCGATAACGCCCCAGTGTACGGAGCCCTCAGCGGATCACCCACTCTGTGTCACTCTGCAGCTCTCCTTATCCTGCAAAGTATCTACAATACGGTATAAAACCGTTAGCTAACCATACACATATATAGGATTATGCTAGAACACAAACACACATCAGAAATCTTAACACATCATCATGCTTTCACACATTTACCCGGTTCATTATCTTTATAAAGTCCAGCAGTCAACTCGTATATAAATATCCATATAAACATAAGTGACACAAGGAATATAACCCTCGCCTCTGGGTACTATAACCAGCTGGAGTGGTGCTTGGAACACCTCCCCGTGTACCCTAAGGGAATGGACAGTGCCCGAACCGTTTACCTGGTCTGGCCTGACCACAGAGAACCCCCAACTCCCAGCGGGATGAATGGAAAAGTTGTCACAGCCCTACAATGGGCAATCAATACATCATAGGTCGGTGACCATCATAACGCATGCTATAAACATATTACAAACACCACTCATGCACAACATCCTATAAAGGAATGGCAACTAAGTAAGTCCCACGGACATACCTCAACCTCGTAGTCGTCTCACTGGATCAACCCTCAACTCATTCCACTCCAAACTGGAGGATAACACGGCCTATACAAGGCATACATATATATCAAACTCCTATCACACAAAGGGTCACACCTAGACCCAAGGGATCCATAAGGATCATATCCAACTCATAACCTCAAATCCTTAACCGGAATAAACCATTCCGTACTCATTCTCATTCTAAACTCATACTCGTACCTAGCATGCTACTACCGCTCATACTAGGAAATGAAAGGATCTACCAAGCTCTAGGTAGACCCGGGAGAAAGCGCACCTTCGTGACAAAGGGGCGCAGGGGCGAAAGGCAAGCAGCCGCGGGCGTGGAGGGACGTAGCCGCGGGAGCGGTGACAAGGGACACTGGGAAACGCAGGCACGCTGCTGGCACGACGCAGGTGCTGTGACACGGTAGCCGCGGGGGCGGTGACTCTCGGCCGCGGGGGCAACGACAACGCAGGAAACGGTTTTGCGATTCCTCCTCGGCTCTTTACGTGATCAAATCACGTCTTCTCTCATCCAGGGTCAAGCACATACATATACATACACATACAAACATCAATACACATCTATGCAAGCGTCTAATCCTAAGCTAGGGAGGAAGAACAAGAAAGGAAGAAGAGAATAAGAAGATCCTTACCACACTTGTGGTCTAAGGCTTCAGGGGAAGGTCACACACACACTAGCTGGCCTCAAGTCCAGTAACAACAACCACCAGCATCCATAGCATCAAAGCCATCTCAAACTCTCTTGTATACTTCAAGAGAAACTCATACACAAGATCAAACTCAAGGGAAGAAGGAGGAGAAGAAAGAAGATCGTGGGAAGCTAGAGAAGAAAGTGAAACCCTTGCTCAAGCAGCTAAGGGGATAACTTAAGGGAGAAGGCAAAGGAAAGGTGAAAGCACAAGTCAAAAGGGTCAACAAAACCGGTTGCAGCCGCCGGAAACCGCACGGGCGGAACAACAAGGGAGCCGCAGGGGCGGCCTCACAGACCCGCGGGGGCGGCTAAGGCCAAAACTAACTCCCAAAACTAAGGCTCTTACATAGAGCTTTCAAATTCCTTCGATTTCGAACATCTTTCTTCCAGATCTTTGTCGGAGAATTTCGGATAAAATGTCCAGATATGATAAATTATGTATCAGGCAATTTTGGGATGAAATGTTCCCGAAGCCCCGTTCACATTGTGTAAATGCCAACATAAGTAACCTGGGCCTGGACTAATGTATATATGTGTAATATGGGTTTATGTAGTGGACACCTTAATGGGCATTGGGCCCGTTATAAATTGTTTGTGTCTTATCCTATATGTTGTAATGTTGTGAGATATCTTCCTAAAATTATTTTTATAATATTTACTTACACCTTTCTATTTATAATTTAAAAATACAAAATTTAAAAATATTTTTTTATTTAAATATTCAGAAAAAATATTATACCAAATTATTTAAATATTTTTTGTTAAATGTCATGTTTTAATTCAATAATATCTATTTGTTTTCTTAAATTTAAACTATTACTCAAATTTATTTACTACACTCTTATAAATGTAAACATATTACCAATATCAAACTTTAGTAGGATAGACTTATTGCATATAATATTGAAATTAATTTTTATA
Organism: Fagopyrum tataricum; assembly: GCA_002319775.1. Classification (NCBI taxonomy): domain Eukaryota; kingdom Viridiplantae; phylum Streptophyta; class Magnoliopsida; order Caryophyllales; family Polygonaceae; genus Fagopyrum; species Fagopyrum tataricum. The sequence continues at coordinate 34,369,457 of CM008284.1, forward strand.
AAGATAATATATTTAAACAAATCCCGTGCGATGCACGGGTAATACACTAGTACCTATACTAAAAGAGCCGTCACTTGTGCTGACGTGGCGCTCCCAAAAATTTTTGGACGATTAAAACTTTTTTCTAAGCCACAAAATTTTTGTTACTAAAATAAAATTTTAAATATATTAATTGTTTAATAAATCTGAATGTAAAATACTTTAAATCTTAAAATAGTGGTTTGTTGAAATCTTTTTAAAATTGCTAAACGAACTAGATCATATCTGAACGTAAATCTGAACGTAAATTGTTATTTTAAAAACATAAAATAATTAAAACTTCTTATGAAAGTTACGAATCTCAACCAAGATAATATCAAATTAATGAATAAAAAATTTAACAAATCTTTCATGATACACTAACGTAGGATAAATATTTGGTACTCTTATCCGACTCTTCCTCACAAACCTACATCAATTCCATTGCTTGTTCCCTTTTAATAGTACGCTCGCTGACAGGCTGTACATGATAATCCGAGACAGGTTCCGGGAAAACAACTCAGCTTACACAATATCTCGCTGAAGCTGGCTACACAGCTAACGGAAAGAACGGATGTACACAGCCTCGTAGAGTTGCTGCAACGTCGGTTGCCAAGAGAGTTGCAGAAGAATTAGGATGTCGATTAGGAGAGGAAGTTGGATATGCAATTCGCTTTGAAGATTGTACTAGTCCTGAAACTGTGATTAAGTATATGACTGATGGAATGCTTCTTAGAGAGATTTTGATCGACGAGAATCTTTCTCAATATTCAGTTGTGTTGCTCGACGAAGCGCACGAAAGGACTATCAACACTGATGTTCTGTTTGGACTGCTAAAGAAGCTTGTGAAGAGGAGACCCGATCTTCGTTTGATTGTTACATCAGCTACATTGGATGCAGAGAAGTTTTCAGGTTATTTCTTTGACCGTAACATATTCACAATACCTGGGAGAACGTTTCCGGTGGAGATACTTTAATTTACACAAAACAGCCGGAAACTGACTACCTTAAAGCAGCTCTGATCACCGTTCTTCAGATTCATATGACAGGCGCTCCATTCAATAGTATTAAGCATTCATTCAATAGTATTGAGATATCTGTTGGTGGTGGTGTTGGATTTATTAATTTGCATACTTGTGTGACATACGATGTAATTGCCTGAGTTTATTGCTCTTTTTGTTTGTTTAAAAAGCACAATCTTATTTTATACAATACTAAAAGTAAAAAAAAAATTCATCCTGTCGTAGCTTTTATGGATCAGGGAAGTTGAAAACTTCTTTTCTAAGTTTTTTAAAATAAAAAGATAAGGGTTTTTTTTAAAAAAAAGTGAAATCTTCTAGACTTTTAGTTAAAATTTTTATAACAAATTTTGTATTTATCCATACTACGTAATTATATGTTAAACTTCTTTTGCAAGTTTTAACTTTATAAACTTTACTCCTTGTGAAATCTTCTAGAATTTTCTAATTAAAAATTTTATAACAAATTTTGTGTATATCCATACTACGTACTTAAACATTTGATTGAGTTTTGATTTGTTTGTTAGACATATATAAAAATTACATCTATCGTATCTCTATAATTATCATTACTATTTAATTTTTAAAGATAACATAAATCAAAATTTTACAAATCTTATCTACATAAGCATTCTTCAACCCTCAAACAAGTTTCATGCTCACTAGACCCTATAATCTATACTCCAAAGTCATAAATAAGGAGAAAATCAATATAAACATCTTTATCCTATTTCCGTTAATACAATTGTTACAATCTCAAAAACATGAACATCGTTGACTATACATACGACTTCATATTCTTCAACCCTCAACAAGTTTCATGTTCATGAACTCCACCATTCGATTGATATAAACTTTTGAATAAAAAAATTTATGCAATTAGTCATAATTATACTTTTAAATGATGTAAGTATATTTTTACTAGAATTAACTAAGTATATAAAACTATATTTACCCAAATTCTAATTCCCATTTTTCAAAATCACCACTTTACTTAAATTAGATTGGACCGGAGTTGATCAACTAAAGTACTTAATTTTCAAAATAACTATGTTTTGGCATGAAAAGACGTTAAAGCAACTAATTAGTAAAACTAAACATATAAATATTTTTCCAAATTCTAAACTGTATGATAAATATTTGCAATGTATTTTATAAAAAAAAAAACTTGTGGCTAAAATTATTAGGGAAGGGCAATTAACACCATAAAATATATATAAAAAGGGTTTTTTTCCATGAATATATATATATATATATATATATATATATATATATATATATATTACATATTCAAAATTTTAGGGCAATAACTTGGTAAATTGGGTTTCTTTTTAAAAAAAAATTGAGAAGACCGAGTATCCAATTTTTTTCTTCTCATTACCAATATAATAATATATTTTTCTAAAATTATATTTTGTAAACTCCAAATTTTAAATGATTTTTATAATATATAATAATAACAAATTCGAAGATAAACTTATTAGAGGAGGAAAATTAACACCTCAAATAATTGGGTTTCATCCATAAATTTAACTCTTAAAATGGGATTTTGTTGGTTGGAAAAGTTTGGTTTTAATGCTAATTTTTTTAAAAGTTATTGTCATATTAAATATAATTGAACTTCGATGATTGGCAAACTCAAGCTTGTAAAGTATAACCGGATTTGATTATCAAATTTAGTGTTTAATGATACAATTGAATTTAACTCCACCTCACTTTTAATATATATATATGAAATAATTGTGGTGAATTTATCAATCTTTCACGTTTCTTTCTATAAGCATTAATCTTTTTCAATATTCATGGTAAACATTCAATCGCCTCATCTTGAAAAATGATTTTTCATTGTTGTGTTTCCTTCGTGTATTTTCATAATCATCCGATTATAATGGAGGTACAACACAATCAAGAATCGGTGATAGAGTAGTTTATTTATGTAATCGGTTCATATTGTTATATTGTATTGATATTTATGTCATTGCAAATAAAAATATATGGTTTTTCGTTTCTTTCTTATATCGAACAAATTATGTAAGTTGACGATATTATTTTTGGTTTATATCATTAGTATACACAAGTTTCGAATCATTTATTAACAAATACCCGTGCAAGGCACGGGATATGAACTAGTGACAATAAAAAGCAAAATAAGACCGTTTTTAACTTTAAATATATCTTAGGAGGAAAAAAAATTAAACAAAAGAGAGAAAAAAAAAATCATGAATTGCAAGATTTGAACTCATGACCTATTACATCAAATATAGAGCTCTAACTATTATGGCAAGCACTCTTTTGTCTCATAATTTAACTAAATTAAATATTATGGGGCCCTAGAAAAATGGGGATCTTGTGCTGTTGGGCCGAATAACACCCCTTGTTGGACGGGCCTGTGTCTTCATGTTGGAAACTTACGTTTGTGAGGTTAATTATGTGTTGCATTTTTATATAACTAGGTCTTGAATTTGAAATCCAGAGTGTACGTTTGGAATAAAACTCAACACTTGAGGGTAAAATGTTCAATAATACTCGTAGGTGTTGCCTTGTCTAATTATCGTGTGAGCCCTAATGTGTTGGATGCTAATAGAAATGATTGATGGGCGAAAGGGATAAGATTCTAGTAACCAAGGCTTCATCTGTAATACAAATTGAATGCTCTTCGGACTTCCAACCTTCTTAAACTCTTTGATTGAGCCTTTTATGACTAGTTGATTGCTTCTTCATTACATGGTTTTCAGAACTCGGTTTGCCTTATACTCTTGGAGATTCTCGCAAGTATTATGACTTGAGCGGACATAGTTTTATATAATTGGCATGTGGAGGGAGGGTAACGTCAAAATAATGTTTTGAAGGTCGTCGGATTGCAACTCAACCGTGTGTAGGTGCAGTTGGGAGTACATAGTTTTAATTGAGTTATTGTTGTCATCTCTACTCTATTAATATATTCATTTTCCGGTCTACGACGAAACATAAATGATTGAATAAATTGCCTAGTAAGAGTTCTTGAGATTAAATCGATGTCATGTATGTCATTTCCTTCCGGCTGACTTACTTCTTAACTACTATATATATATATACATATATATATATATATATATATATATATATATATATATATATATATATATATATTATATGACCGTGATCATTTATATGTGTTAGATGTTTTTAATGCTTCTTGCGTAAGTGAGTTAATTTAGAATGTTCAGATGAGTTTCGTAATCGATCTCACCTCCATATATCTCCGAAGAAGATGCCTAAATTAACAAGCCCTAATTTTTACATTGAGTAAGCGAGATTAGGATTTTGAGATGAGTTTCGTGTAAAGGATGCCCTTAATCCAACCGATCATGTCAAAAGCTAGTCTTTTTATGCAAAGTCGGAACGCTTTTTTCACTTGTTTAGCAAAGGATTTAATTATTACCGTGTTGTTTCTTTTTTCTCGCTATCAAATTTTTAAATATTTGTTAGTTAACATTGTGAATTATAATAATATGAATAATATATGTGCAAACTAAATAATTACTTTTTGTAAAATATTTAAAACCAGGAATATACAACAATCATAAGTTGTTACAAATAAAATAATGAACCATATATATAACAAGAGACAAGCCCACATCTTTTTTCTTTGTCGGAAGAACAAGCTCACTCAATCAGCAATAAGAACCCTAGTCTCTTAATTCCCTGCATGGAAGCCCAAATCTGTTGAATTGCTAGTTTTTCTAAATGGACTTTACCCTAAAATTTGAAGGAAATTTTTTTGCTGCTTTATCTCAAAATAGATTGTTTATAAGTTCTCTTTTCTGAAGGAGGTCTTTCATCTAAGTCTAATATTTAATAATTTCTTTTCATTTCACTCTAATTTGCTGTAGAAGTCCTGGGCAATGACTGCTGAGCTCCCATCTGATCTCCAGTGCATTATGATAACTATGATTTCAGAGAGTGATCCTTCATATATATAAGAACAAACGTTGGGAATTAGAGCTACCGGAAACCCGGTTTTGGCGTTACAGTGGCGGAGTGGATGGGTATATGTTCATTAATATGCATCTCTTTATTCTTCTAACAATAATACGCCTTCATTTCGCCAAGAATTTCCATGGCTAAGATTCCTCAAAATAATGAGCTCTAATCAAGGAAAGTTTTTTTGTGGTTTTATAGTTTCTTATCTAATGTTGTTTACTTGAAACAGTTGGCAAAAAAGTGGTTGTATGATCTGATTTAATGAATTAGTATGCTTATCTAATTTGTTCCCGGGGATACCTGTACTATATTACGCAATTCAAAGCTGGGTACACGAGTATTTCTTCAAATTACGGTTCCTTTCGAAAAATTAACAAAACACGCTTCCTTTTTGGCTAACTTCGTTGATCCAATCAAGGAAAGTTTACAACATGAAATATAAGCAACTGTAACAAGAGTACAAATTGAAAACAGGCAAATTACAAACTACACAAATTTAGGCATAAACAAAAATGGAGAACTGAATTTGGAATGAACATCAATAGGTTCTTTCTCGGTGAAGTAGAGGCATTTCGGCTTGTAGTTCACAGCAGCATTGGGTATTCATCATCCATACGGTTCACTGCAAAGAGTTGGAAACTCGAACGCAAGCTCATCCCGAGTACTTAAATGGTACATGCGTCAGGCAGAAGATGGTTCGACCTCATTTTGAGCCATCCCTGCAATGCAATTGCTTAACCTTGTACAATCAATACGCACCTGGACCTCATTTTGAGCCGTATATGATGACAAAGACTGCTATTGTCCTCCTCCTGCTCCTTTGTACAGTATGAGCAGGAGGTGGACAATAACAATCTTCGTCATATACATAAGGCTCAAAATGACCAGGCATATATTGCTTGTGCAAGGTTAAGCAACTGCGATTTAGGTATGGCTCAAAGTAAGGTCGTGCCATCTTCTGCATGCCTCCTGTACCATTTTTGAGTACTCGGTACGAGCTTGTTCAAGTTTTCAACTCTTTGCAGTGGACCCCATGGAACTTCCACAACTCAAATCGCCGAGATGTATTAAACTTGATATCACAACAATCTTCTCCTCCAGCATCCTTATCGTCTCCTTCTTCCTCTAGTAATAGATTGGTATACCAGAAGAACATCCTTATCAGCGTACAAAATCAAAATCTCACCATTAGAAAATTAATATCCTCAAAGAATGTGATCTGATAGGAGCTCAGCCCAGCCATTGCCCAGAACTTATATAGTAAATTAATAAATATTAGATTTAGATGAAAGACCTCCTTTAGAAAAGAGAACTTAGAAACAAACTATTTTGAGACCAAAAAAAAAAAATCATTCAAAATTTATGGTAAAGTCCATTTACAAAAAGAAAGGATCTGTAATCAACCAATCTATTATCAGATACACCTGACTTCATCGACACACCAGATTGATAATCTAACAATTCAGAAATCTATACTTTTCTACGGAGCAATTAAACGATACATAGACACTAACCTTGATTTTGCATTATGACGCTGGTTCTCTGTGGTTCTGAGATCGTCGCCGACACTTTGTAGGCTGCAGTGGAGGAGTAATTTGCAGGTTAGGGTTTGACGCTTTCATGCAGGGAAGAGACTAGGGTTTTTATCGCTGACTAAGTGGGCCTGTTGTTCCGACCAAGAAAAAAGAAATGGGCTTATTTGTTTCACTACTTTATCTGTAAACTTATAATTGTTGTCTATCCTGGTCTTAAATATTTTACAAAATGTAATTACTTAGTTTGCAGATGTATTGTTCATATATTAATTTACAAGGTTCAAGGAAAAAAAAAAAAAATATTATGTGAGAAAGAAAATAATAAAGTAATATTTAAATCGCATAACCTGTTTAGATTTTCTAAACAAGCGAATCTAGCGGTCCTCTATGAGAAAATTAGTGGTTTGATTAGGCATCTACTCCGGAGATGGAGGTGTTATCGATATCAAAAATAAAGTTCAATTTCATCGGATCCCATCAATTTTACAATATATGGCACAAATGCTATATTTTTATATTTGTAAAATTGTAAATTAATGTATATTTTAAGAGACATTAAAGACATTTAACGCATATAAATGATCATAGTCTTATAACATAATAGCTAAATTTAATTTTGAGAACTCCTATTCAACCATTTATGTGTAATACCCCGAAAAATCATAATATTAATAAAGTGAAGGTGATAATAACCATGGAAATAATTGAAGGGATACAAACGGTATAAAAATCAAGCATTGTTCATATTATTAGTTTACAATGTTCACGGTCAAATATATAAAATTTTGATGAATGCATGAAAAGACAAAAAATATAGTAATAATTAAATTGCATAATCTTATTGGATTCTCTCAACAAGCGAATCTAATTTTTTTGATATTGCATGATGGGACTAGCTTTCAACATGATCGGTCACGTCAAGTGTGTTCTTTTTACGAAACTTGTCGATCTCAACATTCTAAACTCATTTACTCAATGCGCAAATAAGGGTTTGTTTAAGCATCTACTTAAGAGATGGATGTGATATCAATAACATAACTCATATCAAAATTCTTATAAATCCACTTACTCAAGAGGCATTAAAGACATTCAACGAATATAAATGATCACGTTCTTAAAGTATAGTACCTAAGAAGTAATTTAATCATAAAAACTCTTATTAGACAATTTTTTAGCCATTTATGTGTCGTAGAACCAAAAGTCATAATATCAATAAAGTGTTGACAATAACAATAACTTAATGTTGTTGACTTTTTCCCATTACTAGGCGTGTACCGTGCTGTTTAGAAGTTTAAGCCGTCGAAGAGATTCGAACTTGTGATCTTGTGAAGGAACCGGTTTTGAAAATTGTTTACGTTATAAGAGTGAACCGGTTTGCTTTTTTGTCTGAGCGGGTTCATTAATCCAAACGACATCGTTTGAAGAAAGACCCATACTATATAAGGTTAGCTTTGTTCTAACCCTAGCCGAATTGGAGTATTGAGCTTCTCTCTCTTCCGTCTCTTCTTCTCTCTTCGTCTCTTCACTTTCTTCGCCGCTTTCTCTGTTCAAGTCCTAGTTCTTGACTGAGAGCGAAGAGCTTCTTCTCCTCCCGAGATCCAAGCTTCGTTTGAGATTTCTTCACCAACAGAGAGTGAGATCGAGCGATGGTTCCTCCTACAGTTCATAGCTTGAAAGCATCTTGTGTCGACAGACAATTTTGTATTATGTTCTTTGTTATTGTTTAGATGTTCTTTCTACTCTCTCTATTCTTTGTTCTTGGTTTTACTCTTAACTTTCTGTATCTGTAACTCTTGTCTGGATTTGGCTCATTCTCTAGTAGATTGGATCATATCTGAGATCCCGGGGACGTAGGACTTGCTCCGAACCTCGTAAACAAATATTGTTGTGTTTGATGCTTTGTGTTTTGCTAAACAGTCGCTCTAGACAGATTTTTCTTCATTTACTTTAGTGTTTATTCAAACAGTTTTATCAAATTGGTATCAGAGTTTTGTTCTTTGTTTTTTCTCCCTGAAAATCATGTGTTTTGCTTGACTCTTTTTTGAACATAGATCGGCGTTAACCGTGTGTCCATTGACCGGAGGTTTGAAACGTTTGCGATCTTCTAAGTTTCAAAGAGTTAGATAAACCTAGATTTTTTAGGGCTTTTCTTGTCTTTTCTGCTTTAATCTTCCGCTGCTGTTCTTTGTTGTGTTAGATCTTAAGAGTAGCTACGCTTCCTATAGAAGCTAGTAGCCTTGATCTATACTACTGGCTAATATTTCTCTTGTCCTCACTTATTTGACTTCATTTCCTTTGGAGATCACCAATCCATTGATTGAATCTCTAGAAGACCAATAGATTCCAAGAGTGCTTAATTGCAAGAGTTGATTCTTGCCGCTCTTCTGGAGACAGTTGTGTTATCTTGAAATTAGATCTGGTATAAAGTGTTTCTAGGATAGTTGTCAAGGTTTGTTAAGTGACTGTGACGAGTAGAATGACTGATACAGCAAAAATTAAACCCTTTGATGACAATACTGACTTTGCTATTTGGCAGGCCAAAATGAAAGCCATTTTAATAAGGGAAAAGTGTTGGAGAGCCATCACTCATGACTTTCCACAAAATACAAAGGAGGAGGAAAAGGAAGAGTTGGATCAGATAGCTCACTCTGAGATTATGTTGAGACTGACTGATGAAGTAGGACGACAAGTTCTAACTTAGGTTCCTGCTAAAACTGTCTCGAATACTTTGGAAACTTTATATTTGGTAAAAAGCATGCCTAATAGAATTTCTTTGTTGTGCATATTATTTCATTTTAAAATAGATACTAATATGACATTGAATGATAATCTGGATGCTTTTCTTAGGATGACACTTGACCTAGAATGTTGTAGTGATAAAATTGATGATATACATCAAGCTGTTATAATCTTGAATTCCTTACATGCCCAGTTTAACAGTTTTAAAGATGTTATATAGTATGGTCATCAAGATTTAACTAAGAAAAAGGTGCTAGAAGCTATTTTACAAAAAAATGAAGAAATGAAAATTTTCAAAGTTAAGGTTAGTTCCAGAGAACCTAAAAATGAGATCATGTTTGCTAAGAATAAATACCAGGATAGAAATAAAAGCAATCAGAATACGTTTAAGGCTAAAAATAGAAATTCAAAAAGCTTTGTTCATAGGAACAAAGATAATACTTCTGAAAAGGACAAATAAATGGTTATTACATGTTATTAATGTGGTAAAAAGGGACACAAAACTCCACAATGCAGGAAAAAGAAAAGTGATGAAGTTGATAAGTCAAATAAAAATGAAACTTTTGCCTTGTGTGAAAATATGTCTTACTGTAATAAAGAATTGTTACTTTGTTCTGACATGCTTTATACTTCATGTAATTCTGATTCAAATGCTTGGATTCTTGATTCTGGATGTACAATGCATGCAACTCCTCATGAATGTCATTTTGATTTTTTACATAAAAATGATGAAGGAGCTAGAAGTAAGACTAGGAGACTATACTTCTCTTGCTATAAAAGGCATAGGATCTGTTCCTTTCAGAATGCATGATAATAAAGTTAGAACTATACAAAATGTTAGATGGATTCTAGAACATAGGAGAAATCTGTTATCTGAAAGCATGTTTGATGACTTGAACTGTGATATTAATACACATTTTGGAATCAGATCTATCTCTAGAAATGGAAAAGTTCTAGTTAAAGGTATTAAAAAGAATGACCTTTATCATGTGATTGGAACTCTTGAGTTGAATAATATTGATTCACCTGCTTGCTTTACAAATGAATAGACCTTAACCTGGCACTCTAGGTTAGGACATATAGGCAATAAAGGTCTTTACTATCTCTTTAAAAATGGCAGCTTACCGATGTAAGAGCCTTAGTCTTTAGGTGTTGAGCCAGAGCCAGCCGCCCCTGCAACCTAGAGGGTCGCCCTTGCGTGAGTTTTGTATTCCGCCCCTGCGGCTCAGGGAGTCCGCCCCTGCGGTTTCCTGCGGCTGCAGCCGGCATTGCTGACTTTTGACCATGATTTTACTCTTCTCTTCCTCTATAAGTTTCTTCTTTGCTTCAAGATGAAGGGTTTCTGATGAGGGACCATCACCAACAACCCCTACTAGTCCTACAATGCAAGGGCCAATCACTAGATCAAGGGCAAGAACAATTCAAGAGGAGCTGTCCAACTTGTTGGTGTCTTTAGCTCCTAAGGAGACCATTGATGATCTATTGCTGATTAAGGCTTCATTAGTCACGTTAATGACGATTCCCGACGACTTGGATGTGGAAAGAAGACCATGCACACGTGATTTGGAGCCATGCAAGAGCAAGGAAGAGACACTTGTCCCGGAATTGCAAGAAATGGAAGACTGAGGCTTTTGGAGCTTCTATTGTATTTTATATCATCTTTTGGTATAAAATACAAGACATTTTATAACCTTTAGGCTCAAAACATTGTAAGGGTTATTTTTATTTGTTTTAGTTTGTTTTATTTGTTTTAATGTCTTTTTTGACAAATGTTATTCCTTTTTTTTAGATAGGAGGCTTTCTAGGCATATAAAAGCCTCCTTAGCTTCTTTCTTGATTAGCTAGATTTTAGCAAACTTGATAAATCGTCTCTTTGAGAGCTTTTGTTCCTATTCAGAAAATTCAATCAATAAAGTGAGCCATTGATTGAATCGTTGTGAATCCTTGCTAGATTGTTCTTGTGTGTGTTAATCTCTTTAGAGATTGGTGCTACTAGTCAATACTAGTCCCTCCTTGTGCTTGTCTCCATTGAAGGCTTGTGTAAGGTTATAGAAGAAAGGGTTGAAGGCATCATCTTGCTTGGGTTTTGATCAATCTGATCAAGGTTCTTGTAAGGGAGTCTTTTGGTTCTTTTGGATCTACTTCTACCATACAATTCACGTCCCCTTTCATTCTCTTTTCTTCCATCTTTCGACGTCATTTTTTGTTCTAACAATCTGATTTTCGTGCCATTTGTCAAGGAAAAACGTCATTTGTTGGTCTCAAGGATTCCGAATCTAGATCTAGTCATTTGCGGCCCCAATCCCGCATCAAAGTGGTATCAGAGCTAGTTGATTGCGAGTTCGGAATCAGCCATCACCATTGACGGTTTGAGTGTCTTCTTTGATTCTTCTTTGAGTCTTTTCTTTGTTTGAGTCATTTGCTTCATTTTAAGAGTCTATTTGAGTCTAATTTGCTTTGTTTCTTGTGTTTATTGGAGAAGAGAGAAAGCCAAGCCAAAACCACCATTTTTCAGCCATTCTACATCACCATCATCGACCATTGTTCATCCAAAAATGTCTAGCTGCTTTCTCTTGGCAAGTAACCGTCCAAAAAAAAAACAATCAAAAAAAAGCCAAAGGTTATCTCTCTCTTCTTCAATTTTTTTTTAATTTTCTCTCTCCTTTCCTTCCAAAAAACGTCAGCCAAGGTCCCACAAAAAAAAAAACATTTTTTTTCTCATATCATTTCATCATCCTATACTAACCTAAGTTGTGTAGAAGCTAGAAAAACAAGTGTTTTTACAATCTGATTGTGAAAGGATTATCGAGACTACAAACAAGAGTCACTTACCTCTTTTCCTATCCATCTTCATTATCTAAAACCATCGACACACACAACAGCCGGCCATCTCTCTCTCCATTGCATAAGGACAAGGTAAGTGAAGCTCTCTTCTTAGTCTCTTGTGTGTCTATCTTCCTTGTTTCTTTCTAATTATATCATATCTTGAGTTTACCATCTTTTAGAGTCTATATCAGCCTCTTGCATCTTTCTTTGAGTCTTGTGTATTTTTTTGAGTATTTTGTGTGATTTAGCTAGTTAACATTGCTTGCAAGCCATACTAGTTGAGTCTTGAGTCTTATTTCAGCTTCTTAGTCTATCTTGACGTTTTCTGTTGTGAACCTTCAAGCAGCCGTGTATCACCCTTATTCAAGCCAAGGAGTGTGCTACTTGAGCTAAGGCATTGATCTTAGAAGGAGTTTTAATCCATCCAAGTCAATTGCATCAAATAGCTTGTGATCAACACAACTTCAGTGTGAGAGTGAGAGTAAACACTTGTGAGAAGTTTATGTTTTTATCTAATTCAACTAGCTTGCTTATTTTGTGTGTTTTTGATCATGTCTAGGTCTATTAGTCTAAGCAAGTCCCAAAGAAGTGAGCCAATGCACCCGGAGACATTTGCTATGTTGAAGCAACTAATGGATTCGGTGGCAAGTTTGACCCACCGGATTGGCACGTTGGAGTCTCCGCCAGCACCCCCGGCCACGCCACAGCCAAGGTCCACATTCGAGCTAGGAGGCACGTCTAGAGATGTCCCTAGAGAAACAACCCATGATTCACTTCAAAGAACCCCTCAAGGGCAAGGTATGAGACATGCTAACACTCTTCCTAGGACACCTAATGTGCAAGGTTTTGCGGATGATTTTCAGGAGCCACAAGAGGATGTTGAGGAAAAAGGCATGTGGAGAGAGTTCCCTAGGCGTCACCCACAACCAAGGAGAGGACGAGAATATGAGCCATTTAGGCCTTATCAAGAGCTAGATGGAATAGGGAAAGTGAAGGTCAAGATTCCTAGCTTTGAAGGCAAATGTGACCCGGATGCTTACATGGATTGGGAGACTAAATTGGAACAAATTTGGTCTTGCCATCATTTTGGAGAGCAAAGGAAGGTCCAACTTGCATCATTGCAGTTCCAAGGCTATGCACTAGTATGGTGGGATCATCTTGTCAAGGAAAGGAGAAGAACCTTGGATCCGGCCATCACTACATGGGAACAAATGAAGGCCTTGATGAGAGCTCGCTTTGTACCTCAACATTATGCTAGGGAGCTGAGGCAAAGGTTGGAGAACCTTAGGCAAGGATCCATGAGTGCCGAAGAGCTCTACACCTCTATGCAAATGGCAATGGTGAAAGCTCATGTGGTTGAAGATGAGGAGTCTACAATGGCTAGGTATCTACGCATTTTAAATTCATCTTTGGCTAATGAAATTGATTTGTATCCTTATAGTACCATGGTGGAGCTGCTGCATTTGGCAATCAAGGTAGAGAAGAGGACAAAGGCTAGGAACCAAGGTGCCAAGACAAGCTTTGGAGCTACAAGCTCATGGAAAGCACAAAACAGCCGGCCCCAAGGATCCTACGGCCGTGAGTCTACATCCACCAAGGAGGACCGAAAAGCATCAACCATGGACCAAGGAGCACAAAGAAGGAGCTCAACACCTCATTCATCTTCTAGACCCTTGAATAAGCCTTCAAGTGGTCCTAAAGGGAGTACCTCTGACTCTACTCTTCGTTCAAGAGATACTGTGTGTTTTAAATGTCAAGGTAGAGGTCATTATATGAGGGATTGTCCTAACAAGAAAATTCTGATTTTAAATCAATTTGGACAATATGAGAGTGAGGATGAGCATGAAAATGATGATAACACCAACCTTAATGGATTGCATGAAATTGGTAGTGATAGTGATGAGGGCATTGAATATGAGCATGGAGAATCATTAATAGCTAGAAGAGCTTTGAATGCTAAGATAGCCCCATGTGAGGATAATCAAAGAGAGAACCTATTTCATACTAGATGTCTAATTAAAGGGAAGGTGTGTAACATGATCATAGATGGAGGTAGTCGTTGCAATATAGCTAGCACTGATTTGATTAATAAGTTGTAAATTACCCCATTTTATCACCCTAGGCCTTACAAATTGCATTGGAAGAATGATTGTGGAGAATTAAAAGTAAATAGGCAAGCTATAGTTACTTTCACTTTAGGTAGCTATGAGGACACCATTACTTGTGATGTAGTTCCCATGTAAGCTTGTCATTTTCTTATGGGACGTCCATGAAATTTGATAAGAGAGTTAAGCATGATGGTTTTACTAATAGGCATACCTTTGAATTTAATGGTCAAACACTAACTCTTAAGCCTATGACACCATTGCAGATTGCTGAATTTTATGAGAAGAAGAAGGAGTTGAGTGTCGAGCAAAATGAGGGGAAAAAGAGAGGGGATAGCTCACGGCCTAAATCAGAACCCACGGCCAAGACTAGTACCACCCTATTAGCCACACCTTCTAGTGTCCTTCTAGCATCCAAAGAGGAGTACATCCTAGATTACACCCCTTTAGATGTCATTCTTGTGAGTTTGTGCAAGAGCTTAGTACCTTTGAGTGATGAAGCCAAGGCTACCCTACCTAAGCCCATCCTAGCTATCCTAGATGACTTTAGTGATGTGTTTCCCGATGAGATTACGGCTGGCCTTCCACCTTTTAGAGGTATTGAGCACCAAATAGATCTTATTCCCGGTGCTACACTCCCAAACCGTCCAGCCTATAGGATGAACCCTAAGGAGAGCCAAGAGATCCAAAACCAAGTGCAAGAGCTCCTAGATAAGGGTTATGTGAGGGAGAGTTTGAGTCCTAGTGCCGTTCCCGTCCTCTTAGTGCCTAAGAAGGACAATAAATGGAGGATGTGTGTTGATTGTAGGGCCATCAACAACATCACCATTAAGTAACGCCATCCTATCCTACGTTTAGATGACATGTTAGATGAGTTGAATGGAGCCACATTGTTCTCTAAGATAGACCTTTGGAGTGATTATCACCAAATCAGAATGAGGGAGGGGGATGAGTGGAAAACGGCATTCAAGACCAAGTTTGATCTTTATGAGTGGCTAGTGATGCCATTTGGCTTAACCAATGCTCCTAGCACATTCATGAGGTTGATGAATCATGTGTTGAGACACTATATTGGTAAGTTTGTTGTGGTTTACTTTGATGACATCCTCATCTATAGTAAATCACTTGAAGAGCATGAGGAACATTTGAGGGACGTACTTGCAACTCTTAGAATTGAGTATTTGTATGCTAATTTGAAGAAATGTGAGTTTAGTACTAATCAAGTTGTTTTTCTTGGTTTTGTAGTGAGCACAAGAGGTCTATAGGTGGATGAAGAGAAGATCAAGGAAATCCAAGAATGGCCTACTCCCACAACCGTCGGCCATGTGAGGAGTTTCCACGGCCTAGCCACCTTCTATAGGCGTTTTGTGCGAGATTACAGCACCATAGCAGCCCCACTCACGTCCTTAACAAAGAAGAAGGTGCCATTTGTGTGGGGAGATGCTCAAGAGAAGGCGTTTGAGGAGTTGAAGTGGCGGCTGTCCCATGCACCTCTCCTAGCTCTTCCGGACTTCACCAAACCTTTTGAGGTCGAGTGTGATGCTTCGGGTATTGGCATTGGAGGAGTACTCATGCAGGAGGGTAAGCCACTAGCCTTCTTTAGTGAGAAATTAAAGGGAGCATATTTAAACTACTCGACCTATGATAAAGAACTATATGCATTGTTTAGAGTATTAAAAACATGGCAACATTATTTATGGCCTAGTGAATTTGTCCTACGTACCGATCATGAGTCCTTAAGACATTTTAGGAGTCAAGATAAGTTAGATAGGAGACATGGTAGATGGATGGAGTTTATAGAAACTTTTCCTTATATCATAAAGTATAAAAAGGGCAAGGATAATGTTGTAGCGGATGCTCTCTCTAGGAGACACTCTTTAATCACAACTATGGATTCTAAGGTCTTAGGTTTCTATTATATTAAGGATCTATATGTTGATGATTATGATTTTGGAGACATATTTAAGCAATGTGCATCTAGAGGAGCCTTTGATAAGTATTACTTGTTTGAGGGTTTTCTATTTAGAGTTGATAAAGTGTGCATTCCTAAGTGTTCCCTTAGGCTATTACTTGTTGAGGAAGCCCATATGGGAGGCTTAATGAGGCATTTTTGAAGAGATAAGACTTATCATATGCTGCATTCACATTTTTATTGACCTCATATGCTTAGAGATGTAGAGAACTTGCTTAAGAGATGTCTTGTGTGTTTAAAGGCTAACGCTAGATTGAAACCTCATGGATTGTATACCCCCTTATCCACGCCTAAGTCACCTTGGGAGGATATTAGTATGGACTTCATTGTTGGGTTACCTAGGACTAAGAAGGGGAGAGATTCACTTTTTGTGGTAGTAGATAGATTTTCTAAAATGGCCCATTTTATTGCTTGCCATAAGACCAATGATGCTTATAATGTAGCTAACTTGTTCTTTAGGGAAACTGTTAGATTACATGGAGTACCTAGGACTATAGTGAGTGATAGGGATGTTAAGTTTCTTAGTTTCTTTTGGAAGACTCTTAGGGGTAAACTAGGGACGAAGTTGCTATTTTCGACTTCTAGTCATCCTCAAACGGATGGTTAAACCGAAGTAACTAATAGGAAATTAACAACCATTTTGAGGGCTGTTTTAAAGGATAATTTGAAAGCTTGGGAAGATGTCTTGCCTCATGTAGAATTTGCATATAATCGTACATTACATTCTTCTACTAACCTAACTCCTTTTGAGTGTGTGTATGGGTTGAATCCTTTGACCCCTTTTGATCTTATACCGTTGCCCATAGAGGAACGAGTAGATTTTAATGCAGAAAAACAGGTGGAGATCATCAAGGAAATGCATGAAAGGACACGCAAAAGGCTAGAGGAGAAGGGGAGGCAAGTGGCGGCCAAGGCAAATAGGAACCGCAAGCAAGTGTTGTTCAAACTGGGAGACCTCGTGTGGCTGCATTTGAGGAAGGATAGGTTCTCGGAAAGGCGCAAGTCCAAGCTATCACCTAGGGGAGACGGACCATTCAAAGTACTACGTAAGGTTGGCAACAACGCTTATGTACTAGAGCTCCCGGAGGACTATGGAGTGAGTCCTACTTTCAACGTAGGAGATCTAAGTCCCTTTGAGTTAAGTGATGCGGATGGTGATGATTCGAGGACAAATCCTTCCCCTACTAGTCCTACAATGCAAGGGCCAATCACTAGATCAAGGGCAAGAGCAATTCAAGAGGAGCTGTCCAACTTGTTGGTGTCTTTAGCTCCTAAGGAGACCATTGATGATCTATTGCTGATTAAGGCTTCCTTAGTCACGTTAATGACGATTCCCGACGACTTGGATGTGGAAGGGAGACCATGCACACGTGATTTGGAGCCATGCAAGAGCAAGGAAGAGACACTTGTCCCGGAATTGCAAGAAATGGAAGATTGAGGCTTTTGGAGCTTCTATTGTATTTTATATCATCTTTTGGTATAAAATACAAGACATTTTATAACCTTTAAGCTCAAAACATTTTAAGGGTTATTTTTATTTGTTTTAGTTTGTTTTATTTGTTTTAATGTCTTTTTTGACAAATGTTATTCCTTTTTTTTTAGATAGGAGGCTTCCTAGGCATATAAAAGCCTCCCTTAGCTTCTTTCCTAATTAGATAGATTTTAGCAAACTTGATAAACCGTCTCTTTGAGAGATTTTGTTCCTATTCAGAAAATTCAATCAATAAAGTGAGCCATTGATTGAATCGTTGTGAATCCTTGCTAGATTGTTCTTGTGTGTGTTAATCTCTTTAGAGATTGGTGCTACTAGTCAATACTAGTCGCTCCTTGTGCTTGTCTCCATTGAAGGCTTGTGTAAGGTTATAGAAGAAAGGGTTGAAGGCATCATCTTGCTTGGGTTTTGATCAATCTGATCATGGTTCTTGTAAGGGAGTCTTTTGGTTCTTTTGGACCTACTTCTACCATACATTCCACATCCCCTTTCATTCTCTTTTCTTACATCTTTCCAACGTCATTTCTTGTTCTAACAATCTGATTTTCGTGCCATTTGTCAAGGAAAAATGTCATTTGTTGGTCTCAAGGATTCCCAATCTAGATCTAGACATTTGCGGCCCTAATCCCGCATCAGTTTCTTTCATTCTTCTCCAGCTGCCTCACGTCCTTCTTTTCTCCTTCCTTCTCCTTTGATCTTCTTCTTGTTTTCTCCTTGGTTTGCAAGAGAGTTGTTGTGTGGTTTGGTTGATGATGATGTTGTATTTTGATGCTGAGCTATATATGAGAGTCAGCTGTGGTGTTGGTGTTGATCATTTCCTTTTGTTTAGGATCACAACAGTGGTAAGTTTACCTCTTTCTTTTTCCTTCTTTCTTTCCTTCTCTTTTAGCTTAGGATTCCACAAGTTGAATCTTGTGTTAGATCTCCTAGGTATGTATTGATGTTTATATGTATATATATGTATGTGTATGGTTGCTGGATGATGAAGAATTGAAGACAATTGAGTGAAGAATCGAAGAGAATGTACCACCCCAAATCCGTAGTACTCGGGGCGCTATTGGGCTAGGATCTCACAATGGATTCTGACCCTAACTTGACAACAAGTTCACTGGATCTTACAACAAGGCACAAATAGATTACACCAAAACATCAAAACTGTATATATATATATATATATATATATATATATATATATATATATATATATATATCAAAAGGTTTACAGAAGACCCGCTGATTACAAACGAAACATATAACTGTTCATACAAAATGTCCCATAACCCTCGCATAACCTAGTGTACGGAGCCCTCAACGGATCACCCCATCTGAATCACTCTGTAGTTCTCCTAACCTGCAAAGGATCTACAACACGGTATAAAACCGTTAGCTAACCATGCACATATATATAGATAATGCATAAGCACAAACACACTTCAGAAAATCATAACATAGAATCATGTTGTCACATATTTACCCGGTTAATTATCTTTATAACGTCCAACACTCCACTCGTATATAGATATGTATATGAATATATGTGACAGGAGGAATATATATATATATATATATATATATATATATATATATATATATATATATATATCATCCTCGCCTCTGAGTGCTATTGCCAGCTGGAGTGGTAATCTGGTCACACTTTCCCGTATACCCTATGGGAGTGGTAGGTGCCCGTCCCGTGTACCAGATCTGGCCTATCCGCAGAGAACCTCCCAAACTCCCAGCAGGATGTAAGGGCAAGTTGTCACGGCCGTACAATGGGCAGTCACTAAGGTCGGTAATAAACAACATCGCATGCTATCAAGCATATAACACACATCACTCATGCATAAATCCAATATAAGGATGGTAGCTAAGTAAGTCATATGGACTTACCTCAACCTCGAAGTACTCTCAAACACAATCCACTCCAATCCGGAGGACAGCACTGCCTAATAGCAAGCCATAAAGAGATATCAAGTCTCCTATCAATCAAAGGGGTCACACCTAGACCCAAGGGATCCATAAGGATCATATCCAACTTATAACCTCGATAAACTACTAAACCTCAAAGCCATAACCGGCATATAACAATATCATACTCATGATCATTCTATCCTCATACACATACCTAGCATGCTACTAACCCGCTCATACTAGGAAAGGAAAGGATCTATACTACTCTAGTAGATCCTACACAAGACGCACCTACGTGACAGGAAAGACGCAGGGGCGGAATGACGGAAGACGTAGGCGCGGAGGCACTCCCACGCAGGGGCGGTGACCGTAGCCGCAAGGGCGGCGGCGTTGAGGCGCGGGTGCGGTGACAAGGTCCCGCGAGAGAGGCGGCTCACTGGCGCGGGGCGGCGACAGTGCAGAACGCGATCCCCGATTTCTCTTCGACTCTTCATGTGATGAATTCACCTCTTCACAATTCCACATCCAAACACATACATATATATACACATACAAACATCAAAACGTGCCTAGCACATCTAATCCTAAGCTAAGGAGAAGAGAAAGGAAGAAGAAAGAAAGAAAGAAGAAGAGAAAAGGAGACTTACCACTGTTGTGGTCCTAGGCAGAAAGGAATGATAAACACAACTCCTTTAGCTGGATTCCATGCTCAACCACAACACCCAACATCATCATAAACAACAAAGCCACACAACTTCCTTGCCAAAACTCAAGGAAACACTCAAGAAGAGATCAAAGGAAAAAGAAGGAGGAAGGAGAACGTGAGGGCAGTTGGGGAAGATGAAGAATGAAGAAACCCTTCATTCTAAGGTAAGGAAAGGTTAAAGAGGAAAGAAGAGTAAAACATGGTCCAACGGTCAACAAAGCCGGCTGCAGCCGCAGGAAACCGCAGGGGCGGCTTCCCTGAGCCGCAGGGGCGGAACACAAGCCCGGCCACAGGGGCGGCCCTATGGACCCGTAGGGGCGGCTACCCTGGCTCAGCTCCTAAAGATCAAGGCTCTTACACCTCACCCCCCTAAAAACAAGTTTCGTCCCAAAACTTGTGAAATCCTAAAACCACTCGGACTTATAAGCCGAGGTATAACTCTCTCTATCGGAGGCATCACATCTCCGCTCATAAGGTATCAACTTATAACCTCAAACACAAGCATGGAGGAAATCATCATCTCCAGCAACAAGATCACTGTGCTATCCAAGGCATAGAGGAAAACCATCTCTAGCCAAAGTATAATCACATCACAAGGGCGTAGAGGAAAAACATCTCTAGCCGTATCATCATCACATCGCAAAGGCATAGAGGAAAAACATCTCTAGCCGTATCATACTCATAACATAAAGGCATGGAGGAAAAACATCCCCAACGAAACTATGTCCACCAAAATAGCATGGAGGAATAACCATCTCTAACTAAACCCTAATCACAACCCAATAGCATGGAGGAAAGAACCATCCTCAGCTATAATCAGCAATCGCATTAGCATAGCAAAATCTAATAAGATCATAAATCACATCATAGCTAGTACGAAAATAAACACATCATAGCATATAAGCACATAATCACAACACTCACCAAAATAGTATTAAAATCTACTCGTCGATCCTACTGGTACATCTATCTCGGCATAAAACTCTGGATAGTTCCTCTGAATACTATCCTCAGTCTCCCATGTAGCCTCATCAGGTCCTCGTCTCAACCACTGTATCCTCATCATAGGAATGTCCTTCGAACGCAGGCGTCTCATACCTCGTTCTAGTAGTGCAATCGGGTACTTAACAAAAGTGTGGTCCGGCTCGACCACCAAATCATCATAACTCACAATGTGTCTCGGATCTGGTATGTACCCCCTCAACAGAGACACGTGAAACACAGGGCGAACTCCCTCTAATCTCCAAGGCAAAGCTAATCTGTATGCTGCGCTCCCAACTCGATCCAAAATCTCGAACAGTCCGACATATCGGGGGCTCAACTTCCCCTTAATGCCAAAACGTCTAACACCTCGTGTCGGAGACACTCTCAGCCACACATGATCTCCTGCTCAGAACTCTAGGGGTTTACGCCTCCTATCTACATAAGACTTCTGACGGCTCAGTGCAGTCAGCATCCTCTCTCTAATCAGTGACGTCCTACCACTTCCTCTGCGGTATAGGCAGTGGATGGAATTCACCTCCAGGTCTGAAATGCTCGATCTTGACCTATTGACAAGTCGCACACTGTGCCACAAATCTGGCCACATCGGGCTTCAGCCCTCCCCACCAATATGAACGTGTCAAATCCTGGTACATCTTACTCGTACATGGGTGCACTGAATAAGGCGTACAGTGAGCCTCCTGTAATATCCTCTGTCTCAAATCCGCATCAGCAGGTACACAGACACGACCGCGGCGTCTCATCACTCCATCTTCCCCTATAAGGAACTGTGATACCTCATCCCGGGACATTCTCTCTCGGATCCTCATCAGTGTCGGGCAGGTCCCCTACTTCTGTTGTATCTCACTCAACAGATCAGGAAGAACCTCTAAAGTACTCAATTGGGGTGTCCTCATCAGGAAACTTAACGTCCAACTCTAGTCAGATCAGGTCTCTTTGTAACTGAGGCTGAACTGTCAGTCTCGCAATCGCCTTCTCTCGAGGCGTCTTCCTGCTCAAGGCGTCAGCAACAACGTTCACCTTCCTTGGATTATACAAAATCTCTAGATCAAAGTCCTTGATCAGCTCAAGCCATCTACGCTGGCGGTTATTCAATTCCTGTTGCGTGAAAATATACTTTAGACCCTTATGGTCTGTGAAGATCTGACATGTAGCACCATACAGGTAATGTCTTCAGATCTTCAGTGCATGAACTACCGCTGCCAACTCCAGGTCATGATTCGGGTAGTTCTCCTCATACGTCTTCAACTGTCTAGACGCACAATCACTCTTCCTCGCTGCATCAACACACATCCCAAGCCTAGCTTGGAAGCATCACTATAAACCACAAAATCAGCGGTGCCCTCTGGTTGTGCTATGATAGGAGCGGAAGTCAGGCGTCTCTTCAGCTCCTCAAAACTCTGCATACACTACTCAGACCATACAAATCTAGTAGTCTTCCTCAACAACTCGTCAGTGGACGGGCAATCACAGAAAATCCCTCCACAAAGCGTCGGTAATAACCGGCTAGGCCAAGAAAGCTACGTACTTCCTTCGCCGGATCAACCTTGATCCCCTCGGCGGAAACAATATGACCCAGGAATGCTACCTTTGGCATCCAGAACTCGCACTTAGAGAACTTAACATAAAGTTCTCTGTCTCGTAAAACTTGTAACACAGTACTCAACTTTCTTGCATGCTCAGCTCTGCTGCGAGAGTACACCAAAATGTCATCTATGAAGACTACCACAAACTGATCCAGGAAGTCGATGAATATACTATTCATCAACTCCATGAACACTGTTGGGGAATTCGTATGCCCAAAAGGCATCACTACAAACTCGTAGTGTCCATACCGGGTCCGAAAGGCCGTCTTGTGCACATCCTGCTCTCTCACCCTCAGCTGGTGATACCCTGAGCATAGGTCAATCTTGGAGAACACCGTCGCTCCCTGAAGCTGATCTAGCAAGTCGTCAATACGGGGCAATGGATACTTGTTCTTGATGGTCACCTTGTTCAGCTCTCTGTAGTCGATACACAATCTCAGCGATCCATCCTTCTTCCGTACGAAGAGGACAAGTGCTCCCCACGGGGATACGCTAGGGCAAATGAAGCCCTTCTCAACCAACTCCTCATGTTGCTTCTTCAGCTCCAACATATCGATAGGCGCCATACGATATGGGGCCTTCGAGATCAGTCTCGTACCAGGCTCTAACTCAATGCCAAAGTCCACACTCCTCTGAGGCGGCAAACTGGACGGCTCAACAAATACATCTGTAAACTCGCAGACCATTGTAATATCCTCTAACGCTGGGCTCTCCCCCTCCTTCATGGCATAACACCAGAAGGCCTCACAACCCTGTGCAATCAATCTCAATGCCCGTATCGCACTGATCACCATGCCTGACCTCCCAAGATCCCAACCTCGGAAAACCTCTATTTGACCTAACTCGGTAGAGAGGATCACGGTCCTCCTACCTACATCTAATACGGCATGGTGTCTATCCATCCAATCCATACCTAAAATGACTTCCTCATGCACTAAAGGCATGACAAAGAAGTCAACAAATAGCACACGAGTCCCTACAAAAATGGGACAATCACGTATCTCGCAGGTACCTCTAACCCTACTACCATCGGGTAGCCCTATACTAAAGGGTATCCCCTCAAAGCCAGCCTCAACAAAATCCCGCAATTTCTCCCTCCTCAATGAGGCAGGGCAGAAACGCTCTCTGATCAAACTCCTCATATGGCCATAGCTAGTAACATGACTCTGCACGGATCTCCACCAATGTTGTGCCAAGTCTCGGAATAGAGTCTGCACTAACTCTATCTGTCGGTCCCCTGGACATCTAATAGACTCAAGGGCTGAGTCTACATGTCCAATCCACAGCTCTACCTCTAATCCCACCTTCTTAGAGAAAGGGGACACTCCCATATGATGAAATGCCTTCAACCAAGTATCTGGTCGAGGCCCCTTTATGCTCCTCTGGAACTCGAGCAATCTCAGCAGCACGTGCCGATACAACTGGCACCTGAGTAGCTCCATGGGATCTCTCAGACGATCCTCTTGTGCCGGCAGATCCGGGGCACGTCTACCCGCTCTGGTAGCCTCATCCACTCGTCTGATGTACGCGCGGAACTCTTGTCCCTCATAGAGACATGATCTGAGTCATGTGACTGGACTCGCTGTGGTCTCTGTCTCCCGGCCATACCGTTCCCATTCTCAAGAACGACACTCTCAACAACATCCTTATGGACCTCCTTCGCTGCAGGTGGATCAACAGCGGGAATCTGACTCTATCCTTGTAACATCCGGAATTTTTATTCCGGACATAGAGCGTTTTGTAGATCTTCCCGCAGGCACGAGGTGCCGAGTGCCGGGATTTATTCCAGAAATCCCGAGCCGACTCGTCGTTTTTACATTTTCCGCTTTCCGACCCTTTGTTCCGAGCTGAGGTGACAAGAGGTCATTTCCGACCCCTCGTTCCGAGGTGAGGTGACAAGAGGTCAGCTGACCCCTTGATCCCTCTCCACTTTTTCAGCTCTTGTCCCCTCCCTCTCTCTCTCCTCTCTTCTCTTTCACGTTAGATTTTTCCTCTCTTCCTCTCTTCTCTCTCTTTGCTCTTCTTCCATTTTTTTGAAGCTTTTGGATTGTGGACTGCAGTGGGGAAGATTAAGATCTAGTTTGGTAAGAATATTCCTCTCCTTCTCTTCTCTTCATTGTTGTTTTCCCTTTCTTCTTCCCTCCATCCATGGCCATGGATGAAGCTCTTGAGATGCTTTTTCCTTAAATCCTTGCATGCATGTGTTCTTAGCTTGATTAGGTCGTGGAGAGCAGTCTAAGATCAGTGGTTTGTGGTTGGAGAAGACCCAACAAGGAGAGGAGGACATTGGAGTCAAGGATCCATAGTCGAAGACGAAGAAGACGGGCTTCTGCAGCGAAACCGCGGGGGCGGCTCACCACAGCCACAAGGGCGGCACCAGACCACCGCAGGGGCGGCTCCAGGGCGCCAGACCGCCGCAGAGGCGGCTCCTGCCACCGCAGGGGCGGCTCCTGCCACCGCAAGGGCGGTGCCTACTCCGCCAGAGGGCAGCAGGGGCGGCACTGCTCCGCTGGGGCGCCAGCTTGACTCCGCGGCTGCGTTTCTTCGACAGTAGGTTCCTCTCCTCCCTTCCACTTCGTTCCTTCCTTAGTTTTCTAGTTGTATCATGTAAGTAGCATGCCTAGGATGGATCTAGAGTAGATTGAGATGCCACTTAGTGGTTGTGAACCTAAGAACCCTTAAGGCTCGATGTAGTTGATGGTTATGAGTATGTTGAGCATGATGGACCATCTAGGCTAGCTTGTTCCTTCTTAGCTGAGGTTTAAGATCATGTGAGGTTATAAGATGTTGTGAATTGCTTTCTTGTGCTAAGAGTGTGGTGAGTACCTTTGACCCTAGGATGAATTCCTAGCTTGAGGGTTAGGTTATCTTTCTTAGATCACTAGGGTGAAGTCTAAGACTTCTTGAGCGTGAGCATGTATTGATATGCATATCTCTTGTGAGCAGGTTGTGGGCTTCCTCCTTAAGGAAGCGAGAGTGTTGTGATTTGAGTGTGGTGACGAGGTAAGTCTCCGGACTTACTTAGCTCGTATTTTACGTATTAGCATCGATGTGTGTTGGTGGTGTGTGTTTGTGTTATTGTTTATGTTAAAAACCACTACACCGGTAAATAGGACCACCGCCTTTATATTATTTTGGCCCAAGTGTATGATAACGGGCGGTGACATCATCTGCCTAGCTCTTGCGAGAGTCTAAGAGGTTCTCGGTGATTAGCACGGGCGGGTAGACGGTCGGATGCATCAGTACCATTCCTTGCTGGTAAGTAGGGACTGAGGCGAGACCACGGTGGTTCTCGTGTCACAAACCTAAGTTGAATTAGAACGGGATACGACTTAATAATAAAAAGATAATAAACTAGACTTGTGTGTTTTGGAGTATGTATGTGTTATGTGATGTATATGTGTATGTGCCTTCACCTCTTTTCCAATGCTTCGAATATGAGCTAACGGTTTTAAACCGTTCATGTGGATGCCTTGTAGGTGAGGGACGCCGCCGAGTGAGGTGGAGGAGTGGACAGCCGGGGTCTCCGTACATTATAAGACGGGGACATTTTTTGGATATGTCTTTGGATGTTGGTTTATTTTGTACGGTTTAGATTTCCTTATCGGAGTTATGTCGTTTTGAGGACTCGGCTGAGTTTCCACCTTGTATTTTTACATTTCAGTTTCTCGCATACATTATAAACGATTTTGAGTTCTACCTTTATTTGTGCCTTGTTGGAAAGGTCCGGTGAAATTGTTGTCAGGCTAAGGGTCTGGACCCATTGTGAGGTCTCGCCCATAGCATCCCGAGTCCCGCGGATTTGGGGTGTTACTACCACTACTGGAGGAAGAGGGGGTCTAACCCTACCTCGTCCAACTGCTAATAAGGCTCTAGTCTCTGAACCATCTGCAGGGTATACACACCTAACTTAGAAGGCTATATATATGCTATATGTATAGATATATATATAATACTGAAGGTCAATCACAACATTACATAAGGTAATATCTTATATATATATATATATTGTCGAGGTCCTCAGAGGGTTGGCTGCTTTCCGTACACACTATCCCAAAACATTTGTAGTCAAACCAAAAATCTTTTGAAAAGTCATACCCCTTTCGGGTTCTGTTTATTTATCTATTCGACCATTATCGCAGATTGCAAGTGCCATTGTTGTCAACCTAAGGCTTTGATACCTACATTGTAATACCCCGAATCCGCGGGACTGGAGGCGCTACTGGGCTAGGATCTCACAATGGATCCTGACAACAAGTTCAGTGGATCTTACAACAAGGCACATATAGATTAAAACCAAAACATCAAACTGTAATATATAGATATCAAAAGGTTTACAAAATACCGCTGAGTACAAACCAAAACATGTATCTATACATCACAAAATCATCACATATCCCTCGCATAATCCTAGTGTACGGAGCACTTAGCGGATCACCCCATCTGGATATATCACTCTGCAGTTCTCCTAACCTGCAAAGCATCTACAACACGGTATATAACCGTTAGCTAACCATTCATATATAAGATAATGCATCAACACAAACAAAAGTCATGGAATCATAAACACATAATCATGTTGTCACACATTTACCCGGTTAATCATCTTTATAAAGTCCAACACTCAAATCGTATATATCTATGTATATGAATATATGTGACACGAGGAATATATATATATATATATCATCCTCGCCTCTGAGTGCTATTGCCAGCTGAAGTGGTGTCGGCACACTTTCCCGTATACCCTAAGGGAGTGGTAAGTATCCATCCCGTATACCAGATCTGGCCCGTCTACAGAGAACCTCCCTGACTCCACTGCGGGATGAAAGGGCATGTTGTCACAGCCACTATAATGGGCGGTCAATAAACCATAGGTCGGTAATAATCAACATCGCATGCTATCAAGCATATATCAAACACCACTCATGCAAACATCCAATATAAGGATGGTAGCTAAGTAAGTCATACGAACTTACCTCGACCTCAAGATATCCTCAACCACGATCAACTCCGATCCGGAGAACAACACTGCCTAATATCAAGGCATAAAGAGATATCAAATCCCCTATCAATCAAAGGGGTAACACCTAGACCCAAGGGATCCATAAGGATCATATCCAACCTATAAACCTCAACAACCTACTAAACCTCAAAGCCATAACCGGCACATATCGATATGATAATCATCATCATCCTATCCACACACACACCTAGCATGCCACTAACCCACTCATACTAGGAAAGGAAAGGATCCATACCACTCTAGGTAGATCCTACACAAGAAGCACTTGCGTGACAGGAAGGACGCAGGGGTGAAGCAACGGGAGGCGCAGGTGCGGAGACACTCCACGCAGGGGCGGCGACACTGGCAGCGTAGGGGCGGCGGCACTGAGGCGCAGGGGCGGTGACAGTGCAAAATGTGATTCCCACCTCCTCTTCGGTTCTTCACTTGATGATTTCACGTCTTCATCATCCAACAATCATACACATAACATATATATACATATAAACATCAATATATGCCTAGGAGATCCAACACACAAGATTCAACTTGTGAAATCCTAAGCTAAAGAGAAGGAAAGGAAGAAGAAGAAAGATAGAAGAGAAAGAAGAAAGCTCAACCACTTTTGTAGCCTGAACAGGAGGAAATGATCAATACCAACACAATCAGTTGGCTCTCACAGCACAACATCACTCATCATCATCCACAACAAAGACTCACACAACTTTCTTGCAAAAACCAAAGAGAAACAAAGAAGAAGATCAAAGGGGAAGGAAGGAGGAAAGAAGAATGTGAGGTAGCTAGGAAGATGAAGTAAACCCTTCATCTGGAAGCAAGAAGCAACTTATAGGGAAGAGAAGGTAAAACATGGTCAAGAGTCAAGAATACCGGCTGCAGCCGCAGGAAACCGCAAGGGCGGACTCCCTGAGCCGCAAGGGCGGAACACAGGACACCCGCTGGGGCGGCGCAATGGACCGCGAAGGGGCGGCTAGGTCTAGCTCTGCACTAAAGATTAAGGCTCTTACAATATACATGCTGATACACAAGAGGTGCATTTGGGCCCGGCAAGGCCAGCTCCTCCTGAAATCTCCTGATCGCCTCAGAGACCGTACGTCCTCAAAGGTCAGCCTCAACAAAATCCCGCAGTTTCTCCCTCCTCAATGAGGCAGGGCAGAAACGCTCTCTGATCAAACTCCTCTTATGGTCATAGCTAGTAACATGACTCCGCACGGATCTCCACCAACGTTGTGCCAAGTCTCGGAATAAATTCTGCACTAACTCTATATGTCGGTCCTCTAGACATCTAATAGACTCAAGGGATGAGTCTACATGTCCAATCCACAGCTCCACCTCTAATCTCACCTTCCCAGAGAAAGGGGGTACTCCCATATAATGAAATGCCTTCAACCAAGTATCTAGTCGAGGCCCTCTATGCTCCTCTCGAACTCGAGTAATCTCAGCAGCACGTGCCGGTACAACTGACACCTGAGTAGCTCCATGGGATCTTTCAAACGATCCCTCATGTGCCGGCAGATCCGGGGCACATCTACCCGCTCTGGAAACCTCCTCTACTCGTCTGATGTACGCGCGGAACTCTGGTCCTCCATAGAGACATGATCCGAGTCATCTGACTGGATTCGCTGTGGTCTCTATCTCCCAGCCATACCGTTTCTAGTCTTAGGAACGACACTCTCAACAACATCCTCATGGACCTCCTCCGCTGCAGGTAGATCAACAGCGGGAATCTGACCTTATCCTACCACTACTGGAGGAAGATGGGGTCTACCCCTACCTCGTCCAACCGTAGATAGAGCTCTAGTCCGAGCCATCTACAGGGTATGCATACCTAACTTATAAGGCTATATATATGTCATATGTATAGATATATATATAATTATATATCTATATTGTCGAGGTCCTCAGAGGGGTAATGGTTTCTCCTACACACTATCCCAAAACATTTGTACTCATTTCAAAACCAAAAACCTTTTGAAAAGTCAGACCCCTTTCGGGTTCTGTTTATTTATCTATTCGACCTTATCGCAGATTGCAAGTGCCATTGTTCTCAACCTAAGCCTCTGATACCAACTTTGTAACACCCCGAATCCGCGGGACTCGGGGCGCTACTGGGGCTAGAATCTCACAATGGATCCTGACCCTAGCCTGATAATAAGTTCACTAGATCTTACAACAAGTCACAAATAGATTAAAACAAAACATCAAACTGTAATACGTACATCAAAAGGTCTACAAAACCCCGCTGAGTACAAACCAAAACATGTATACATACATAACAAAATCATCCCATATCCCTCGCACAATCCTAGTGTACGGAAGCCCTCAGGGGATCACCCCATCTGGATCACTCTCCCGTCCTCCTAACTTGCAAAGCATCTACAACACGGTATATAACCGTTAGCTAACCATTCATATATAAGATAATGCAATAGCACAAACACAAGTCATGGAATCATAAACACATAATCATGTTGTCACACATTTACCCGGTTAATCATCTTTATAAATTCCAACACTCAAATCGTATATATATATATATATATATATATATATATATATATATATATATATATATATATATATGTATGTATATGAACCTATGTGACACGAGGAATATACAATCCCCGCCTCTGAGTGTTATAGCCAGCTGGAGTGGTATCGACACACCTCCCGTGTACCCTAAGGGAGTGGTGAAGGGTCCACCCCATATACCAGATCTGGCCTGACTGTAGAGAACCTCCCAGACTCCACGGCGGGATGAAAGGGAAAGGTTATCACGGCCACTACAATGGGCAGTCAAGTATCCCATAGGTCGGTAATAATCAACATCACATGCTATCAAGCATATAACAAACACCACTCATGCAAACATCTAATATAAGGATGGTAGCTAAGTAAGTCCTATGGACTTACCTCAACCTCAAGATATCCTCAACCACGATCAACTCCAATCCGGAGAACAACACTACCTAATAACAAGGCATAAAGAGATATCAAATCTCCTATCAATCAAATGGGTCACACCTAGACCCAAGGGATCCATAAGGATCATATCCAACCTATAAACCTCAACAACCTCCTAAACCTCAAAGCCATAACCGGCACATATCGATATCATAATCATCAACATCCTATCTTCATACACACACCTAACATGCCACTAACCCACTCATACTAGGAAAGGAAAGGATCCATACCACTCTAGGTAGGTCCTGCACAAGAGCAACTGCGTGACAAGAAGGGCGCAGGGGCGAAGCACTGGGAGGCGCAGGGGCGGCGGCACTCCGACGCAGGGGCGGTGACACTGGTGGCACAGGGGCGGCTCACAGGTGGCGCAGGGGCGGTTTGCAGTGCAGAAGATGATTTTCGGCTTCTCTTCGATTCTTCACTCAATTATTTCACGTCTTCATCATTCAGCAACCATACACATACATATATATACATATATACATCAATACATGCCTAGGAGATCCAACACAAGATTCAACTTTTGTAATCCTAAGCTAAAAGAGAAGGAAAGGAAGAAAGAAAGGAAGAAAGAAAGAAAGAAAGAAAGAAGAGCTTACCAGTGTTGTCACCTAAACAGAATGGAAGGATCAACACCAACACACCTCAGCTGGCTCTCACAGCACAATATCCACACTCAACATCATCATCATCCAAAACCCACACCAACTTTCTTGCAAACCAAGGAAAAACAAGAAGAAGATCAAACGAGAAGGAAGGAGAGAAGAAGAACGTGAGGCAGCTGGAGAATGAAGGAAACCCTTCATCTTGAAGCAAAGGAGGTAGTTATAGGGGAGGAGAAGAGTAAAGCACGGTCAAGAGTCAGCAATGCCGGTTGCAGCCGCAGGAAACCGCAGGGGCGGACTCCTTGAGCCGCAGGGGCGGAACACAGGACCCACGCAGGGGCGGCCCACTGGACCCGCAGGGGAGGCTAGGTCCTACTCAGCACTTAAAGACTAAGGCTCTTACAAAACAATACCGTCCACATGCATTAATATAAGAAACACAATCGACATACATAATCACCTGCTACATTACAATGTATCAAATACCTACATATATTAGACAAATGAACACTTGTTTGGTGACAAAACACCAACTTAATAATAATAATTAACATTTGCTTGATTACAAACATCAACCCAAAACATAAGCAATGTATCTATATGCTTGATTACAACTCTTCACCCTTAGTGATGTTGATGTAGACTTATTAAGCACTGAAGTCCCAAAGCCATTCGGGAGGATTCTTTTTAGTTTTGATTACAACTCTTCACTCTTGTGTAGTCCGAAATTAGAATAAGGTTATTTAATCGTTTACAATTAGCAAGATCACTCTAGATCTGTTGTGTTTTATCGAAAACCTTTCATTTCTAGTTTTATCAATTTGGTATCAGAGCTTTCTTGATCTTTTAAAGAACGTTGAAACCCTAGTTTTATGTTCTTCTAGTTTAAAAAGTATTGATTATGTCTTTGCTTCCGCTCATAATCTTGCTTTCGATTTAAAAGGGTCTTTTATAAGTTTTTTGCTAGTAAAACTCCCCCTGCTAAACTGAGATTGAGAGACTTTAGTGTTCTCAATCTTTCCTTTGTTTTTCAAACAAAAACCCTAGTATCTGACATCTAGGATCTTGTTCTTGTGAACAAGGGACTATGTCAGAGAACACAGTCCGGATAAAGCAATTTGATGGAACTTCAGACTTTTCCATATGGCAACTGAAGTTGAGAGCTATTCTGATAAGAGAAAAATGCTGGAATACTGTCCAAGGAAATTTCCAGTTGATACTTCACCTGACATAAAGGTTGAATTGGAGGAGCAGGCTCACTCTGAAATATGCATAAGGTTATCGGATGATGTAGCTCGACAGGTTGTAAGTATCACTGATTCTTCACTCCTATGGAAAAAATTAGAAGATTTGTACCTTAAGAATTATTTACCTAGTCGTATATCTCTGTTGTTTAAATTGTTAAATTTTAGAATGGATATTCATGTCTCTTTGCAAGATAATTTGGATATGTTCTTAAAATTAACACAAGATTTAGAGAGATGTAATGATAAAAATTTTGATGATCATGCTGCTATACTGTTATTAAATTTTTTGCCTAACCAGTTTGATAATTTCAAAGATGGGATTCAATATAGTAAAGATGAAATATCTAAAGAAAAAATTCTTGAATCCATTGTATAAAAAAATGAAAGCATGAAAGCGTTTAAGTCTAAAATTGGGAATAAAAAAGATAGTCAATCTAAGGCTCTCATGTTTAAGAGTAAAATGAATTTTAGAAAGGAAAATGAAAGAAAGAAGAACTTTAACAAGGAAAAATATGATAATAAGGATCAAAGGGATAAATCAAATAAGAAATGCTTTTATTGTAGTAAACTGGGACATTTTATAGATGAATGTAGGAAGAAAAAGAATGATGAGTTAGAAAATAAAAATAAAAATGCTCATTCTGCTTCTATTTTTGAGTATGACTATCCTTGTGAACTTTTACTTTGCTATAGTTTACCTACTAATAATAATAATAGCATGTTTTTAGATTTATCTTGTGATTCTCATTGCAATAATGATCTGCTTATGTGTGACTCTATAAACATTACTCATGATAGCGATTCTTGGATTTTAGATTCAGGATGTACAATGCATGCTACCCCATATAAACATTTGTTTAAAAATCTGCATTTATATGATGGTGGTGATATTATGCTAAGAGATAATTCCTCTTTAGCTGTTAAAGGCATAGGAAATATTCCTATGATTATGCATGATGGTAGATTAAGAATCTTACAAAATGTAAGATGGGTGCCTAACCGTAGAAGAAATCTACTTTCTGAATCTATCTTTGATGACCTAGGCTACACTATACACACTAGCAATAGTATTAGACAAGTAAGTAGAAATGGAGTTATCTTGGTTAAAAGCATTAAAAGGGGAGGGTTATACCATGTTGTTACCTCACCTGAAATAAATATAACCAAAAGTAAAAACCCTATGACTATAAAACAAATTGTCCTTTTACATAATAGATTAGGACATATTGGAAATAGGGGTTTACAAAGCCTTTACAAACAAGGCTTGCTAGACCAAGAACCTACAACTATTAAGTTTTGTTAAAGTTGTTAGGAAAAAATCTAAACATAATTTTACCACTTCTAGCTACAAAGCTGATCACCCCTTAGAGTATGTACACTTTGATCTTTGGGGACCTACACAGGTTGATATTTTAGGTGGAAAGAGATAATTTCTCTCTTTCATAGATCATTTTTCCAGAAAAGTCTAGATATACCTTTTAAAAAATTTAAGATGAAGCCTTTGAAACTTTTAAAACTGGAAAACTCTATTTGAAAATCAAACTACACACAAACTCAAATGTCTTAGAACAAACAATGGCCTTGAGTTTTGTAATAATGAGTTTAACTCATTCTGTAAAGTGGTTGACATCAGGAGACATTTAACTGTCCCTAGTACCCCACGACATAATGGAAATGCAGAAAGAATGAACATAACCTTACTTGAAAAAGCTAGGTGTATGTTAGTCAATGCTGGTTTAAAACCCACATTATGGATGAAGCAGTGACAACAACTGCTTACCTCATCAATAGATCTCCCTCCTCTGTTATCAATTTCAAAACTCCACAGGAAATGTGGACTTCTAGGAAACCAAACTTAACATACCTTACGCCCTTTGGATGCACGGCCTATGCAAACATAGTGCAGGGCAAGCTGCAACCAAGAGCCATAAAAGATGTTATGCTTGGATATCCTGAGAATGTTAAAGGATATAAAATCCTCCTTATACAATCTGGTGGATACAAAGTGATCTCTTCTAGAAATGTCAATTTTAAGGAGAATGAGTTCTATTTTAAAAATAAACTAACTACTAATCCTGAGCAACCATGTAACAAAGATGAAGTGTCAATACACTTCTACACTCCCAATGCAGCTCCACACAATCCTAAGGTGGAGTTTTAACCTTGTAGACTACTCTGTTGAAGGTTCTGAGGAACCTAATGATAGCTTTGAGCATACTACCAGCTCACAAGAAGCTAGTGGAAATCAACATTCTGAAATGAATGAAAACATTGCAACTGAGCATATGCAACCTTTAAGGGAGGGTAATTCTGATCCTTTCTCTGTTAATAATAGCAATATTGATATGCATGTTCCTATCTTGAATGATTTGTCTAATATACATGCTTCTTCCATCTCTGACATAAGTAATAATGATGCATCTAAAAATGTTAAAAATTATCAGTTAACTAGAGATAGGTCACATAGAGCCATTATACCTAACAAAAAGTATCAATCTTCTAATGTTGTTGAATATGCTCTTATCACTGCTGATGTTGTGTCATATCCCCACACTCCTGAGACTTATGAACAAGCCATTAATTGCCCTGGTGCTAAAAAATGGTTGATTGCTATGCATGATGAAATTGCCTCTATGAATGCTAACCATACTTGGACTTTATGTGATAAGCTTGAGAAATCTAAGCTCATACAATGTAGGTGGATATATAAAATAAAAGAGGGGACAAATGCTAATAAACAAATCAGATTTAAAGCAAGACTAGTTGCTAAAGGTTTTACACAAAAAGAAGGACTTGATTATAATGATATATTTGACCATGATGTCAAGTACAAAACTCTTAGACTATTACTTGTTTTGGTTGCTGTTTATGATTGGGAATTAGAACAGATGAATGTTAAGATTGCCTTTTTGCATGGTAGATATATAATAAAATTGACAACAATAACTACGGACCTTGCAACAAGGCACAAATACTAAAAGCCAATTTTTTTTAAAAAAGATAAAAATATATTTATAAAGACACAACTCGACACAATGACAACCAATATCTGGAATGAAAATAAAGTCTAAGTACGACAAAAGAACTGCATAAATAACCCATATTCCTAGTACGGAAACCCGGCTGGCCACTCCACTCCCGATTTCTCGGTAGAGATCTAACCTGCAAAGTCTAACAACACGGTAAAACCGTTACCTACAATTCTAATACTAAGGTAACTAGGGTACACACACATTCAAGGAAGTACTGTAAATCAATCAGCATGCAGCACACAAGGTCCCGGTTATTATATTTTCTTTTGGTGAAATTTGTCATCTATTTTCCAACTTTTCATGCTAGTGCGAGAGTCTCCCGACCCTCGCCCTCATCCCCGTTAACCAGTAGGACTGGTTTTGATGCATTTTTCCCGTATACGCTACTGGACTGGTTGCGGGGAAATCTTCCGGCACCCTCGGCCCGGACAGAAAGCTACGGCACGTTATAATGCACTTGTCTCTCTCTTTAGAAATTTAAAAACAGTGATCTGGTTCGTTCATTTTAGTCCAAAATCATAACATACATTACCCTACTTGTAACATCCCAAATCCGTAGGACTCGGGGCTCTACTGGGTTAGGATCTCACAATGGATCCTGACCCTAGCCTGACAACAAGTTCACTGGATCTTACAACAAGGCACATATAGATTAAAACCAAACATCAAACTGTAATATATACATATCAAAAGCACTACTACAAAAAAGGTCAAATACCCCGGATATTTGGGACTTTATACACCGGGCCACATCCGGCGTAAAGGTTAGAGATGTATTTGGTCCTTTAACATATACCCCGGGCGTTTCCTTTCGACATCTGGCGTATATAGTTCGTACAAAATTCCAGCCATTTAACGCTTGTTTATATATCCGGTGTATTTGACACTATATACCCCGGATATAACTATATTCGGGTTATATAATATTCGATATATCCGGTGTATTTGACGGTATATACGGCGGATATACATATATCCGGTGTATTTTCCCGAAACATATCCGGGGTATTTGGTAGTATATAAGGCGGATGTATATCCGGGTTCTATAATGTGTAATATATCCGGTGTATTTTCCCGACACTTATCCGGGATATTTAATAACATATACAACGGATTAACATCCGGCGTATATACTATATAGTTTTTATAATCCGGTATATTTTGTGGTAAATATCCCGGATTAATATCCGGGTTATTTGTTTTGAAAAAATTTCTAGATCATTACGCTTATATACGCCGGATCTATGTCATCCGGGTATTTGAGGTACGTTAAATTTAAAAGCTTATTTTTATTTTTAAAATATACCCCCCCCACACACACACACATATATATATATATATATATATATATATATATATATATATGTGAAATAAAGTTGACACCATTCAACACACAATTCATTTCAATCAAAAAAACAACTAATATTCTCATTAACATTACCAAAAAAAGTATTTCTAAGAACATAATCAAAATGTACCAATCATATTTCTAACTTAATTAATAAAAATGTCAATAAAAATGTCTTACAATGTTCGATCATCATTCCAATCTTCGGTTACTTTTTCTGGAGGCTTCATAACCAAAAAAATACACCACTAGCCAAATATTTGTAAAAGAGATATAACAAAACTAATTATAAAAATAACAAAGTAATCTTAATAAAAAAAAAGAAAGAATATAATTAAACAAGGATGAAGTTTGAGTATTGTCTTATGTACTCAACACAAAATTCAATTCATACCTAAAATACGAGTTGAAGTAAATATTCCAACCACTCCTTTCGAATCTCATCAATTATTTATAAAGATGCAAGACTTAGATTTAGAGACAAAAGAGTTGAATGGACTTTTACAGCAATTATTTATAGCATACAAAAATCTAATATATTTCAAAGCTCATTGGTACAAGTAGAGAAATACTTACCATTGGTAACCCCATAGCCTTAAAGTCTGCTTCTTTCATGTGTTTGAAAGCCATCATATCTACCTGCAGAAACCACAGCTTTACCGTGAGTCTCAATAATATATATACAATACCAATGGATTTATGAATTTTAACTTACTTCCTCAGCCTGAAACTGAATTTGATATTTTTCAAGGCCAAGAGAGTGAAGAAATTCGTCTAATGTTGTGTCAACCCGCATAATATGAATGATATTACTATAAAACAGGGAATTTAACTAGCAATGCATGGCTTTATGCTTCCTTCCATATTCCCACATGAAAACCAGTAATATAGTTTCAAGCATACCTATATATGCAACAACAAAGAGACTCATAAAAATTTCACAGATAAATAATATATAATGCATTATGAAATCCAAGCACTTGAAGTATCAATCAGGAGCATTCAATTGACCCTCATATCTTACTATTTTGAAAGAAATGCATTCACATAACCATTAAATAACCTTATTCTAATTTCCACTTTACATCTACCATATAAATAAGCCTTGTACAATCTGTTATAGCCGAAAATAGTTTGTCACCAAAGATGTGTTGTCAATGACCTCTCCTCTGTTCAAATGTTCATTTATAACCAGAATTCATAGAAAAACAGTAGCATGCATGATTAACAAGTTCAAATGGAATGAAGACATCATTAGACAATAACCAACCCCTTGGAGAACCGAGTATATAACATTTAACTCAACAGGAAATGTCTACCTTCTGCTGTGACTTTCTCTTAGCAATTGAGCTGAGAACTTTCCTGGACCCAACCAACAGGGTATCACCAATTACTCTTTTCATTGCTCGCTTACTATATTCTCAAGTTTTGGCCTTGGAGAATTACTATTAACAAGTCCTATATGTATTGTGCCAGAAAGCTTTTCCCGTAGATCAGGTAAACCTCCATTTTGAGTTTCTTGTGGAATGCTCTTCTTTTAAAGCTTTAATCGAAGATTTGTTGTATCAAATTTAGGAGCCTTCGATTCTAGGGTAAAAATCAGTCAATAATTTCAAACTTCGTAGCGGAAGATTAAGTTGTGAGCAAATAAGTCTAAGAAATGCATACTGGAAAGCTGGGGTCCATCACTATCATAAAGATCATGCTCCCACTTGTCATCTTGTCCTTGCCTGTAAACATGAGACTGACATATTAGACTTGGCACAATTAATTGTAAAGTGTTAAAGAGTAGTTATACTATCAACTCAAACCATCTAATTGATTATACTAAGACAATGAGTTTTTGTTCTACTCCCATGACTGACAAATAACAAGTACATATAGAACATTTGCGCTATAATGTTTACAATGATTCTTTGAAGTGGATGATGCAAAGGAACCGACGAGGAAACATAAATGATATGGAAAGTCAAAAACAGAGAAACATAAAAATTACTCAATTATAGCAAGAAACCGAAAAGTATTACTTCCAAGTAGTCAAATCACGTTGATGAGTGAGCATACTTGTAAGCCTGGACCATTGCCACTGCCAGATGCATTCAGCCTTTTTGTTGCCAAAGCAGCTTCCTCAGTTTTTCTCTGCAAAACCTGAAAAAAGAAAAGTTGACTGAAATGAGTATATGTATGAACAAGGTATATATAGTAACACGAAAAGATGTACCTGTTTCGGCCGTTGATTCAAAGCTAAAAGCTTATGCATCTCCTTCCTTCTTTCTTGAGCTGTATTTTAATCAAAATCGTTACAAGAAAAGGAAATTTCAGAAAAGAAATATAAAATCGACATCAAATCCATCAGCTTATAATCAGCATATATGATATACATAACTGAAAATAACTAAACAAAGTTGAGTATGAGATGCATAAGGAAGGCATTAGCAATTGATAAGACATCAAATCCATACATGTGACACATAACTAACCTGACATCTCAACACCTGTGTTTAAAAGCTCATTCAAACCATACAAACTTGAGCCTCTAGAGATAACTCCCTCATCATCGGACAAGAAAATATGTTATCCTTAGATTAGAAAAATCAACTAAAATAGATGACCTCCTTCTCTCCGCTTCCTTTCAACTCCTAATGCACTTATCACATTGCCAAGGGCCAACAAGCCTTTATTGATATGGATACCTAATTTAAAATAAAGAGCTATAAGTGCACTGAGCAAAGTAACTAAAAAACTGAAAGCTTCATACTGTCAACCGCCCTTAGAGAGGAATTGCTAGATGTAAGATAACTCTTTTCCTTTTGATAATTTATTTGTAATACTAATACAAAATTACCTTCCCTCACGCGCACCCCATCTGCCTCAGTACGCTTAGCTCTTTCAGAACCAGCAAGATCAACTAAATGCAGTTTTGAACTTAGAATATCATCTTCTTTTGATCAATTGATATTGTGAAAATAGCATGAGATCGACTGAAACAAATAAATGGTTAGTAAGTTAGAAAGTTTATCATAGAGAAAATTTATAAACCGATGTAACAAAAACCATACATTAAAGGCTACCTTAAATTACTTTTGAGTTGGTTATGTTATAAATTATTTCATCAGTTCATAACCAAATGGCTTCAACTTCCATTTTACTTTTGATTTGGTTATGTTGAATATTTTTTCAACTGGTTAATAACTAAATTGCTTCACCTTCCATTTACTAGACATACTTATATGAAACATATGTACCACAAATGAATGTCTTTAAATTTTAGACATTGAATATCAAGAGATAGCATAAGCATTGTTCATATGATAAAAAGTTTTCTTAAAATTTTTAAATATGATCTTTGACATTCCTTACCTCGATTGACTATTCATATTTGTGCTTCCAGTTGCTCGGGCATGAGACCCTCGGGATAAATATACACAAGCATAAAATACAAGTTTAGCATACATGAAACATTATTTGAAAGATAATATCATAGTATTGCTGAAAATAAGTAATTGGTTGAATAAGACTAAGTTCACCCTACGATTTTGATTGGTCTGTGTAAAATAGAAAGCACTTTTGAGTTGAACAGAAATAAACCTGAATTTCTTGCACCAGGAGACATTGACTCTGGACATGAACTGCAGCAATCCAATAAACAACATTTGATTATGTCTGCCCAGTTGTTAGTGTTGACAGACAGGAAACTACATACTAAAAAAAACAAAAGGCTCAAATTGCCGCTCATACTCAAAGCGAACTTCATGTACACGTACTGTGACTTCAATCTCATGTTCAATTGTTCGCATAAGCGCCTTATTAATAAGAAAGGATAGATAAAAGTATAGACCATAAAAATTACACAATTATAGTAAGAAGCAGAGAAGTATTACTTCCAAGTAGTCAAATCACGTTGATGAGTGAGCATACCTGTAAGCCTGGACCATTGCCACTGCCAGATGTATCACGTGCCTTCCATGGAGAAAAATATTAGCAATTGATAAGGACCTTTTTAGACTTAATGCGGTGAATCTTTTCTTGTAGTCTACTTGTTGCCTCGTCACACTTCTGTTTTTTCTTCATTCTGAAACCTGCAAGTCCACGAGGACCATGACACAACTCAAGAGTCAGATATAACATCACTTGTATTGTGGAGGAGATTGTTATTTGTAGAGTAAATTAAACATGAGTTTTTGAAAGTATTCAGCCTTGAGCTTGTACTTAATCATATATCCATGCCAACAAACCTAAAAGACAGTAAACTATGTCCTTGTCTTCCTCTAAGATTAATATCCAATTGGTGGACAAAATATCAAAAAACATGATAAATATTAGAAAGTCACATAGTTTTCCTCCATATACATAAAAAGTAGCAGGCAGAACCATTTAAAATATCTTTTATCATTTATCCCTGGAGTTACATACCTCATTCATAAAGTGTTTTTGATTTAATCTGAAGGAATCAATAGAAAATGCTAATTCCTTAGTCAAAGCACTCACCGAGAAAGATTGCATCACAAAGAGCAGTAAAGTAAGTTTCTATAATCAAGTGCATTCTCAACCCACAATTTCTATAATCAAGTTTGAGAGCAAAGAAAGATTGCATCACAAAGATCAGTAAAGTAAGCTTCTCAAAGCACAAAGACATTACGTACTAGCCTGGCAAAAGTGTAGACAGGCATGTTTTATACATTTAACTAATGACTTTTTTATGGTAAATTTGTTCTTGACGAGATATCCAGGGCCTTTTCGGTTAGACGAATGTGTTTCATAACTCTCGTGTTTTCAGAACTTGAGGAACGGGAACTCAGAACATGACTGAAATTCATGGAGGGCAATTTGTGCGAAATAAACCAAAATATCGAAATTAAAAAAATGCAAAGAAACCTATTTGATGTAAGAAGAATACCTTCTTTAATTCTTCAAGGTAATGGAACGAGTTGTTTCTTCAACCTTCAATCGTAGGTTGTGGAGTTCTTCAATCGTTAATGGAGTCCTCTTTTGGTTCTTCGCAATCTCCTTTAGAACGATAAAGGTGTGGTTCCTTGCCGCGGAAAATTTAGGGTTTTTGTTCTTACTAAATCTTCAGACTTCAAAACGGTGCGTTTTAAGGGGAAAGCCGCACAGGTATTTGGGTAATATCGGGCTAATGATAATACGCCGGATTTTGATTTAAAATTTATTGAGTATATACCCCGGGCGTTAGTCATCCGGGGTATTTAATTCGAATTTTAGATAAACATGGCGGACTTGAGGTATTAAGCTAATTCTTTAATCTTTATACACCGGATATAATAATATCCGGGATATAAAGTCCCAACACTTTTTTAAAAAATTTTCGGCCATTTTTTATACGTCATAATTGGTGCGCCCGGGGTATTTTAGGGTAGTATAATGTGTATTTTGTAGTAGTGAAGGTTTACAAAATACCGTTGAGTACAAACCAAAACATGTATCCGTACATCATAAAATTCACCCATATCCCTCACATACAATCCTACTGTACGGAGCCCTCAGCGGATCACCCCCATCTGAATCACTCTGCAGTTCTCCCAACCTGCAAATGATCTACAACACGGTATAAAACCGTTAGCTAACCATACATATATAATATAATACATAAGCACAAACACAAGTCAGGGAATATTAACACATCATCATGCTATCACACATTTACCCGGTTAATTATCTTTATAAAATCCAACACTCAAATCGTATATACATGTATATGAATATATGTGACATGAGGAATATATAATCCTCGCCTCTCGGTGTTGTTGTCAGCTGTAGTGGTAATTTGGTAACACTTTCCCGTCTACCCTATGGGAGTGGTAGGTGCCCGTCCCACTTCTAGATTTGGCCTGTCCGTAGAGAACCTCCCCGTCTCCCAACGGGATGACAGGGCAAGTTGTCACATCCCTACAATAGGCGGTCACTAAACCATAGGTCGGTAATAATCAATCATCACATGCTATCAAGCATATATCAAACACCACTCATGCATACATCCAATATAGGGATGATAGCTAAGTAAGTCCTATGGACTTACCTCAACCTCGAAGTACTCTCAACACGATCAACTCCAATCATGAGGACAACACTGCCTAATAACAAGGCATAAAGAGATATCAAATCTCCTATCAATCAAAGGGTTCACACCTAGACCCAAGGGATCCATAAAGATCATATCCAACTTATAGACCTCGATAAACTACTAAACCTCAAAGCCATAACCGGCATATATCGATATCATACTCAACATTATTCTATCCTCATACACATACCTAGCATGCTACTAACCCGCTCATACTAGGAAAGGAAAGGATTACACTACTGTAGGTAGATCCGGTACAAGACGCACCTGCGTGACAAGAGGGACGCAGGGGCGAAGTGACCGAAGGTGCAGGAGCGGCGGCGCTCCAACGCAGGGGCGGTGACCGTGGACGTGGGGGCGGCGGCTTCCAGGCGCGGGTGCGGTGACAAGGTCCCGCAAGGGCGGCGGCTCACAGGCGCGGGGCGGCAACAGTGCAGAATGTAATCTCCCGACTTCTCTTCCATTCTTCACGTGATTAATTCACGTCTTCATCGTTCCACAGCCACATTCATATACATATATATACATACAAACATCAATATGTATCCTAAGATATGAAATCCTAAGCTAAGGAAGAGGAAAGGAATCAAAGAAGAAGAAAGGAGTAGAAGGAAAAGAACTCACCACTGTTGTGGCCTATCCAAGGAAATGATCACAAAACCAACACCTCAACTGGCTTCCAAGCTCAGTAATAGTATAAACAAACCATCATCATCATCATCATCATCCACACAACAATTCTCTTCCAAAACAAGAAAAACTCAAGAACAAGATCAAGGAGAAGAAGAGGAGGGAAGAAGGACGTGAGGGCAGTTGGGGAAGATGAAGAATGAAGAAACCATTCATCCTAAGGTAAGGAAATGTTAAAGAGGAAAGAAGAGTAAAGCATAGTCCAACGGTCAACAAAGCCGGCTGCAGCCGCAGGAAACTGCAAGGGCGTCTCCCTGAGCCGTAGGGGCGGAACACATGCTCGGCCGCAAGGGCGGTCCTCTGGACCCGCAAGGGCGACAACCCTGGCTCAACTCCTAAAGATCAAGGCTCTTACACTACTGCACACTCAGTATTAAAAGGGTAACTAAGTGAGTCCTATGAACTCACCTTATCCGTACTAGTCTCAACGTTTCTCGCAAACTTGCTAGTCAGAGATCCGATTTTCCTGATCAATATACATTAACCCTTAGAACTATATCAACCCTTAACATTGCTCGATATATTATTCTAATCAATCAGGGTATGATATCTAGCATCGATACCCTGACGTTTTCTACGCCCTAGGATTACGGTCCTAGACCTGATCTAGCTTTTGGTATTAGTGTCTTAAGCAGATACATGTCAAACCCTGGTTTGCCACATTGGGATGCTATGAAATATATGTTGAGATACTTGAATGAGACTAAGAATAATGTCTTGTGTACAAAGAACATAGTAATACTAACAGTTTGTGTGGTTATGTTGACTTTGACTATGATAGTAA
Organism: Fagopyrum tataricum; assembly: GCA_002319775.1. NCBI lineage: Eukaryota > Viridiplantae > Streptophyta > Magnoliopsida > Caryophyllales > Polygonaceae > Fagopyrum > Fagopyrum tataricum. The sequence goes on from CM008284.1 coordinate 34,414,109, forward strand.
TAAAGATAATAGGAAATCTACTACTGCTTTGAGTTTTACTTGGGCAGGAAATTGTATTTCATGGAAATCACAACAGTCTGTGGTTGCCTTATCTTCAACTGAAGCTGAATATATGGTTGCCACTAAGGCTGCCAAAGAAGCCACTTGGCTAAAAAGCTTACTTGAAGAGATAGAAAATAAATCTTATGTTCCTGTTATTAATATTGATAGTCAAAGTGCTTTTTATCTCTGCAAAGATCCCATGTATCATGAAAGAACTAAACTGATACGAGGTTAGCCGTCAGTTGGCTTGATCTTTCAACACCAAGACTCGAAATGAAGAAAATGAATAAAAAGATGAAAACTTGAAATAAAAATGTATGAATGATCCAATGATTGTGAAGCATCGATAGATGGATAGATCTGGTCGAACCCTTAAGGCAACCAAGAGCACGATAGGGAAACAAAGGCCCTAACACACAACTTGGAATGACTTGAAGAAGCCCTTCCGATATAATCTCACACAGAGGGGAAAGCGATTGTCCCCAAAGCACGAGAAGTCACCCGGAGATGATTGAGAGCACCAACTTGCCAATCCAAGTGACACAACTCAAAACAGCGCCAAAGTTGATGGGAAAACGGATTCCGCTCACACAGTAAGGTGTCTCGATTCCACGAGAAGAATATGGGATAGAAGAGAAACAATACTCGAAAGTACTTGTGTTTAATTCATTCAAAGGTAACTAGAAAGACGTCCACCCTAGGCCTTATATAAGCTAGTAGGGCGTCATCTAGGGTTTCTTGCGGACTATGGGCTTGATCCAAGATCGAGCCCAATCTAGCTTAAAGAGATAGATCTAATCTCCAAGAGAAAAGATCAAAAATAAAAGGGAAATAAAAATAAACTAATGGGCTAAACTAACAAGTCTTAAAAAGCCCAAAACAAATAATTAAAAGCAAGCCCATCTTTTATTTAAAAGATGTCCACGAATGGGCTTTAAAATAATAAGCAAATTGGGTCTAATTTAGCCACTTAAATTAGCCCGAAATCTTCTTCCTTCAAATGCAGTCCGACGGACCTCTTCTTCATATGGGTCAAGTGGATCATGACACATCCTCTCTATATCTCGGCTATGATCACGGATGCTCCTCTCCAAGTCTCGGTCTTCATCTCGACATCTTCTTTTGGTCACTCTCTCCACGTCCAACTCATGATCTCGATCTCCCTCAGTAACAACTCGCCGCCTCTTGCTTGTGTACTCCTCGATGCATGGGGATGAGGTCAGGCTGTGAGATGCTCCCGCATCATTCTCCATCTCTTGAAAAGGATTCGACCACGAATCCGCAGAGTATAGACTTGAACCGTGCTGAGATAGATCAACTGAGTCATTCGAGCTTGAGGAATCTCCGTCTGAATCTCCAGTCGTGCGACTAGAGTAAGATGGCTCTGTCGGATCTTCTTCCTCGTCATGCACCTCATCTGGCTCCTGCATCTCCCAATCTACAAATTCTTCATGTGAAGTCTCCATAATGTCCACGTACTCATCATCTTCTTCGGGTGCTACCTCCATTTCTGGAACAGGTGGAACTACTGATGAGGGACCATCACCAACATCCCCTACTAGTCCTACAATGCAAGGGCCAATCACTAGATCAAGGGCAAGGGCAATTCAAGAGGAGGTGTCCAACTTGTTGGTGTCTTTAGCTCCTAAGGAGACCATTGATGATCTATCGCTGATTAGGGCTTCCTTAGTCACGTTAATGACGATTCCCGACGACTTGGACATGGAAGGGAGACCATGCACACGTGATTTGGAGCCATGCAAGAGCAAGGAAGAGACACTTGTCCCGGAATTGCAAGAAATGGAAGATTGAGGCTTTTGGAGCTTCTATTGTATTTTATATCATCTTTTGGTGTAAAATACAAGACTTTTTATAACCTTTAGGCTCAAAACATTTTAAGGGTTATTTTTATTTGTTTTAGTTTGTTTTATTTGTTTTATTGTCTTTTTTGACAAATGTTATTCCTTTTTTTTTAGATAAGAGGCTTTCTAGGCATATAAAAAGCCTCCCTTAGCTTTTTCCAGGTAGATAGATTTTAGCCAATTGATAAACCGTCTCTTTGAGAGCTTTTGTTCCTATTCAGAAAATTCAATCAATAAAGTGAGCCATTGATTGAATCGTTGTGAATCCCTGCTAGATTGTTCTTGTGTGTGTTAATCTCTTTAGAGATTAGTTCTACTAGTCAATACTAGTCCCTCCTTGTGCTTGTCTCCATTGAAGGCTTGTGTAAGGTTATAGAAGAAAGGGTTGAAGGAATCATCTTGCTTGGGTTTTGATCAATCTGATCAAGGTTCTTGTAAGGGAGTCTTTTGGTTCTTTTGGATCTACTTCTACCATACATTCCACGTCCCCTTTCATTCTCTTTTCTTCCATCTTTCCAACGTCATTTCTTGTTCTAACAATCTGATTTTCGTGCCATTTGTCAAGGAAAAACGTCATTTGTTGGTCTCAAGGATTCTCAATCTAGATCTAGTCATTTGCGGCCCCAATCCCACATCAACTACTATGTAATCGGGTGCCATGATATCCCATTCAAAATCCTCCTCGGGTGTTACTTCTAGTTCCGGGATGTTCGTTTCTGGATCCTTCTGGGACGTGCTACCCTCCTGATCCGATTGCTCCTCGTCTTCCGTCTATTCATCGGTTCCTACATCAATGGTCAAGGTACAATATCCATCAGTCTTAGGCACAAGGTCGACATCCATAATTCTTAATGTTCTATTCCGAAGAGAGGAGAAAGTCTCCCTGTATTCCATATTGTATGGATAATCCGTGGGTATACGTGTGGATAACTCAATCTGCGCAATCACATGTACATCAAGATCATTAAAATCAGAGAAAATGTCCAAATTTGGGTATTCAATAGCCATATAACTCCAATGGTAAATAGACAATGCTTTACGAAGTCCATGGAACGTCTCCACTAGACTTTCTACCATGCCAACACTTTGCCAAGAAGATAAGATTTCCTGATAGACATAGTTGTACGTAGAGCATGTATAAGGGTCAGGAATTGAATTACTAGGAGGATTTGTGTTAGAGACAAGCAACGCCTCTTCCTCAACATTTTCTTCATTCTTCTTAATAGTAGCTTATGCGGGAGTCATGGGCGTTAAAATGAAGTCTTTTCCCTGAAAAGTGAAACAATACTGATTAGTTTTCCCTGCGCAGGTTACATCTCTGTCGTACTCCCATGGTCTACCAAGCAAGATGTGACATGAGTCTATAGGTGCAATGTCGCACAAGACCGTGTCCTCATAAGCTCCAATCTTTAGCGTGACACAAGCTTGTTTGTTGATCATAAGTCCGTCACAGGCACTCATCCACCCAAGTTTATAGGGTTGTGGGTGACGTATGGTATCCAACTGTAACTGGCTAACAACCTCCGTGCTCACTAGATTGCTGCAACTCCCACTGTCAATGGTCATGTGAAAATCCTTTCCTTGAACCAAACAGCGTGTATGGAACAAGTTAACTCTTTGTTTGTTATCTTCTGTTGCTTCCTCTGTCTTAAAATTAACTAGACGCTCAACAAAATTGGTAAGTGAATCAATCGCATCAACATGGCTTAGTACATGTGAATAATTTCAGTAATATGCCCCTTAATTTCAGCATTAATAGTAGGAAGCATTTCATCACTTAAACACATAGGTGAAGGCGCAATTATTTCAGTAATGGTATCATTCCTTAAGCACTTAGACATCCCCTTTTTATGACTAGAAAAATCAGCAGGTATTTCTAGTTTATGCTCATCAGTATAAATCATAAGAGATACAGAATCTAAATTTCTCAAAATGAGGTAAGGGTCAGGAACGATCTTACTTAAGTGAAGGCATTTTCCGAAAGCATATCCTTTTCCACCTTCACTCTCGTCTTCTTCGTCGGAGTCGGAATCTTACTCGTAATATCCGTGATCATTAATGATCACTGTCCTTTTATTGGGACATTCCTGAGTTGTGTGACCTCGTCCTAGACACTTGGAACACTGGATATCTCTAGCTCTTATGGTCGGACCAAATCTAGTTCCCTGCGGTGTCGAGGTAGTAGCTCTGTCCCAAGTAAGTGCAGCCCGGGGTGGTGTTCGGACGTCTCGGCTGGAGCTAGCGACATCTCGGCCGTCATCTCGGGTCAGGTGGAACACATCTCGGCCGGAATCGCCGAAATCTCGGCCGGAATCGCCGAAATCTCGGCCGTAGTCTCGGCCGTCTCTCCTCCACGTGGCGCTTGGAACGCGTTCGTCCTGATCTGTCATCCTCTCATCCCGTGCTTCTAGTCTATCTAATCTTTCCAAGATACGGGCTAGCACAGCCTTGGGGGCCACAACTCGTGGCGCGTCAAGTATCCGGTTCCTGTTTTCTCTTCCTACAGACATGACTCAGAGCAAACAAACCTGTTAAGGTTAGTTAAAGATAAACTCGTAGGCTACCCTCTTCAAGTGTCGCTCAGAACCTATCTCGTAAGCTTCGCAACTTCCTCTTTGCCGGTTTGCGAGGATCACTGTGAATCTACAAGAAAGATATCTCAAACAATCAACAGGTTAATGCGTTCAGGCAAGAAAACAAGGTGAACAAACCAGATCTCAAAGGAAAAAGGCCTTTTTATGTGGTGCTAGCAAGAAAAGCAAAACTAAACTCGCCTACAATATTCTCAACCAACAAACAATAATCTCAAAATAGAAAAGATAATTTGCGGCCTTTTGAAAATTTAAAATACAAAAGAAAAAGGAAAAATAAAAGAGAAAAGACAATAAGGGAAAAAAGAAACAAGCAAAAAGGAAAAAGGAAAGGCAAAAGGAAACAAGGGAAAAGATAAAAGATAAAAAGGAAGGAGTGCAATTTAGGGTTGCCCTGCAGCGATGTAGGGAGCTCCCAGGGAAACAAGTGGATATCAATTAAGCTCAAAGGGGCGCCTGCCAAAACAAAACTCGCACAAGATGCACAACCGCGGAAACTGAATAACTTAGCTCGCAAGTAACGTCTTTTTTTTTTAACTATTCACTTGCGAGACTAACCAAGGCGGCGGCGGTGGAGCGGCGGCGGCGGACCAATAGAGGCGGGACGGCGGAGGCTGAGCGGTGGACCGAAAGCGGCAGCGAAGTGGCGGCGGCGGCTGCACGACGGACCGGCTGCGGGGTGGCGGATCGACAGCAGCGGCGGAGGAGCAGCGGAGCAGTGAGCCGGCAGCTGAACCTCTTCGGCTCGGTTCAGAAATTTTTTTTTTTTTTGGTGGATCACGGTTGATGGGCCGAGATAGGTCGGGTTGGGCCGGGGTTAGGGTTTAGCGATGGCTAGGGTTAGAGTTTAGCGACGCTGGAGGCGACGGCTAGGGTTAGGGTTTAGCGACACCGGAGGCGACGGCTAGGGTTTCAGGTAGGGTTTCGAGGGGGCGACGGCTGCGGCGCAGAGAAAAAATCTCGGCCGGGATGGAGTGCGGGTTTCGGCCGAAACCAAGGGCTGGGGTGGCCGAGATCGGCGGCTGGGGTAGGGTGGCGACTGGCGGAGCGGCTGCTGGGTTGGGCGGCGGCCGGCGAAGCGGCTGCTGGTAGGGCGGCGTCCGGCGAAGCGGCAAGAAGAGGGCGGCGGGGGCGTTTTTGTGGTGGACGGGTTAAATTCCGATCAATACAAGAAAAAGATCGAATCTTAGGCAGAAAATGTATTAAAATTAACAATTGGCCACAAAAATCCTTCGTTTCAAGAAATTGAATGCGGAATTGAAAATCGCAGGAAAAATAACGAGAATAGTAGAAACTAACCGTTACGGATCCTGCTCCGATGACTCTTTTTGTGTAGAACTTTCTTGACGGATCTTGAAAGCTCGAATTTTTTGTGTTTTGTAAAAGACGTGAGAACGGTGTTGATGAACCTGAAGTTGTGGTACCAATTTGATACGAGGTTAGCCGTCAGTTGGCCCGATCTTTCAACACCAAGACTCTAAATGAAGAAAATGAATAAAAATATGAAAACTTGAAATAAAAATGGAGGAATGATCCAATGATTGTGAAGCATCGATAGATGGATAGATCTGGTCGAACCCTTAAGGTAACCAAGAGCACGATAGGGAAACAAAGGCCCTAACACACAACTTGGAATGACTTGAAGAAGCCCTTCCGCTGTAATCTCACACAGAGGGGAAAGCGATTGTCCCCAAAGCACGAGAAGTCACCCGGAGATGATTGAGAGCACCAACTTGCCAATCCAAGTGACACAACTCAAAACAGCGCCAAAGTTGCTGGGCAAACGGATTCCGCTCACAGAGTAACGTGTCTCGATTCCACGAGAAGAATATGGGATAGAAGAGAAACAATACTCGAAAGTACTTTGTGTTTAATTCATTCAAAGGTAACTAGAAAGACGTCCACCCTAGGCCTTATATATGCTAGTAGGGCGTTATCTAGGGTTTCTTGCGGACTATGGGCTTGATCCAAGATCGAGCCCAATCTAGCTTAAAGAGATAAGATCAAAATAAAAGGGAAATAAAAATAAACTAATGGGATAAACTAACAAGTCTTAAAAATCCCAAATAAATAATTAAAAGCAAGCCCATCTTTTAAATGGGATTTAAAATAATAAGCAAATTGGGTCTAATTTAGCCACTTAAATTAGCCCGAAATCTTCTTCCTTCAAATGCAGCCCAACGGACCTCTTCTTCATATGGGTCAAGTGGATCATGACCCATCCTCTCTATATCACGGCTATGATCACGGCTGCTCCTCTCCAAGTCTCGGTCTTCATCTCGGTCTTCATCTCGGTCTTCATCTCGACATCTTCTTTTGGTCACTCTCTCCACGTCCAACTCATGATCTCAGTCTCCCTCAGTAACAACTCGCCGCCTCTTGCTTGTGTACTCTTCGATGCATGGGAATGAGGTCAGGCTGTGAGATGCTCCCGCATCATAAACACATTGATGTTAGGTTTCACTATATTAGAAAGAAAGTGAACAATAAGCTCATACATATTCAGAAGATCAAAGGTGACATGAATCCTTCTGATTTTGGTACTAAGATTGTGACTGCTGATAAATTTGCTTATTGCAGGAACTTCCTGCATATATATGATGTACCCTGAGATGTGCAGGGTCATGGATTGATGAAGGACAGGTGAACCACTAGTCCACTACTGGAAGACAGAATTGTAGAGTTTATTATTTAGGAGGGCATATTGTTATGTCTAATATACAATAGATCTTGTACTTAGTGTTATTTCAATCTCATAATTATGTATCATTCATACCCTCATATATACACATATACATGAATGCTTATATATTGGATGGTAACTTAGGACTTGTTGGACAACATACAAGGGCACTTAAGTTGTTAAGTGATATCCTAATGTGATTCCAAGATAACTTAAGATGCTCTAATATGTATTGTGATCATGTGTATTGTTCCATTATGGAAAACTTAATAAATTTGGGTTAATATTTGTAATATGTGTGTGCCTTGTTCTTGTTGATGGAAATGTTTGCTTGTTGGGCCTATTCTTGTTTTTAGTTGCAATCTTAGAAGATTTAGGTAGTTCTAACATACAGCTAATAATCTTCAAACTAATAATATATGTTTTGATCAAAAATCTCATAACATATACACCTAAGCTATTGTTTTAGTTTACGATAGTGCTTAAAATACTATCTCAGACTTATAACAGAGTGAATAAATACACCAAAGAAGAAGTCAGCGAAACAATGAAGTTGTTATGCTAAATAAAAAAAGCAAAGTAATTGAAAATTTCCAAGATTTCAGCAAAGTAGACATAATTCACAAAATCAATAAATGAAAAGTTACGATATATGCATTTGGAATGACAAAGAACAGTTTACATAATAGAGGTAAACTTAGGAACTAATTGAAAATTTCCTATATTCCACTAAAATGAGGCATGATTTACCTTCAAATCTTCTTTACCCTAACTGGAACCAAATTAAGATTTGAGGGATGTTGAAATCGTCCAAACTTGAAAGCCCCAAATTAAACTTGTATGTCCGGACCTTCAGAATTGGAATGGTCGTTCACCTAGACTTCGGTCGACAGCTCCCCTATCATCAAGTCACCGAAACTTTTGTGAAAGATATGTGAAGGGGTAGAAATTTCAGAAACTTTTGAGAAAGATTGGGCAGCGGCCACGGGCAAGTCGATTCTGATAGAGTAGCGAGTAGAGAATTAGGGTTTCATCTACTACTGCGTTAAATGAGGATTTTTGGTACTAATTTTATTAATATAAGTTGCGCGTCACAAAATAGTTTAAGCGGGCCATTTTTTAAAACTGTTTAATAAACCGTTTCAATGTTAAAAAAAAACCGCTACAATAAACTGTTTCATTAAAACAAACCATGGTAGAGCATAGCCTTGCCAAGGCTGAGGTTGCTTCATTTTTGTATTGCGTAATTCAAAATTTCTCAAACCGTTTCATAAACTGCTTCAATAAGTCTGACCGTTTCATCGAACCGTTTCATTAAATATAACCGTTGCATTGAACCGTTCTAGAGGGCTTTAATGTAGTAGTGTTAATTATTTTATTTTAATATAAGTTATTTGCATTGTTTGACTATATTGGTTTGTAATGAAGATATAACTAAAAAAATAATCGATAAAAATAAAAATGTTTCATCTATTCAATAAATAAAGTTAGACGAATCAACTCAATTTATCTTTGATATCTTTAAATTTTTCTATAATAATCTTCTTATAACTTTTACTATTATTTATGCCATTTTTATCGGATTTACTAATGCAAACTACGCGATCAAGCAAATATTTATATATATTTTTTATTTTGGGCTATTTGAGAGAATCGATTATAAAATATGACCATTTAAATCACGCGATCAAGCAACTAGTCCGGAAAATTCCATGTTCAAAATTTTGTCTAGGAAATTCCAATGAAGGTATTTTGATTGGTTGTCCTAGGACATTTTGAAGTGGGATATTTCGACGACGAGAACTCTGACGTTGATTTTTTTTTTTTAACTCGGACATTCCGACCGGATGTTATTCCGAGAAGTCTATTTCGACTAGAAAATTTTAGACCGGAGTATTTTGATGGGGTATTCCGACTAAAGGTGTTTGATGGGTTTCACCTACAAGTAGAAAAACTTCGACCAACGGTGTTTGATCGACTAAGGTGATTCCCACCTAAGGTACTGCGTGCGACCAACAATATTGACAACTCTGACCTAGGATTTTCAGTTATGGAATTTGAACGAACGAGAAGCGTAGCACAAGAGTCTTGATTCTTTTTTAACTGTTGTGCTTTTTGGTGCAAATCCGACCATCATCACAACCCAACAAACGCATTATGTAACGCTTTTTTAATACTGAAATCGACGACAATCTATTTAGTTGAACGATAGTCCTTTTTGTTCCCCGACAGCATAAACCAAGGCATTTCAGAGGTACACTTGGTTTTCACCTCTTTAGCAGCAACATTTCCAGATTGACAGATAGAAGAAAATGCAAGCATGTATTCCGCACATTCTAATCTCTTGCCAATGTTCCTGAGGTGATCTGATGGAAACTCAGCTTAATCCCTTCCTATAACTGTTATTGCCTGTTAGAATGGAGCGAAAGAACTCGAAGTTACTAAATGGAACTAAAAGAAGGGAGATGAAATGCAAGACTCTCCCATCCATGAATACATGACAAACATGTAAATTTTCCACCTAATCTCAATTTTAAAATTGATAATGAGAAGCACAACAACAAAATCATATATGAAAAATTATATTGAAAACCATATCCACCTAGTTTTCAAATGATGTAGCACAAATCATACTCATATACAAATATGAAATAAAATTGTAAAATCGCAAAGCAACCCCATATCAAGTTATTCTCATCTTAACTCACCCCTAATCAACAGAAATAAGGCAAGAGAACATGACAAACATGTAATTTTCCATCTAAGTTTAGATTTAAAAATCAATAGCCTGATTATGAGAAGCACATAAAAAAAATCATATATTTTCATTAGATTGAAAACCATATCCAAGAGCACAAGTCATGCTGACATACAGGAGTTATATACAAATATGAAATGAAATTGTAAAATCCCAAAGCTCAGATATGCAGAATCGTGTGGCCCCGGGAATGCTCATTGTAACGCATCCCTAATTAACAGAAACAAGGCAAAAACGACACAAAAATCAAGACAAACTATTATGGCCGTGAAAAGAACCGTGTGCCCCCGGGAATGCTCAGATATGCAGAACTTGTGTACCAACGAAGCAAGCAATACAAACTTATATAGGACCAAAGGAGTTTTTACGTGAGATTTATGGCAGCGAAAGTCTGGTTGTAGCACTAGATCATCATACACGTGGAAGGTGTTATGAAAGCGAAAGTCTGGTTCGTGGAAGCCTTGGAATATTTTTCACTTTTTCTTGATCTTTGACTGATATAGGTGAAAAGGAGATGTACAAAAATAAACATCAGGATATCATTTAAAATAAAAGATGTGAAAAACTCAACACCAACAGGTCAAACTACCGACCAATCAAGTAGTACAAGAAATGGGCATAGAAAATAACGATACAAAGTAGTCTTACAAGCTGGGAGGAAGTACAAATTTGAAAAAAAAAACAGTAAATAGTATTAGTATTTATTTTGTTCATTATCCAGATCAAAGTAGATGGTAAAAAACAAAAAACATAAAAGGGTTTTCTGGATAATGTATTACCTCATTTTGGGTTTGGGAAGTCGATGGTAATTAATATATATTTTTTTTTTTACTCATGCTGTCATAAGATTTAAACAAAGAGTTGATACAAAGACTTGAAATAGATACTTTGAATAATAACAAATGTCCAATTTACTCTTTGAGTGTCTATACAAACAAATATACATTTTCACAGCCCTAACGTGAAACACCTCTGCTACTGTCAAGATTGTTACACATATTTTGTTTTTGTTATAGATTCTAATTAACTTCTGATTCTCAAACAGTCAAACATACAGGATAATAGTCATAGGATTTGTAGCAACTACTTAGTATAAATAAGCCAGTAAATGATGTAGTATTACCTTATTTTTTGAACAATCGAGTTGCTGCAGTAAACATCGACTTCGAGAATCAATCGATCCTTGATTCCATTCATTATTAAGCCAGATCCGTGATACCAGATCTGCAAACACCTAAAAAAATAGCAAAAAAAAGTGTTAGAGAAGAATGGAAAAATTATTGTGGTGGTACGTGGTCAGATAATAACAATTGACATACAAGTGAATCTGGGCGGCGTTGATCTCCGACGATCTCATCTTCGACCCTCCACGTCGATCGATCGAGTACAAACTCCAATTCTGCTGCTCAATTGGTCTTCTTCGTTGGTCAATTTTAGTTCTAGATCGGAGAAGAGAGATGAAAGAGATATAGTTGACGTGAATCAATATTAGGAGGCAAAAAGCTGCGAGGACATGAGAAGAATGGATTTGTTGTGTTGAGTCTTGAGGTAGTACTAGAGTATATATAGGTAGGTTAAAGGCTAGAATGGTAAATACTTCATAAATTAGGATTAGTATTTTTTTATTCCTTAGATACTACTTCAAAACATTAATTAATAAAAACAACTTGTAAATTTGAAGGTAAACTATTGCGAAACTAACTTATGATAAACATAAAAGGCAATTAGAGATTAATACAACTTTAGAATGAATGACTTGCATAACTTTTGCCAATAAAAGATCGGTCAAAACCTCGATTAAGTTCAAAAATATCGGCAATTCTCTTTATTTTCTATACAACGATATTTCAGAAACAGGATATTTTTGGATTGTACTGATTCGATCAATAATATTTGTTAAGTACTTAAAATCTCATATGAGTTTAAAACAACTCACTATGAACGAATCATATTAAATGGTTTGTTAATAGTATAGATAGTCGTTTTTGTTTCAACTTTTTTGTTAAAAAATTAAAATTAATAAATTAATTAACATAGTTTACGATAATCGACTTTAAATTTACACAAGAATATGAATATACTAGTAAAATGTATGGAATCTTTTTGAAAGTTAAAAAAAGTCGTGTTAGCATTCCTATCGAGGAAAGAAAAAATGAATTTTTCCGTTTACTAATGGAAATAATGCAACCAAGTATATATATATATATATATATATATAATTTTATATTAATTAATATATACTCGTCCATAAAGTAAGAGAAAAAAACCTCTCTTGATGGGTTATATTGGGCATTTTGAATTGGAGCTTTTTCAACAACGAGAATTCTAACGTCAATTTTTTCTTCGGTCATTCCGGCTAGGAAAATTTAGATGAGGGTATTTTGATGGGGTTATTTTGATTCGGGTATTCCGACCATCTGTATTTGACGGGGATTGACTTATCGAGGTGGTGGTACTCCAAGTAGAAAAATTCCAATCAAATTTATTTGATGAGGGTGATTCCAACTTAGGATATTGCGATTAGCAATGTTTGACGGGATGATTCCGACCTTCAATTAGGGAATTTGACCAAAGGAATGAATTTGTTTCAACTGTTTCCAAGAGATACATCTCACAATAAACAGTAAACAAAAAGAGGGTGAAGGTTGGATATTCTCTCTTTAACTACAGGTATGTCACATTGAGGACAATGTGAAGTTACTCACTCAGGTATTCATGTTTTCCTTTCTTGTTACATGTTTCCTTTCTTGATCGTTTTGTTTTTTTATTCTTTTTCCTTCATTTCCGCTCGAGTTAGAATAATTTAGTCTTTTGTTTGTAAAGAGGGAATGTGTGTTGCTCATTACTCCAGTCATATTAAAAAGCTCTTATATATGTATCAAATCCCTCATAGCGATTTCTCTCAAACATGGACGAGATCTTTTCCGTTGAGACCATATATAGCTTCACATCAACCTCAAACTCACTGTTATAAAACAATGGTTATAGCCATTATCAGAACTTAAACAACAAGGTTTACAGTCTATATATAGGTAGGTTAAGGGGTACATATGGTATATATAGTTAGGTTAAAGGGTAAGTCCGTAAATTAGCATTTATTTTTATATTTATTAAAAAACATAGTAAAATATATTAGATTTAAAATTTATGAAGTTTGTTTGAAGAAGATGAATGAACAAAATATTGGTGTATCTCAGAACTTCACTGCCAAATAATATCATTTCTTCTGCTTTCGATCTCTCGGTTAACATCTCTTCATAGCTTGAGGCTCTACAAGACTACAACCAAACACTTTACAATCAATGTAATGTCATCATTTGTAATAAAATCTAACCTGTAATACTCTCTTCATTATTATTTCTAAAACACTAAACCATAGTGAGTGCAGCAACCTGGCCAAACCACCATACCAGGTCCCGCTAAGAACACACTCAGACAAAACATGAGCAAAACCAACACCAATATCCTAAAATATCACAACCCTTGTACAGGGTTAAGTACAATATCTAGTTCATGAATTTATGGTGGGTTGAATGAATAACAAAATCTCTAAATTTCTGCTCATTTGGATAATGCATTTAAGCAGAAGCAAAACTAATAAAATATCGATTGTGACTATTAAAAGCAAGTTAGCAAGACAACCATCAATGATCTAGAGAACAATGCACAAGTTAAATGCCTATTTTAAAGTTCTAATATGCCTATTTACTGTTTTGGATAATGCATTTAAGCAGAAGCAAAACTAATCTCTAAATTTCTGCTCATTTGGATAATGCATTTAAGCAGAAGCAAAACTAATAAAATATATGGCTTCACATCAACCTCAAACTCACTGTTATAAAACAATGGTTATAGCCATTATCAGAACTTAAAGAACAATATGGTTTACAGTAAATATATACGTAGGTTAAGGGGTACATATGATATATATAGTTCGGTTAAAGGGTAAGTACGTAAATTAGTATTTATTTTATAGCTATTAAAAAACATAGTAAAATATATCAGAACTAAAACAACAATATCTAGTTCATGAATTTATGGTGGGTTGAAACAATAACAAAATCTCTAAATTTCTGCTCATTTGGATAATGCATTTAAGCAGAAGCAAAACTAATAAAATATCGATTGTGAGTATTAAAAGCAAGTTAGCAAAACAATCATCAATGACCAAGACAACAATGTACAACAGATGACACACAAACCTATTTTCACCAATTTGACAAACAAATATTTACATAGGCATCTCAAACTACTTAAGATAAACAAACTAGTAAAAGTGATCCAATTGTTGCAATGAAAGTTGCTTTTAGGATTAAACAGTCTATTAGTTTCTACAAATATAGGAAAAAAACTAGCCATGCCCGCAACAGATGACACACAAACCTCGCAATCCCCATCGAAAACTAAATCAAGCAACCTACATTCGATAGATCTGTTACCGCAACTCCCACCACGATATATACAAAACAAGCATTGAGTTTGACAGATTTAGATTTGCTTGATGAAGATGTTCCATTCATCGTCTAGTGTTAGACTCTACTGCATAGTACTGTGAAATTTTGTTTACATTTTCTAGTTACATGTCAGTTTGACAGATTTACTCCATAGAGCTTCTGTATCATTTAAACACAAATATAGAACATTAATAATTAGGAACATCTTCATCAACGAGATATGTATTGGATGGAATTTTCACTTTCTTTTGAGACTTTACTAAGTACATAAACAAAATCCAACAAACAGATCACTATTGTTGCCGGTCTCGAAAATCATAAAAACCAAATATCATCGTCAATACGAAGTACGTTAACAAATCTCATCGGCAAACAGAAAAATTACTATCATTGCCAGTCTCGAAAATCATAAAAAAAATAAAATCTCATCGTCAATATCATTCAAAACCCAGCAAACAGAAAGTATATGGACAACTCTCATACTACTTTGCATAAACAGCGGGGCTCAGACACAGTAAATCATCGTCAATATCATTCAAAACCCAGTAAATGATGTATTACCTTACTCTTTGAACAATCGAGTTGCTGCAATAAACCTTGGCTTTGAGGATCATTCCATCATTTATTTTGTTCATTATTATGCGAGATCTATGATACCAGATCTGCAAAAACCTACAAAGACATCAAAAAGTACCGTGAATGAACTTCAACAGTTTACAGATAATTTGAGGACACCAGATCTCTGAAAACCTAAAAAAATTAATAGATTCAGACTGTATATTCGGTTACCTTATTGCGGTGGTGGTCAATCGTGTAGAAACTGCGGAGAAGGGAGATGAACGCGAAATCGGAATCAAGAGGAAACAACTGCGAGGAAGAGTAGATCTATTTGTGTGTCTGAGCCCTCAGGTACGTAGAGTATAAAGAGGTAGGTTAAAGGGTTAGAGGATACTACAATATATATATATATAGGAAGGTTAAAGGGTGATTGCATAAATAGTATTAGTAGTTATATTTCATTTAGTAAAACTACTTAAATTATTTTAAAAAAAACTTATAAAATACTCCAATAGGCAAATTATAATGAAACGAAATCCTTAAGATGAAAGACGAAAAAGGCAAGGCGATTAAAGGTAATTTAACATTAGTTATGAGCGAAACGGTTTTTCGTTTTGCCAAACAAAAATAAGTAATATCGACTAAACAAAACTCAAAAATATCGATTATTAGCTTTTCTTTTTTCTTCTTCTTTCTATTTGCCGGTATTTTGGAGACAAATCATCTTTAAAACTCTTTAAATCATACCAATTTGGATTAATAATATCTATATATTCCTAGAAAAGCTCATATGAAACCACTCATTATAAACAAATCATATTGATCGAGTGGTTCATTAAATGTAATTATTTATTTTGTTTCGTTGATAAAATAAGGTGAATAATTTAATTATATCCATTTAACATACTAAACGATATTAGAAAACTTCATTTTAGTATATTTTGTTGGAAATGAAAAAATAACTCACAAAAAAATCGATAAAAATAGCAACGTTTCATTTATGCAATAAATAAAGATAGGCTAATTAACTCATTCTACCAGGTTCTTAACTTACACTCCTGAAAACAACAATGACCTATTCTCATAAGGTATCAAACGTCGCCGTTGCCGGTCTTCTACGGATGGAGCTTAGATGACGTTACCGCCACATACGGAGAAACAATGAACAAAACCTGCTTTCTTTTGTTTCATTTAATTTTTGTTTAGTTTTTTATTTCTTTTTTTTCCTCAATAAAGGTTGTTTGGCAATGTTGATAAAAATGGGTAATATCCGGAATAATGTAAAGCTTGAGGGTACCATTCGAACTAAAAAAACTCTCGGACAAAATCGTATACCCCATACCACAGTGGCACCATCCGGAAATTCCTTCTTTTTTCATGGAAAAAGGTAATCTAACATTAGTCATGTGCAACACGGTTTTCCGCTTTGGTAACAAAAAAGTAATATCGACTAAAGCAACCTAAAAAAATATCGATTATTATATTTTCATTTTTTTTCTTTCTAAATGCTTGTATTTTCAGAGACAAATCATCTTTAAAATTTTCTTAAATTATGTAACACCCCAAATCCGTAGGACTAGGGGCACTATTGGGCTAGGATCTCACAATGGATCCTAACCCTAGCTTGACAACAAGTTCACTGGATCTTACATCAAGACACAGATAGATTAAAACCAAAACATCAAACTGTATATATATATATATATATCAAACGGTATACAGAAGTACCGCTGAGTACAAACCAAAACATATATATGTACATACAAAATGTCCCTTAACCCTCGCATAAACCTAGTGTACGGAGCCCTCAGCGGATCACCCATTTGGATCACTCTGCAGTTCTCCTAACCTGCAAAGTATCTACAACATGGTATAAAACCGTTAACTAACCATTCATATATAAGATAATGCACAAACACAAACACACTTCAGGAAATCATAAACATATAATCATGTTGTCACACATTTACTCGGTTAATTATCTTTATAAAGTCCAACACTCAAATCGTATAAATATATGTATATGAACATATGTGACACGAGGTAGATATAAATCTTCGCCTCTGAGTGCTATAGCCAGCTGGAGTGGATCCGGAACACCCTCCCTTATACCATAAAGGAGTGGGGGTGGCCATCCCGTATACCAGATCTGGCCTGACTACAGAGAACCTCCCACACTCCTCAGCAGGATGAAAGGGAAGGTTGTCACAACCACTACAATGGGCGGTCACTAAATCATAGGTCGGTAATAAACAACATCGCATGCTATCAAGCATATAACACACACCACTCATGCATACATCCAATATAAGGATGGTAGCTAAGTAAGTCCTATGGACTTACCTCAGCCTCAAGGTACTCTCAAACACGATCCACTCCAATCCGGAGGACAACACTGCCTAATAACAAGGCATAAAGAGATATTAAATCTCCTATCAATCAAAGGGGTCAAACCTAGACCCAAGGGATCCAAAAGGATCGTATCCAAATTATAAACCTCAAAGCCATAACCGGCACATATCGATATCATAATCATCCTCATCCTATCCTCATACACATACCTAGTATGCTACTAACCCACTCATACTAGGAAAGGAAAGGATCTACAGTACTCTAGGTAGATCCTGTACAAGACTCACCTGCGTGACAGGAGGGATGCAGGGGCGAAGCAACGGCAGGTGTAGGCGCGGAGACACTCCCACGCAGGGGCGGTGACCTTAGCCGTAGGGGCGGCGGCTCTCTGGCGCGGGTGCGGTGACAAGGTCCCCCAAGTGCGGCGGCTCACTAGCGCGGGGGCGGCAACGCTGCAAATGTGAACCCCGATTTCCTCTTCGGTTCTTCACGTGATGAATTCACGTCTTCATCATCCATTAGCCATACACATACATATATACACACATTCCAACATCAATATGTATCCTAGGATATCCAATCGTAAGCTAAGAGAGGAGGAAAGGAATCAAAGAAGAAGGAAGAAGAAGGAAGAAGAAGGAAGGAGAAGAACTCACCACTGTTGTGGCCTATCCAAGGAAAACAACACTAACACCTCTCAGCTGGCTCTTCACACCACTTCATCAACATACAACATCATCATCATCATCATCCACACAACAATTCTCTTTCAAAACAAGAAAAACTCAAGAACAAGATCAAGGAGAAAGAGAGGAGTAAAAAAGGACGTGAATGTAGCTGGAGATGATGAAGAAACCCTTCATCAAGAGGCCAAGAAGAAGCTTAAGAAGGAAGGGAAGAAAGAGTAAAGAACGGTCCAATAGTCAACAAAGCCGGCTACAGCCGCAGGAAACCGCAGGGGCGGGTTCCCTGAGCCGCAGGGGCGGAACACGGAGCCAGCCGCAGGGGCGGCAACCCTGGCTCAGCTCCTAAAAACTAAGGCTCTTACATCTCACCCCCCCCCCCCTCACCTAAAAACAAGTTTCGTCCCGAAACTTGTACAATCTCAAAACCTCTCGGACCCATATGCCGAGGTATAACTCTCTCTATCGGAGGCATCACATCTGCGCTCATAAGGTATCAACCTATATCACTCTATAACCTCAAACACAAGCATGGAGAAAATCATCATCTCCAGCAACAAGATTACTATACTATCCAAGGCATGGAGGAAAACCATCTCTAGCAAACTATCATCTCATGACAAGGGCATAGAGAAAAAACATCTCTAGCCAAATCATCATCGTATCGCAAAGACATAGAGGAAAAACATCTTTAGCCGTATCATACTCATAACAGAAGGGCATGGAGGAAAAACATCTCCATCGGAACTATGTCCATCAAAAATAGCATGGAGGAATAACCATCTCCAGCTGAACCCTAATCATATCTTAATAGCATGGAGAAAAAGAACCATCTCCAGCTATAATCATCAATCGTACTAGCACAGCAAGATCTAATAAGATCATAAATCACATCATACCTAGTACAAAAATAAACACATCATAGCATATAAGCACATAATCATAACACTCACCAAGATAGTACTAAGATCTACTCGTCGATCCTACAAGTACATCTATCTCGGCGTAAAACTCTAGATAGTTCCTCTGAATACTATCCTCAGTCTCCCATGTAGCATCATCAGGTCCTCGTCTCGACCACTGTACCCTCAACATAGGAATGTCCTTCGAACGCAGGCGTCTCATACCTCGTTCTAGAACTGCAATCGGATGCTCAACAAAAGTGTGGTCCGGCTCGACCACCAAATCATCATAACTCACAATGCGTCTCGGATCTGGTATGTACTCCCTCAGCTAATCTGTATGTTGCGCTCCCAACACGATCCAGAATCTCGAACGGTCCGACATATCGGGGGCTCAACATCCCCTAAGTGCCAAAGCGTCTAACACCTCGTGTCGGAGACACTCTCAGCCACACATGGGCTCCTACTCTAAACTCTAGGGGTCTACGCCTCCTATCTACATAGGACTTCTGACGGCTTTGTGTTGTCAGCATCCTATCTCTAATCAATGCTACACGAGCAACATCATCCTGAATCTGATCAGGTGTCAAACAGCTAACACTGCTAGAGTCATCCCAGCATAATGGCGTGCGACATCTCTGTCCATATAATGCCTCATTTGGGGTCATCCCAATCGATGCATGTCAGCTGTTGTTGTACGAGAACTCAACTAGTGGGAGATGATCCGTCCACACTTGTCCCCAGTCCAACACACAAGCTCGCAG
This sequence comes from Fagopyrum tataricum, assembly GCA_002319775.1. NCBI lineage: Eukaryota > Viridiplantae > Streptophyta > Magnoliopsida > Caryophyllales > Polygonaceae > Fagopyrum > Fagopyrum tataricum. The sequence continues at coordinate 34,433,758 of CM008284.1, forward strand.
CATGTCCTCCAATGTCTGAATGATCCTCTCTGACTGACCATCTGTCTAAGAATGGAACGCAATCGTGAAGTGCAAACTCGTCCCTAGGGCAGTCTGAATCTGCTGCCAAAACCTCGAGGTAAATCGCCCATCTCTGTCTGAGACGATCGCCCTCGGTACCCCATGGAGTCTCACTATCTGTCTAGTGTACTCCTCAGCTAATCTGCTCACTGGCCACGTTTCCTGTATAGCGATAAAACGTGTCGTCTTCGTCAGTCTGTCAACTATAACCCAGATAGCATCAAAGCTCATGCTCGGTCTCAACCCAGTCACAAAATCCATGGTGATGTCCTCCCACTTCCTCTGCGGTATAGGCAGTGGATGGAGTTCACCTCCAGGTCTGCAATGCTCGATCTTGACCTGCTGACAGGTCGCACATTGTGCCACAAATCTGGCTACATCGGGCTTCAGCCCTCCCCACCAATATGAACGTCTCAAATCCTATTACGTCTTACTTGTACCTGGGTGCACTGAATAAGACGTACAACGAGCCTCCTGTAATATCCTCTGTCGCAAATCCGCATCAGCGGGTACACAGACGCGATCGCGGCGTCTCAACACTCCATCTGCTCCTATGAGGAACTGTGGTGCCTCACCACGAGACATCGTCTCTCGAATCCTCATCAATGTCGGGGAGGTCTCCTGCTTCTGTTGGATCTCACCCAACAGATCAGGAAGAACCTCTAAAGTACTCAATTGGGCGTCCTCATTAGGAAACTGGACGTCTAACTCTAGCCAGACCAGATCTCTCTATAACTGAGGCTGAACTACCAGTCTCGCAATAGCCTTCTCTCGAGGCGTCTTCCTGCTCAGGGCGTCAGCAACAACGTCCGCCTTCCCTGGATGATACAGAATCTCCAGATCAAAGTCCTTGATCAGCTCAAGCCACCTACGCTGGCGGTTATTCAATTCCCGATGCGTTAAAATATACTTCAGACTCTTATGGTCTGTGAAGATCTGACATGTAGCACCATAAAGGTAATGTCTCCAGATCTTCAGTGCATGAACTACCGTTGCCAACTCCAAATCATGAGTCGAGTAGTTCTCCTCATACGTCTTCAGCTGTCTAGACGCATATGTAATCACTCTGCCTCGCTGCATCAACACACATCCCAAGCCTAGCTTGGATGCATCACTGTAAACCACAAAAGCAGTTGTGCCCTTTGGCTGTGTTAAGATAGGAGCGGAAGTCAGACGTCTCTTCAGCTCCTCAAAACTCTACATACACTGCTCAGACCATACAAATTTGGTAGTTTTCCTCAGCAAACTCGTAAGTGGACGGGCAATCACAGAAAATCCCTCCACAAAGCGTCGGTAATAGCCGGCTAGGCCAAGAAAGCTACGTACTTCCTTGACATTCGTCGGTGTCGTCCATGCTGCTACTGACTTGATCTTCGCCGGATCAACCTTGATCGGCGGAAATAATATGACCCGGGAATGCTACCTCTGGCATCCAGAACTCGCACTTAGAGAATTTAACATAAAGTTCTCTATCTCGTAAAAACTGTAACACAGTCCTTAGCTGTCCTGCATGATCCTCTCTACTGCGAGAGTACACCAAAATATCATCTATGAAGACTACCACAAACTGATCCAGGAAGTCGATGAATATGATGTTCATCAACGCCATAAAGACTGTTGGGGCATTCGTAAGCCCAAATGGCATCACTAAAAACTCGTAGTGTCCATATCTGGTCCGAAATGTTGTCTTGTGCACATCCTGCTCTCTCACCCTCAGTTGGTGATACCCTGGATAGGCCACAGCAGTGGCAACGGCAGGCGCAGGCGCGGAGACACTCCCACGCAGGGGCGGTGACCGTAGCCGTAGGGGCGGTGACCGTAGCCGTAGGGGCGGCGGCTCTCTGGCGCGGGTGCGGTGACAAGGTCCCGCATGAGCGGCGGCTCACTGGCGCGGGGGCGGCGACGCTGCAAAATGTGAACCCCGATTTCCTCTTCGGTTCTTCACGTCTTCATCATCCATTAGCCATACACATACATATATATACACATTCCAACATCAATATGTATCCTAGGATATCCAATCCTAAGCTAAGAGAGGAGGAAAGGAATCAAAGAAGAATGAAGAAGAAGGAAGGAGAAGAACTTACCACTGTTGTGGCCTATCCAAGGAAAGCAACACTAATACCTCTCAGTTGGCTCTTCACAGCGCAGCATCAACATACAACATCATCATCATCATCATCATTCACACAACAATTCTCTTTCAAAACAAGAAGAACTCAAGAACAAGATTAAGGAGAAGGAGAGGAGGAAAGAAGGACGTGAGGGTAGCTGGAGAAGATGAAGAAACCCTTCATCAAGAGGCCAAGAAGAAGCTTAAAAAGGAAGGGAAGAAAGAGTAAAGCACGGTTCAACGGTCAACAAAGCCGGCTGCAACCGTAAGAAACCGCAGGGGCGGAATACAGAGCCAGCCCAACCCTGGCTCAGTTCCTAAAAACTACGGCTCTTACAAATTATTCCTATTTGGATCAATAATATCATTATATTACTGGAAATTTTCATATGAATTTGAAACAACTCATTATAAACAATTAAACAAATCATATTTTTTGTTCACAAGTAATTAATTATTTTGTTTTGTTGATAAAATAATGTGAATAACTTTATTACAAACATAAAGCATAGTAAATTTTTCTTGAATTATACCAATTTGGATCAATAATATCAATATATTACTGGAAAAGTTCATATGAGTTTGAAAGAACTCATTATAAACAAATCACATTTGTAGTTCAAAAGTAATTAATTATTTTGTTTTGTTGATAAAATAAGGAGAATAATTTAATTATAAACATAAAACATAATAAACGATATTAGAAAACTTCGTTTTAGTATATTTGTTGGAAATGAAGAAATAACTGAAAAAAGAAAAAGAAATCGATAAAGATAGCAACATTTCATTTATTTAATGAATAGAGTTAGGTGAATCAAGTCATTATGTCTTTTGTTGTCTTTTAATTTTTCTATAATAATCTTTTTGTAAATTCTACTATTAATGTGTCATTTCTATCGGATGCACTAATACAAATCATGCAATCAAGCGAATATTTATAAATATATTTTATTTGGTTCTAAAGAATTCATTATAAAAATATGACCGTTTAAATTATACTTTTTGTTTAGGGAATTCCAATAATGGTATTTTGATGGATTGTCCTAGGACATTTCGATGACGAGAACTCTGACGTAAAAAAAAATTTTAAACTCGGACATTCCGACCAGATATTATTCCGACAAGGCTATTTCGAGTAGAAGAATTTAGACTGGAGTATTTTGACGAGGGTATTCCAACTAATGGTGTTTGACGGGTTGACCTACAAGTAGAAAAATTCTGAGCAAAGGTATTTGAGTAAGGTGATTCCTACCTAAGGTGATTCCCACATAGGATATTCAGTTATGGAATAACGAGGAGCGTATCCCATCTAAGAAATTTCGATGGTTTCATTCTATAAAACCATCGACTCGGCTCACCAAATTCAAATAACAAGCTTCTATTCATTGGTAAAATGTGATATCAATACAATTGCATGGGCAACGATATTGGGTATCAACCTTGTTTAAGTTTGTGTGTCTTTCCCCCTCTCCCCTAAACTTTGGTCAAAGATGACTATTTTGTACATCTTACCTCTTTCTAGTTAACACGTAACATTTAAAAAAAAACATTGTCCCTTTTGCCTAGGTTTTCCTATAAGTTTGTGCCTTGCAAGGTTTTTGAATTTTTGCTTCAAATTTTGATGGTTTTTAAAACGTCTCTAAATTTAATTTCACCAAATTGAACCTTACATACTACAACGAATTAAATAATTTTATGTTCACAAAGTTGATCACAAAATATTTACATAGTCATCTAGAAAAACAAAAACAAGGTGGTAAAATTATATTAACTATTTTTCAACAATATAATTGCTACAATAAAAGTGGACTTTGAGGATTAAACAACCCTTGTCATGCAATTAAGTTGAACAATCAAATTGTACCTCTACAAGTACCTTGAAATGTAGGTTGAACAACCAAAAATTGATCATAAAATATGTACACACGCATCTACCATAAACAAGTTAGGAAAATGATATTTTTTTCACAATTGAAATTCTAAACCAAAAACATAATTTTCCGTTCTTTTCGACCAATATCGTCAAAAATCACATGAGTCTTGTACCTCCACAAATACCTCACTTTTTTGCTAGAATCCAGGTTGGGTGCAAATACGAGCTCCGGTAAAAAGATTGAAGATGTGAAATTGCATGGCAAGACCAAAAGTGAAAATACAACCATCATCACAACTCCAACGTCTACCAAAGGTTTCAAGGAGCTTCATAATATACCACTTTTTTAATACTGAATTCAAATAACACGCTTCTATTCATTGGTAAAAATGTGATATCGATACAATTGTATGGGCAAAGATATTGGGTATCAACCTTGTTTAAGTTTGAGTATGTCTTTCTCCCTCTCCCCTAAACTTTTGGTCAAAGATGACCATTTTGTACATCATACCTCTTTCTAGTTAACACGTAACATTTTTTTAAAAAAAACATTGTCCCTTTTGCCTAGGTTTTTCTATAAGTTTTTGGCTTGCGAGGTTTTTGATTTTTGGTTCTAATTTTGATGGTTTTTGAAACGCCTCTAAATTTAATTTCACCAAATTGAACCTTACATACTACTTAATTAACGAATTAAATAATTTTATGTTCACAAAATATTTACATAGTCATCTAGAAAAAACAAGGTGGTAAAAATTATACGTTAACTATTTTTCAACAATCGAATTGCTACAATAAAAGTTTTTGAGGATTTAACAACCCTTGTCATGCAATTAATTTAAACAATCGAATTGTACCTCTACAAATACCTTGAAATGCAGGTTGAACAACCAAACTGATCACAAAATATGTACATACGCATCTAGGATGAACAAGTTAGGAAAATGATATTTTTCCACGGTTGAAATTCTAAACCAAGAACATAATTTTCCGTTCGTTTCGACGAATACCGTCAAAAATCGTCAAAAATCACATGAGTCTTCTGCCTCCACAAATACGTTACCTTTTCTCCAGAATGCAGGTTGGGAGGCAAATACGAGCTCCAGTAAAAAGATTGAACATGTGAAATTCCATGTCAAGACCAAAAGTGAATATCCAACCATCATCACAACCCCAACAACGTCTACCAAAAGTCTCAAGGAGCTCCATAATATATCACTTTTTATATTAAAATCGACCATAGTCCACTTAGTTGAAAGATAATCCTCTATGTTCTCTAGTAGCATAAGCCATGGCATTTCAAGGGTACACTTGGTTTTCACCTCTCTACAAACAGCATTTCAAGATTGACAGATAGAAGAAAATTCAAGCAGGTACTCCTGCACATTCTAATCTCTTGCCAATGTACTTGAGGAGATCTTATGGAAGCTCAGCTCAACACCTTCCCATAATTGTTATTGCCTGTTAGAATGGAGCAAAAGAACTTGAAGATACTAAATGGAAGTAAAAGAAGTGAGGTGAAATGCAAGACTCTCCTATCCAGTCAAATAAAATTGTAAAATGAAATTGTAAAATCCCAAAGCAACCACATATCAAGCTATTCTCATGAGGCTCACCAGCCAGGTCAGCTCTGTGCACTATCAGTTTCATCATTATGTACTTTCTCCTTTGGTCAATTGCTCACCGAATGCAACTGCCTTTCGTTTGCTTCAGCAGTGCCTGAAGAAGATCTACAATCTGCCATGACTTCTATTCGAGGTACTGCGCGAATAATATTGTAAATAAGATAAATTAACCTCCTTTACATCATAAAAAAATCTAAAGAAAAGATGAATTTAATATAAGGACCATAAAAAGAAACTTATTTATCACAGAACAAAAAAACTACGACATCAAGACCATGTGCAAAAAATAAAATGGAAATATGACTAAACTTCTCTTCAACCCTCCCAAAAAAAGAAATTAAAAGCATTGTTCTTCACTTTGATCATAAATTGTGTGCAAAATCCATCTTGAAAATATCTAGTTGATCAAATTGTATAGAACCACAAAATTCATGATATTAGTAAGAAAGCATATTATGGAAATATAAAAATTATTAGTACGGATAGCAAGCAACAACACTGAAGAAAAACTTATTTGTCATTTGCAGATTTTAAGCAAAAACACTGAATGACGTTTGTAGACAGGCACATCCGTCTTTACCTTTATCAATTGCAATACGAATTTTTTCATATACCACATTAATATTCCCATCTTTCCTGTATGTTTTCATATTTGAATTTAGATATATAAATGATATTATGCCGTTTATAATATGTTCTAAAGTACTATTCATCGTATTTTGTATCCTACCGAGTAAAGATTTTATAACACTTCTAAAACGACAAGAAGTAGTTCATTTATGACGTGTTTTAATAAAAATAGGTTAAAATAACCGACGTAACTTCAAAAATGTATTCTCATTTTGCGTTTTGGGAGTCAATGGTAATTAATATATATATTTTTTTACTCATGCTGTCATACGATTTAAACAAAGAGTTGTTGCAAAGACTTAAAGTGATGCTCAGGTCCTACTACGACTGCAGTTTTTGAAAGCCCAAAGCATGACAAACTGAGATGAAACAGATACTTTCAATAACAACAAATGTGCAGTTTCACAGCCCTAAATGAGAATATTCATAGGATTTTGTTTTTGTTGTAGATTGTTATTAACTTCTGATTCTCAAACAGTCAAACCATAAATGAGAGTATTTATAGGATTTGTAGTAACTACTTAGTATAAATAAGCCAGTAAATGGTGTGGTATTACCTTATTCTTTGAACAATCGAGTTGCTGCAGTAAATCTCTACATCGAGGATCAATTGATCCTTGATTCCATTCATTATTAAGCCAGATCCGTGATACAAGATCTGCAAACACCTTAAAAAATAGAAAAAGAATTGTTAGAGAAAAATGGGAAAATTATTGTGGTGGTACGTGGTCAGATAATAACAATTGACATACAAGTGAATTTGGGCGGCGTTGAGCTCCGACGATCTCATCTTCGACCCTCCACGTCGATTGATCGAGTAAAAACTTCAATTTTGCTGCTTAATTCGTCTTCTTCTTCGTTGGTCAATTTTAGTCCTAGATCGGAGAAGACTAGAAGAGAGATGAAAGAGATGAAAGAGATAGAGTTGACGCGAATCAATATTAGGAGGCAAATAGCTGCGAGGAGATGTCGGAGAAGAATGGATTTGTTGTGATTGAGCCCTGATGTAGTATGTAGAGTATATATATAGGTAGGTTAAAGGCTAGAATGGTAAATACTCCATAAATTATGAGTCATTAGTATTTTTTTATATATTAGAAACTACTTCAAATCATTAATTAATAAAAACAACTTGTAAAGTTGAAAGTAAACTATAACAAAACTATCTTAAGATAAACATAAAAGGTAATTAGAGATTAATATGAATTAAGAATGAATAACATGAATAACATGAATAACTTTTTTGTCAATAAAAAATCGTTCAAAACCTCGATTAAGTTTAAATATATCAACAATTCTCTTTATTTTCTATTCAACGTTATTTCGGAACAAATCACTTTTTGATATTTTTGGATTGTACAGATTCCATCAATAATATTTGTTAAGTACTTAAAATCTCGTATGAGTTTAAAACAACTCGCTATGAACGAATCATATTAAATCGTTTGTTAAAAGTATAGATAGTCGTTTTATTATAACTATTTTTGTTAAAAAGTTAAAATGAATAAATTAATTAACATTGTTTACGATAATCGGCTTTAAATTTACACAATAATATGAATTTACAAGAAAAATGTATGCTATCTTTTTGAAATTTAAAAATAATCGTTTTAGTATTCCTATCGAAGAAACAAGAAATAAGTTTTGCCGTTTACTAATGGAAATAATGCAACGAAGTATATATATATATATATATATATATATATATATATATATATATATATATATATATATATATATATATATATATATAATGATTCTTTTTTAGAGAATTGTTTATGAAAATATTATATCATATTTAAATAGAGTACCACCTAAATAATTTTACATTAATTAATATATATTCGTCCATAAATTAAGAGAAAACAAACCTCTCTTGAAATGTCAACTTGTTACTGTAACACCCGAATTATGGGAATCCGGAGCGTTATTGGCTAGGACCTCACAGTGGGTCCCGGCCTTAATTTGACAACAATCACGACGAACCTTGCAACAAGTCACAAATATTAAAACGTTAAATCTCTAATATCAGTACGAAAAGTAGAAAGACCCAACTAAGCATAACAATAGTCAATCCCTAGGACAAGTAAGTCTAACAATATAAACGTACTGCAGAAATAAATAATTAAACTAAATCACCAAATAACCCGATCCTAGTACGGAAACCCGGCTGACCACTTCACTCCCGATCTCTCAATAGAGATCTAACCTGCAAAATCTAACAACACGGTATAAACTGTTAATTAGCTACAATTCTAATACTAAAATGTCACTAGAGCACAAACACATACACGGAAATAAACGGTAAATCAATCAGCATGCACACTCAAGGTCACGGTTTATTATCTTTCATTACGTGAATTTGTCCATTCTATTTTCCATCTTTTCTTGTAACACAAGAATCTCCCGACTCTTGCCCCCGTCCCCGTAAACCATTAGGGCTGGTGTATGTACCTCTTCCCGTATATCTACTAGGTTGGTCGTGGGGCAATCCTTCGGCACCATCAGCCCGGACCGACGATTACGGAACGTTATCATACACTTGTGCATCTCTTATCCATAACCTGGTCATATCATTAATATATATTTAATTTGGAAGACCTCATTAAACTGCTGTTCTCACCGTCAGACTATTCCCTATTCTCAAAACGGTCTCATTCGTACCCTTTCCCGAATCCGCTAACTTATGGTTCCGGTTTCCACTGAGATCCACATCCTCAATTACCTTAATATTTCCATCCACATCTTATGTCGTTCTTAACGTTCTAAAAATAATTCCTCAACATCGTTCCACTAATTTATAATTCTTATTCTGATTCCACCGACATACAGTTCACGCTTTGTTCCAATTCTGTTATTTCGATCATTCCAAACTAGTTCCATAATTACCATTTAACTCAACCTTTCGTTACTTATCTCGATATCATATTGTAAAGTTAACTCACTAGAATATTTTCCCAAAATTAATTGAATTGAGGAAGTAAAATTTATCATACAATAATTAATTAATTATATTAATTAATTCTTAAATTAAAACGGAATTAATTTAACGAAAGGAATCGGGTTCGGGTCTAACCATAACGAGGTTTAGTTCCAAGATTGGATGGCGCCAAGTGGTGTCTAGTTGTAAGCAAATGGTCTGGTGTTCGATTCTCGTAAGTCACGTTGGCTCCTTTCCAAGACAATAGCTTCTAGTACTCACTTCGAGTCCTGGCCGGTGAAATCAAAATAACTGCTTCAATTTCAGATCAAGGAGCACTATCGGTCTCGGTTCGACACATACTAGCGGGAAGGTTTCAATTCGGTAACGGTTCGATACTCACCCGATACTCTGTCGGTGCATGGTGATTCCCTTGAAATCACGGTCTCGATGGTGGGTAAGAAGAGCGACTCTTCAGTCCAGAGCCACGAGAGCAGAAACATTGGTGGTGCTGGAATGGAGGGTTGGTGGTCGTCGGTGGCTCTCTGTCGAGTAACGCGGCGTGGTACGGACTGGAAGTACAGGGTCGCAGGGAGGTGGTGTTGCAAGTGCGGGGAGATGCAGAGGGGGCGAGAGAGGGGGTAATCGGCGCCGGAAACTGGGCAGGGAAGACACGCCGAAGGTGGTAGAGGCTCGAAAGGGGGAGGTCGTAGGGTGAGAGAACCCGAGGTTTGGTGATGGAGAGAGGAAGGACGAGAAACAGTGTGGTCGGGAGAATGAGACGGTCGCGACGGTTTCGGTGGCACTAAATGTCTCCGCTCTTCAACGTTGCATTCAACGTCCGCGTTACGGTCATCGTCGTTCTTCATTTCCTGTTGCCTGTGAGCGTTACATGAGGACGAGGAAGGAGACGGTTGGCTCGACAATAGAGAAGGCGGAACGCTTTGGGCTCCCATTCGCTGGGCCGGCGTGGGAAGAGACAAATGAGGGAGGTGGGCCGAGAAGGTGAGGTAGTAAGGTGGGCCGTGGTGGGCTTGGTTTACTTGTCACCTGAGCCCAGGAAGGCCAACTGGGCCTTAAGTGGTGAAGAGGGAAAGAAAAGAAAGGGTTGTCAACATGCTTATTCCGATTTGGATTCATTCGTAAGACTCACATCGATCGGTTTGATTTGGTTCGGTTATTTCCTCGTTTAAATGATTCAGGTTCTTGGATTAAATAATTATATAAACTTAATTAAATAAAATTTTAGAATAATCAGGAAAATGATTTAAATTTTCCGGTTATTACATCAATCACCCCTTAAAATAAGTTTCATCCCGAAACATAGGATGACTTACGGTTAATCCGGTTTTGGACTTCCGAGTCATGATTATTGTTATCTTAGGAGAAATTTTCCCCGTTCTTTCAACCCGAACAAACCGGTATCACACACATCTCGAGGGCAATCATCAATATATCTATAATCACTCAATCAAACTACAAGTACTTAATAAACACCTAACACATAAGCGAGCTTCAGACTAACTCGTCGTTTTAAAATCACCCCTAACTCAGCATGTTTCTCCGGTTATGAGCTACTAATAATATCCATTATTTCCCTAGTGAACTCATCGATTTCCCGTCGGGACCACTGAATCATTAACATCGGAAATTCCTTCGCTCGTAGTAATCTAGCACTCATCTCCAATATAGTTACTGGGTTCTCGGTAAGGTGTAGTCCGGTTCATTAGTCAATTCCTCCTGGTTGACCACTTGTCATGGGTCCTGTATATGTTTTTCTGAACTAAGCCACATGCAATAATAAATGCATGTTCTCCAAGGTAGGTTGAAGGGTTAACCGGTATGTAACCTCCCTGACTTGCTCCAATATCTCGCGTCGAGTCGATGAGGCTCTTAACCACACAGGTGAACTGTCTCGAATTCTAGCGGTATGCGCTTCCTATCAGCACAGGACCTCTGGTGATTATGAACTGCTATAATCCGCTCCCGTATCAAGGCTACCCGAGCCATGTCGTCTTGTATATGTTCCTGCAATCTCGAAGTAAATCATCCATATCGATCCGAGACACTAGTTCCAAGTATTCTATGCGGCTTCACGGTCTGTCTCGTGACTATTCTACTAACCGACACATCGACCACTTTTCTTGAATGGGGCTGACACGGTCGGTCTGGGTTAGTCTACCCACCATTACCGAATTAGTGTCAAAACTCGTGTTAAGCCTCCAACCGGTGTCAAAGTCCATAAATATGACCTCTCACTTCCACTACGGAACTGGGAGTGGTTGGAGCTCTCCTCCTGGTCGGTGATGCTCAATCTTGGCCTACTGACAGCTCGCACACTGGCCACAAACTTAATCACGTCCAGTTTCAGACCGTTCCACTAGTAGGAACGTCTGATATCTCTGTACATCTTACTAGCACCCGGGTGTACCGAGTAAGGTGTAGAGTGAGCCTCCTATAGTATCCATTGTCTCCGCTTCTCATCAAAAGGAACACAAATAAGCCCTTGGCGTCTCATCAAACCATCCGTATCTATCACCCCTGTGGTGTATCATCCAGGGATTTCCTCAACCGGATCCTAGATATGGTGGGGCAGTTGTCCCGTTCCTGTCGGATTGTATCCCAACGGATCCGGCACATACTTCTAAAGCACTCAAGTATCGTCAGGGTTTGGAAACTGAATCTTTACCCCTAGCTCTTCTAGATTCCTCTATCACTCACACTGAGTTGTCGATTGGCTATGGCCTTTTCTTGAAACGTCTCTTACTCAATGCATCGGGGACTACATTCGACTTCCCCGGATGATACAAAACTTCCAGGTTGAAGTCCTTAATCAGCTCCACCCATCTCCTCTGTCGGTTATTCAACTCCCGCAGAGTGAATAACCGACAAGTGGTGTCTAGTGCTGAGCAAATGGTTTGGTGTTCGATTCTCATAAGACAGTTTGGTTCCTTTCCAAGACAGCAGCTTCTGGGCCCCACTTCGAGTCTTGGTGAAATCAAGATAACTGATTCAATTTCAAATCAAGGAGCAATGCCGGTCTCGGTTCGACACATACTAGCGGGAAGGTTTCAATTCGGTAACGGTTCGATACTCACCCGATACTCTGTCGGTGCAAGGTGGTTCCCTTGAAATCACGGTCTCGATGGTGGGTAAGAGGAGCGACTCTTCAGTCCAAAGCCAGGAGAGCAGAAACAGTGGTGGTGCTGGAATGGAGGGTTGGTGGTCGGCGACGTCTCTCTGTCGAGTAACGCGGCGTGGTACGGACTGGAAGTACAGGGTCGCAGGGAGGTGGTGTTGCAAGTGCGGGGAGATGCAGAGGGGGCGAGAGAGGGGGTAATCGGTGCCGGAAACTGGGCAGGGAAGACACGCCGAAGGTGGGAGAGGCTCGAAAGGGGGAGGTCGCAGAGTGAGAGAACCCGAGGTTTGGTGATGGAGAGAGGAAGGACGAGAAACAGTGTGGTCGGTCGCGACGGTTTCGGTGGCACTAAATGTCTCCGTTCTTCAACGTTGCATTCAACGTCCGCGTTACGGTCATCGTCGTTCTTCATTTCCTGTTGCCTGTGAGCGTTACGTGAGGATGAGGAAGGAGACGGTTGGCTCGAAAATAGAGAAGGCGGAACGGTTTGGGCTCCCATTCGCCGGGCCGGCGTAGGAAGAGGCAAATGAGGGAGGTGGGCCGAGAAGGTGAGGTAGTAAGGTGGGCTGTGGTGGGCTTGGTTCACTTGTCACCTGTGCCCAACAAGCCAATTGGGCCTTAAGAGCTGAAGAGGGAAACTAAAAGAAAGGGTTGTCTAAATGCATGCCTATTCCGATTCGGATTCATTCGTACGACTCACATTGATCGGTTTGATTTGGTTCGATTATTTCATCGTTTAAACGATTCGGGTTCTTGGATTCAATAAATATATAAATTTACTTAAATAAAATTTTAAAATAACTAAGAAAATTATTTAAATTTTCCGGTTATTAGATCAACAAGGATATTTTGATGGAGTTATTTTGGACATTTTGAATTGGAGTTTTTTCAACAACGAGAATCCCGAGAATCCTAATGTGTGATGCAAAGCCGACATCTACGCCCATTTCACTGGGAGAAACTACATAAAAGTTCTGGTAGTTTGATTCCAACACCCACATGTTATAGAACTATCGTAGGCAGCTTGCAATACTTGTATCTTACACATCCAAATGTAGCATTTACAATGAATAAGTTGTTTTAGTACATACATCAACCTTGTCCTACACACTAGACTACATTGAAGAAGATGCTTCCTTATTTCACAGGCTCGCTTCTTTCTGGGTATTCGGGTTACTCCTACTCAATCCAATGAACTTCATGCTTACTCAGATGCCGACTGGGTAGGTGACAAGGACAATTATGTTTCTACGGTTACATTATCTAACATGGGCTCTATACCGGTGAACTGGTATTCACGGAAACGAAAATTGGTGGCAAGATCATCAACTGAAGCAGAATATAAGGTTGTAGCTGACACAAAATCTGAAATAATTTCGGTTCATCAATTGCTTTATGAACTTCATCAATCTCCAACTCTATCCCCAATAATTTACTATGACAAAATTGGTGTAATGAGCCTGTCCGTGAATCCAGTGTTCAACTCCAAGATGAAGCATATTGCACTTGCTTATCATTTTGTATGTGAACAAGTCCGGCAGCGCAAGATCAGGGTTAGTTTTGTTTCTACTCACGATCAATTGGCTGACATTCTTACAGTTCCTTCACTTGAAGGGGAATGTAAATGATACGTTGTTATCTTAAACAAATATTCTAATTGGTTCAAATATGTTAGATAGAGGATTCAATTAGGCTATAAGATCTTTTATGATCTAATGTGATCTACTGAGTATGTATACTCTCTTACCTTCAATGGATAAATTATCAGTTTGAGCATCGTTGCTTATATACACCACACCCACGCACAATGCAATTCATCTGTCAAATTAGTTGTAATTTGTTCAACGAGCAACTACTATGGACTACATAAATTTTGGCATAAACTAAAACAGAGACTGACTGACATCTAGAAAAAAACACAATCTTCTTAAGAAAACTCTAGAATTTCTCAATCATCCCCACAATCTTCAATGGATAAATTATCAGTTCGATTCTCAGCGTTACGTGAGCATTGGTACGAGGATTGAAAAGGTAACTATTAACAAAAGTACATTGATAGAAAAACCAATCATCCCCACAATCCTGATAATGCCAACGGGATTCAAGGAGCTTCAAATCACAATGGTTGTCTGTACCGATATCTAAAACAATAATCCTATGAAAGATCTTTATTTGTGATCACAATTAACATAAGGCATGGAATTGCAGTAACCAAATGGGTTTCAAAGTCCTAAAACAATGTTCCAAGACGAACATACCGCCGAAAATGCAAACATACCTTCTAAACATTTTATTGTCATAACAATTTCAACGAGGTTACCAAATGAAGAAGATGAATCATAGGGGAAACAATTGAAAGTTTTCCATTATAACCCCTACCTAACTAGTCACAAAATAAATATCCAAAATGAAAAGAACTCGTCATCTTTTTCTTGAATCATTTATCTCATATGAAAAACTGAAGAAAAAATCACAAATTCAGATTTCTTCCTATATAGTCCGATAAAAGAGAATTCTTAAGAAGAAACTCAAACAAAATCAAAGGCATGATTAATAGTTTGCTAGAAATAAAAATCAAGTCATTAATTAGATAAAATGAATTCAAAGCAGAATATTATATAACGTTTTTATCGTGTAATAATCATTTTATTTTTTTCTTTTATTGTATAGTTTAAACAATATAACTCTGGAGTTAATGCGAAAGCAATTTCAAGATGCGTGATCTCATAAGAGTTTTCGCGCGAGCATGGTTAGCATGGGACAACGTCCCAAATATCTTGGGTCATACAAATGGTATTAGAGGTAACCTCAAGTTACGAGTGTGCTTGTCTTAATAGGCGGTCACTCGGCTCGGTGGACGGTCTTTGAATTAGTATCCAACACTTGTGGAAGTTCCTTTCTGGATGGCAGTTATAACCAAGCTTTGGTAAGAGGATTGAAAAGGTAATTATTCACAAAAGTACATTAAAAGAAAAACCAACCATCCCCACAATCCTAATAATGTCAACCAAAGGGTTCGAATGAGCTTAAAATAGCATTGTTGTCTGTACCAATATCTAAAACAGTCCAATCTCATGAGTGATCTTTATTTGTGATCATAAGTAACATAAAAAATGACATTACAGGAATCCACATGGATTTCACAATCCTAGAAACAATGTCCTAAAGACGAACACCTGCCAAAAATGCAAACATATCTTCCATACATTTTATTCTCATAACAATTTCAACGAGGACTCCAAATGAAAAAGATGAATCATAGGAGAAATAAATGAAAGTTTTCATTATAACCCATACCTAACTAGTCACCAAATGAATATCCAATATGAACGGAAACCATCTTTTTGTGCATTATTTATCTCTTATGAAAAAGTGCAAGAAACAACCACAAATGAAGATTTCTTCTTTTGTAGTCCCATAAAAGACAATTATTAAGAAGAAACTCAAACAAAATCGACAGCATAGTTAATAGTTTGCTAGAAATTAAAATCAAGACATTAGTTGGATGAAAGGAATTCAAAGCAGAATACTATATAACGTTTTCATGTAATAATCATTTTATTCTTTCTTTTATCGTACAAGCGGGAGGTCTTAGAATAAAAAAAATCTGCTTATTCGACCAATATCTACATACTTTTTCCTTGATGGAGTATATGCATACTTCTATTCTGGAAAGCTTTGTAATAATAAAATACTAGTGTATTTTATTAAGCTTCTTGCTTCCTCGAAGTGGACCAAGCACTCACCAACAAGCAATCAATGGATGAACTTTCTCCAAATCAACTAGCTTGGCTAGCCTAGATCTCCTTTAGCTACACTCGTTTTACCTCACTATATCCCAAATGTAACTCTTCACTATGTCCCTTACCTCTTTGTAACTCTTTTTCAAATCATAACACGTAAACCCCCTCGGTTTCAAAAAAAATACTAGTGTATTATCCCTGCCTTACATGGGATTTTGATACAAATATTATTTGTTATTATATTTTAAGAGATTATATATAAATTATTTTTTTGTCATTAGATAGAGTAGATAATAAGCAATAAATATTTGTACACTTTACCTATAATATTATATAATACATTAATAAAATATCTTACCGTATAATAATTCATATTTTGATTTTTCTCCCCCTTATTATATTGATTCATATATTAATCGAAATAGTATATTGGTAGCATATGGTGTTAAATTAATTGTTATATATAAATTAATTTTAAAAATAATATAATCTCAGGTAACAAAAAAGTGATTGGAAGGGATGGAAACCGTAACATTTAATTGTTAAAAGTGGATTTAATTAATTCTTTTTTTTTTGTACTGCTAAAATTTGTTATGGATGTGATTCTAATCTGGAAGACTGAAGGGATGAATTTAATTAAGATTTGATTTTAATATTTCGTTAAATAATTTTGTAATGAATAAACTTAATTAATATTTTGGTGGGCTGTGGTTAAATGCTAAAATGACACGTGGCAGTGAGTATTTTTCTGCGTGAGACGTGGCAATGAGTGATATTCCTATAATATATATAAGATATTATTCCTAGGAAACTTTGTTTAAAAAAAACACTTGGTTGTATCAGGATCACTAGAAAAACAAGAAAAAATAATCAACTTAAAATAGAAAACATAAATCAAGGCAAGATGTAGGAGTAAAGATGATACGGGGTTAGCCGTCAGTTGGCCCGATCTTTCAACACCAAGACTCGCAATGAAGAAAATGGATAAAAAGATGGAAACATGAAATAAAAAGATGTAGGAATGATCCAATGATTGTGAAGGATCGATAGATGGATAGATCTGATTGAACCCTTAAGGCAACCAAGAGCACGATAGGGAAACAAAGGCCCTAAACACAACTTGGAAGGACTTGAAGAAGCC
Organism: Fagopyrum tataricum; assembly: GCA_002319775.1. Lineage (NCBI taxonomy): Eukaryota > Viridiplantae > Streptophyta > Magnoliopsida > Caryophyllales > Polygonaceae > Fagopyrum > Fagopyrum tataricum. Next base: position 34,450,999 of record CM008284.1, read on the forward strand.
CTTCCGCTATAATCTCACACAGAGGGGAAAGCGATTGTCCCCAAAGCACGAGAAGTCACCCGGAGATGATTGAGAGCACCAACTTGCCAATCCAAGTGACACAACTCAAAACAGCGCCAAAGTTGTTGGGCAAACGGATTCCGCTCACACAGTAAGTTGTCTCGATTCCACGAGAAGAATATGGGATAGAAGAGAAACAATACTCGAAAGTACTTGTGTTTAATTTCAATCAAAGGTAAGAGAGGAGGACGTCCACCCTAGGCCTTATATAGGCTAGAGGTGCGTCATCTAGGGTTTCTTACGGGCTATGGGCTTGATCCAAGATTGAGCCCAATCTAGCTAAAGAGATAAGATCAAACTAAAAGGAATTAAAATAAAATAAACTAATTAAAAAGCAAGCCATATTTTATTTAAAAGATGTCCAAGAATAGGCTTTAAAATAAGAAGCAAGCTGAGCCTAATTTAGCCACTTAAATTAGCCCGAATTCTCCTTTCTTCCAATGCAGCTCCACGCACCTCCTTTGCATGTTTAACTCGTGGATCTCGGCCTTTGATCTCCTCCGCATCTTGACTGCTCTTCTCCACGTCTTGACATCAAATCCTCCTTCTTGCCCATTGTGAGAGCCCTTTCTTTCGGACCGAGATCGGACCATAGCCGAGATTGGCTTTGGTCCGAGATTGTCCTTACCGCACCCGCGGACACGTATGCCGCCCCTGCGGGTTCCCGCTCCTACGGCCTTGTGATCCGCCCCTACGGGTTACGGCGGCTGCAGCCGGTTTTGTTGACTTCCTTGACCCGTGCTTTACCTTCTTACCTTACCTTCTCTTACCTTTCCGAGTAAGGGTTTCACTTCTTCACTTCACTTCTCCAGCTCCCTACGTCCTTCTTGCTTCTCCTTCATCTTCTTTGATCTTGTTCTTGGTTGGAAGAGTATGGTTGGAGTTTATGTGAGTGGTGGCTTGTGTGCTGATGCTAGTGTGTGTATTGCTGTGCTTGGAAGCCAGCCTTGGTGTTTGATGATCCTCCCTGCAGCCTATAACCTTCAGTAGTGGTGAGTGCTTGTTCTTCTCCTTCTCTTCTTCTTTGATTCCATCTCTTTAGCATTAGGTTTATATGTATGTTGATCCTAGTTTAATGTTGGAACGTGTATGTATATGTTTGTATGTGGTTTGGATGATTGAAGACGTGATTTGATCACGTGAAGAGCCGAAGAGAAGCTGCGAAGTGTCGTTCTGCACTGTCGCCGCCCCCGCGGCCAAGAGTCACCGCCCCCGCGGCCAAGAGTCACCGCCCCCGCAGCTACGGTGCCACAGCGCCAGCGGCGTGCCTGCGCTTGTCTACGTTCCGTGTCACCGCCCCTGCGGCTTCCACCTGCCGCGTCCGCGGGTGATCTTTTCCGCCCCTGCGTCCGTAGTTCACGCAGGTGCGTCTTGTCCCGGGACTACCTATAGTTAGGTAGTTCCTTTCTTTTCTAGTACGAGGGAACTAGTATCATGCTAGGTATCGGTTTATGACGAGTATGATATAGATATGCCGGTTATGGCCTTGAGGTTACGAGTTGGATTTGATCCCTTATGGATCCCTTGGGTCTAGGTGTGACCCTTTGTGTGTGATAGGATTGTGATATATATATGTGTGCCTTGTATAGGTTGTGTTGTCCTCCAGTTGGAGTGGACGTTTTTGGGATTTGCTCGTAGCGAGATACTTTTGAGATTGAGGTAAGTCCATAGGACTTAATTAGCTACCGTCCTTATATTGGATGTGTGCTTGAGTGGTGTGTGTTATATGTTTTATAGCATGTGTTATTGTGGTCACCGACCTATGTTATATTGACAGCCCATTGTAGTGGCTGTGACAACTTACCCTTTCATCCCGTAGTGGAGTCTGGGAAGTTCTCTGTACGCTAGCTAGACTTGGTATACGGGAAAGGTACTGATACCACTCCTTATGGTATACGGGAAGGTGCGCTGATACCACTCCAGCTAGCTATTGCACGCAGAGGCGAGGATTATATTCCTCGTGTCACCTATTTTCATATACTGATTCATATACTCTTGCGTGTTTAACGTTATAAAGATAATAAACCGGGTAAATGTGTGATATCATGTTGATGTGTTATCATTTGTATGATGTGTGGTTGTGCTCTTGCTTATCTTATATTTGTGTATGGTTAGCTAACGGTTTTATACCGTGTTGTAGATCCTTTGCAGGTTAGGAGAACTGCAGAGTGATCCGGAGGGGTGATCTGCTGAGGGTTCCGTACACAGGGCGTACTCGTGAGTTTTGGGTTATTTATATTGTACGGATTTATGTTTGACTTTTGTACTCAGCAGTACTGTGTATTACCTTTTGATCAGTATATATATATATACATCAGTTTTATGTTTTGTTTTAATCTATCAGTGCCTTGTTGTAAGATTCAGTGAAGTTGTTGTCAGGCTAGGGCCAGGATCCATTGTGAGATCCTAGCCCAGTAGCACTCCGAGTCCTACGGATTTGGGGTGTTACACCCATGCATATGTGATCATGCATGCACGTGAGGTACGTAGCTTCCGGGTAAGGCTTCTCTTAGTTCCAAGAAGCTCTCTATGACGTCTTCTTCTTGCCCATGCATATGTGTTTCCCATGCATGGATGTGTGTAGCTGCGTCTTTCTTCATACGAGATCAATCTTGATATTTCCCATCTCCAATCACTAGTCTTCATTGCACTTCCGGAAATGGTCTTTGCACATATTCCATGAATGATCTCCATTCGGGTTATGTTCTTAGATGCTCCTGCATCATTCTCCCTTTCTTGAAAAGGATTCGTCCACGAATCCTTGACATCCTTCCTAGCAATGAACCAAGGAGGCATCCAAATGTGGGATCCATCTGCTCCTGCTCCAAGCTGTGCTCTTACTTGTCCCAAAATCCCTATAAATATCACAACGAGAGCAACATTACGATTGTATTCCAAATTATCACAATATGTACCCAAGTTCTCATAATAAGAGGGTGAGGAAACTTCCCTGATGAGTTCAACACTTGTTCTGAAAATTATGTTGTTCAAAGGCATATTATCAATAAATTCAACAGCACATGCATACATAAAACGATCAAGCACATCAAGTATAAAGGATATAGGCGCTTTATAGATCATAGGGGCTGTTTTTCTCTATTCCCCAAAGTTGCTTTGTAACTTATAAAGTTTCAACTTAGGGTCTTCAATATGTGATTCATAATTATCCCTGAAGTCGCTTCTTCCTATAAGAGGTCTATCAACATGTAAATCTCCCGAAATATGTAAACTTAAAGTAGAGGAGAAATCATAAGACCAAAAATCAGCATACTCATTATTATAGGCAATAAAATCAGTATGCCTACGAAGAGATGCATTCATAATATTAAACTTCAGAAAGTTAGTACATACAACAAGAAGTTTAACACCATTAACGTGCACATCAATAGAAGCATTTTCTGCATTATGGACAATAAAATCAACATGCTCCCTAAAAGGCTCTCTAAAGTCAACAAAAGGCAAAATATGATCACAAGAAGGACTAATAAACTTTTCAGCCATTAAATCATCATGTATCATATGCTTTCCATTAACTCTAGCTTTTGGATCATGTAGTTCATCACCAACTAACTCCTTATCACTATGATCATGCTCATCTAATCTAGAGAAAGAGGGTTTAGAATCACTCCTTGTTGGGGATGCGGTAACCCCAATTACCCTTTCCACTGAGGATGATGAAGATGGACTACAAGGAGGCGTTGTAAGAGGTGAAGTAGGGGGCTGACGTACTTGACTGGCTCGTTCCCTTTCTTTACTCCGTGCGTCCTCTTCCTCCGCCTGACGTTGTTTTTGCTCTTCCACCATTGCAATATCTGCTGCAGTCATGGCTTTAGGAACTATGCACTCTCCGCTAAAAGTAAGAGAAAATCTATTAGTGATCTCAATATGTTCCACATTTCTCTCATGAATCCATGGGGAACCAAATAACAAATGACATTGATGCATAGGAACAACATCACATAAGATAACATCCTTATAAGCTCCTATCTTGAAGTGGACCTCGGCTTGTTGGTCTACTTTGACTAAATCCCGATCTTTTAGGCCAGATAACCTATAAGGATTGGGATGGTTTAAAGTAGGAAGTTGTAGTTTCTCGACCATCTCAATGCTAGCAAGATTATGTCGACTTTCTTTATCTATAATTGTACCAACAGTCCTGCCTTTGACTAGAGATCTAGTTTGAAACAAGCTGCTAATTTTATTAGTGCTAGATAAAGTTGGTGACACATATTCACTTCTTATAGCATTTAAACAATCATGATCCTATTTCAAGTAAGAAGGGTTAGGATTACTCCCTTGATGTTCTTGCTCGACTTTCTTCTTCATCTCTTGTGCTGGTACCCGTTTTTCAAGAGTAGTGAGCATCCGACTTGATCGATCATACTCATCCTTGAAGTACACACGGTCCTTGTTAAGGTTAGTGGGATTAGGAACCCCATAGTCAACTCCTCTCCCTGAGGCACGTACATATTCCATTGGTTCGTTTGGTTGATTTCTCTTATTACGTGCATCCAAGACATCTAGTCTCTCCATAACCTGAGCTATTCTTGCTATTTTCATCTCGTGTTCCAAAGCACGTCGTGCGTCGCCTACTCTCTTATCACGTGCATCCAAGGCATCTAGTTTATCCGTGAAACGAGCTAGTGCGGCTTCGGATATCCCGTGCTTGTTCTCCCTTCCTGAAGCATTCATGACTCAAAACAAGCAAACACATTAAGGTTAGTTAAAGATAAACTCTTAAACTACCCTCTTCAAGTGTCTCACTCAGTAACCTATCTCGTAAGCTTCGCAACTTCCTCTTAGCCGGTTTGCGAGGATCAATGTGAATCTACAAGAAAATGTCTCAAGCAATCGACAGGTTAGTGCGTTCAGGCAGAAAAACAAGGAGAACGAACCAGATCTCAAAGGGAAAAGGCCTTTTATGTGGTGCTAGCTAGAAAAGCAAAACTAATATCGCCTGTAAAATCCTCAACCAACAATCAATAATCTTAATTAAAAAGATAATTTGCGGCCTTTTGAAAATTAAAATACAAAATAAAAAGGGAAATAAAAAGAGAAAAGGCAATAAGGAAAAAAGGAAACGAGCAAAAAGAAAAAGGAAAGGCGAAAGGAAACAAGGGAAAGATAAAAAGGAAAAAGGGAATTGGAAAAAAGGAAGGACTGCAATTTAGGGTTGCCCTACAGCGATGTAGGGAGCTCTCAGGAAAACAAGTAGATATCAATTAAGCTCAAAGGGGCGCCTGCTAAAACAAAACTCGCACAAGATGCACAACCGCGAAAACTGAATAACTTAGCTCGCAAGTAACGGCCTTTGGCCTTCTCTTTTTTTTTTTTAACTATTCACTTGCGAGACTAACTAGCGGCGGCGGCGGCAGAGCGGCGGTGGCGGACCGACAACGGCGGGGCGGCAGCGGCTAAACCTCTTCAGCTCGGTTCAGAATTTTTTTTTTTTTTTGGATCTCGGTTGATGGGCCGAGATAGGTCGGGTTGGGCCGGGGTTAGGGTTTAGCGACGCCGGAGGCGACGGCTAGGGTTTCGAGGGGGCGACGGCTGCGGCGCAGAGAACAAATCTCGGCCGGGATGGAGTGCGGTTTCGGCTGAAACCGAGGGCTGGGGTGGCCGAGATCGGCGGCTGGGGTAGGGTGGCGGCTGGCGGAGCGGCTGCTGGGTTGGGCGGCGGCCGGCGAAGCGGCTGCTGGTAGGGCGGCGGCCGGCGAGGCGGCGGGAAGATGGCGGCGGGGGCGTTTTTATGGTGGACGGGTTAAATTCCGATCAAACAAGAAAAAGATCGAATCTTAGGCAGAAAAATTTATTAAAATTCACAATTGGCCACAAAAATCCTTCTTTTCAAGAAATTGAATGCGGAATTGAAAATCGCAGAAAAATAACGAGAATAGTATAAACTAACCGTTACGGATTCTACTCCAGTGACTCTTTTTGTGTAGAACTTCCTTGACGGATCTTGAAAGCTCGAATTTTTGTGTGTGTTTTATATGGGACGTGAGAAGGTGTTGATGAACCTGAAGCTCTGATACCAATTTGATACGGGTTTAGCCGTCAGTTGGCCCGATCTTTCAACACCAAGACTCGCAATGAAGAAAATGGATAAAAAGATGGAAACTTGAAATAAAAAGATGGAGGAATGATCCAATGATTGTGAAGGATCGATTGATGGATAGATCTGGTTGAACCCTTAAGGCAACCAAGAGCACGATAGGGAAACAAAGGCCCTAACACACAACTTGGAATGACAGTGTAAGAGCCTTAGTTTTGGGAGCTAGTTTTTGTCTTAGCCGCCCCCGCGGGTCTGTGAGGCCGCCCCTGCGGCTCCCATGTTGGTCCGCCCCTGCGGCCAGGAAACCCGCCCCTGCGGCCAGGAAACCCGCCCCTGCGGCTCCCATGTTGGTCCGCCCCTGCGGCCAGGAAACCCGCCCCTGCGGCCAGGAAACCCGCCCCTGCGGCCAGGAAACCCGCCCCTGCGGTTTCCGGCGGCTACAGCCGGTTTTGTTGACCCTTTGACCCGTGCTTTACCTTACCTTACCTCCTTCGTTCCACCTTGCTGAGCAAGGGTTTCTTTACATTTCCAATCCAGTTTCACGTCCTTCTTGCTTCTTCTTCTTCTCCTTGAGCTTGAGTTGGTTGTTCTCTTGAGTTGGTAGAGTTGTGTGTGTGTGGTGGTGTGGTTGTTGATGCTAGTTGTGGTTGTTGTGCTTGTGAAGCCAGCTGAGTGTGCTTATGCCTTTGCCTGCCTAGACCTTCTGCAGTGGTAAGCTTCTTCATCCTTGCTTCTTCATCTTTTCTTCTTCCTTGCTCTTTCTTCCTTAGCTTAGGAATAGATGTATTGAACATAGGGTGATGTTGATATGTGTATGTTTATGCTTGTGTATGAATTTGGAAGAGAGTGGAAGTGTTTGATCACGGGAAGAGCTAAAGAGAAGCCGCGAGGTTTCATTCTGCACGGTCGCCGCCCCGCGGCCAGAAGTCACCGCCCCCGTGGTTACCGTGTCACAGCGCCCGTCGTGCCAGCGGCGTGCCTGCATTTGCCAGAGTCCCTTGTCACCGCCCCCGCGGCTACGTTCCGCCGCACCCGCGGTTGCTTGCCTCCGCCCCTGCGCCCCTTTATTACGCAGATGCGCTTTATCCCGGGTCTACCTAAAGCTAGGTAGATCCTTTCCTTTCCTAGTTGAGCGGTAGTAGCATGCTAGGATTTGGATTTTGACGAGTATGTTATGGAATTTCCGGTTAGGGCTTTGAGGTTTACGAGTTGGATATGATTCCTTATGGATCCCTTGGGTCTAGGTGTGACCCTTTGTGTGATAGGAGTTTGATATCTGTGTATGCCTTGTATAAGCCGTGTTATCCTCCAGTTTGGAGTGAACTGAGTTGAGGTTGATCCAGTGAGACGACTACGAGGTTGAGGTAAGTCCGTGGGACTTACTTAGTTGCCATTCCTGTATAGGATGTTGTGCATGAGTGGTGTGTGTTATATGTTTATAGCATGTGTTATGATGGTCACCGACCTATGGTATATTGCTTGCCCATTGTAGGTCCGTGATAACTTGCCCTTTCATCCCGCTGGGAGTCTGGGAGGTTCTCTGTAGGCAGGCCAGACCTGGTAAACGGTTCGGGCACTTCCCATTCCTTTAGGGTACACGTGGTAATGTTCCAGGCACCATTCCAGCTAGTTATTGGACCCAGAGGCGAGGTTTATATTCCTCGTGTCACTTATGTTTATATGGATATTATATATGAGTTGATTGCTGGACTTTATAAAGATAATGAACCGGGTAAATGTATGAAATCATGTGGATATGTTAAGATTTTTGATGTGTGTTTGTGCTCTAGCATCTTTCTATATTTGTGTATGGTAGCTAACGGTTTCATACCGTGTTGTAGACACTTTGCAGGATAGGAGAGCTGCAGAGTGATCCAGAGTGGGTGATCCGCTGAGGGCTCCGTACAATGGGGCGGTATCGGGGATATGGGTTATTTCGATGTACAGTTTGGTTTTTTTGTACTCAGCGGTATATTGTATTACCTTTTGATCTATATATATATATATATTTATATATATATATATATATATATATATATATATATATATATTTATATATCAGTTTCATGTTTTGTTTTAATCTATCGGTGACTTGTTGTAAGATCAGTGAAATTGTTGTCAGGCTAGGGTCAGGATCCATTGTGAGATCCTAACCCAGTAGCACTCCGAGTCCTGCGGATTTGGGGTGTTACAAACTTGAAGAAGCCCTTCCGCTATAATCTCACACAGAGGGGAAAGCGGTTGTCCCCAAAGCACTAGAAGTCACCCGGAGATGATTGAGAGCACCAACTTGCCAATCCAAGTGACACAACTCAAAACAACGCCAAAGTTGTTGGGCAAACGGATTCCGCTCACACAGTAAGTTGTCTCGATTCCACGAGAAGAATATGGGATAAAAGAGAAACAATACTCGAAAGTACTTGTGTTTAATTTCAATCAAAGGTAAGAGAGGAGGACGTCCACCCTAGGCCTTATATAGGCTAGAGGTGTGTCATCTAGGGTTTCTTACGGGCTATGGGCTTGATCCAAGATTGAGCCCAATCTAGCTAAAGAGATAAGATCAAACTAAAAGGAATTAAAATAAAATAAACTAATTAAAAAGCAAGCCCATCTTTTATTTAAAAGATGTCCAAGAATGGACTTTAAAATAAGAAGCAAGCTGGGCCTAATTTAGCCACTTAAATTAGCCCGAATTCTCCTTTCTTCCAATGCAGCTCGCACCTCCTTTGCATGTTTAACTCGTGGATCTCGGCCTTTGATCTCCTCCGCATCTTGACTGCTCTTCTCCACGTCTTGACATCGAATCCTCCTTCTTGCCCATGCATATGTGATCATGCATGCACGTGAGGTACGTAGCTTCCGGGTAAGGCTTCTCTTAGTTCCAAGAAGCTCTCTATGACGTCTTCTTCTTTCCCATGCATATGTGTTTCCCATGCATGGATGTGTGTAGTTGCGTCTTTCTTCATACGAGATCAATCTTGATATTTCCCATCTTCAATCAGTAGTCTTCATTGCACTTCCGGAAATGGTCTTTGCACATATTCCATGAATGATCTCCATTCGTGTTATGTTTTGAGATGCTCCTGCATCAAAAGATATAAAATGGTCAAAGAGGAAAGGAGTAACTAAAACGACTTCACTCTTACCTTTTTCTCTACATGAGAACTACTTGTTCTAGAAACACCAAAAAAAGCTCCGCCCAGTCCACCGGCGAATACCGCAACTGATTAGCCTTGTACAGGGCACAAAGGTTAAAAACTAAGAAGGCAAAGGCGTAGTTTTGCAAGGTAAGGTTTGGTGCCCTAACTTCTCGAGATACAAGGCCTTGGCGGATGCTAGGGGGACTTTGGTAAAAGGATGAGATATAAAACTTCTAGAAATTCTTACGCTTTTTTTTAGGGGTGCGTATGGGATGGAAATAAGGTAGTCCGGGTCTCTTTTTGTCTATTTTACATGGGTGGGATTGGTACTTGTCTTGGTATTTTAGGTTAAATCTAACCGGTCCTATCCAGATGGGATTGGAATGGGACGGGTCCAATCTTGCCCATTAAAATATTTATTTTGTTTAAATTTTACATTTTATTCACAAAATATTTGTAACATCCCGTAAAGTTGTCATCCCGCATCATTTGAATGGGCATTTGTGATTAACTTATAAGAATGGGTGCTACCCATTTCAACAAGAATTCTTCTTTTCTGGTGGTAGAGTGGGGAAAAATAACTTTGGAGTTAAGCGTGCTCACACGGGAAAAATTTCAGGATGGGTGAGCTCTTGGGAAGTTTTCACGCGAACATGATTGACACGGGAACAACGACTCAAAGACCTTGAGTCTTACATATGGTACCAGAGGTAACTTCGAGTGTAGGGATCTTCAAATCACAACGGTTGTCTGTACCAAAAGATCTTTATTTGTGGTCACAAGTAAAATAAGGCATGGCATTGCAAGAATCTACATGAGTTTCATGATCCTAGAAACAATGTTCCAAGATGAACATACTGCCGAAAATGTAGACATATCTTCTACACTTTTTATTCTCGTAGAAATTTCTACGAGGACACCAAATGAAAAAGATAATTATAGAGGGAACAAATGAAAGTTTTTCATTATAACCCCTACCTAACTAGTCACCAAATGAAGATAAAAAATGAAAGGAAAATATATTTTTCTGAATAATTTATTTCATATAAAAAACTGCAAGAAACAACCACAAATGTAGATTTCTTCCTATGTAATCCCATAAAAACAATTATTAACAAGATACTCAAACAAAATCTAACGCATAGTTAATAGTTTGCGAGAAATAAAAATCAACACATTTATTGGATGAAATGAGTTCCAAGCAGAATATTATATAACGTTGTTTTCATGTAATAATCATATTATTCTTTCTTTCATCGTACAAGGGGAGGTCATGAAACATAAAAAAAAATCTACTTTTAATACACCAACACCTATGTACCTCTTACTTACTTTTTCCTTGATGAAGCATATGCATGTTTCTGTTCTTGAATGTTTTGTATTAATAAAATATATTATTTGTGAAAATATTTGTTAAGAAAAAAACACTTGGTTGCGCTGGAAAAACAAGAAAACAAAATCAACGTGAAATTGAAAGCGTAAATCAAAGAAAGAGGTAGGAGTAAAGAGATAAAATGGTTAAAGAGGAAAGAGTAACTAAAACAACTTCATAGTGACCTTCTTTTTTCTCTACGTGAGAACTACTTATTCAAGAAACACCGGCAAAACACTCCGCCCAGTCCACCAGCGAACACCGCGACTGATTAGCCTTGTACCAGTCACAAAAGGTGAAAAGGTGAAGATGTGAGAAGGCGAAGGCGCAATTTTCTAGGGTAAGGTTCGGTCCCTAACTTCTCGAGATATGAGGCCTCGGCTGATGCTAGTGCGGGAGAAATTTCAGGATGAGTGACCTCCTAGTAAGTTTCCACACAAACATGGTTGACATGAGAACAACGTCTCAAAGACCTTGGGTCTTACAAATGATATCAAAGGTAACCCCAAGTTACAAGTGTGCTTGTCCTAGTCGGCGGTCGTTCGGCTTGGTAAAGTACATCATTCAAATGATGCGGGATGACAATTTTACGGGATGTTACATTCTCCCCTCACTTAAATTCTTAACGTCCACGTCAAACACAAGGATCGAATCTTCCTAAAAGATGAAAATTCAAGCTTAAAATCATAATAAACCGAAAATTTACAATAAACGATAAAAATTAAAACGTTAAAAAATTAACCTCAAACCGAGATATAAGACTTCTTCAACTTTGAAATTGTTGTGAATGTCCAACATTCGAATCCCGAACCATGATCCGTAGCAATATCAACTATTTTTTAAATCGGTGTTGATCGAGTTTTTTTTTCCGACGAAATCAGTCTTGGATAGTGGAGAAGGAGTGACCCCCTTGCCCTTTGTGCAACCCTAATTATAGGATTTGCCTCATGAGGACTGTTGAGCAGTGTTTTTATGATATAAATGAAAGAATTATATTTCATAAAAATATTATAACACCAAATTGGGTGAAATACTCAAGTTAGTTGAAATCATCTTTAAGCTAATTCAGGCCCAAAATATGTATCCCTTCTCAAGCCAAAACAATGTTAAGGATATAATTGATAACATGAATCGGTTGGTCTTCAAATCCTCAAAATGGTTGATTATTATCCATTTAAATGACCCTTAATCTTAGTCATTAATTTGACTAAATAAACCCTATAAATCAATTCTTTCAATTAAAAAATAATAATTAAAAAATAAAGCTAAGTAAAGATAAATCTGCATTGAAATATCATTATGTTTGATTTCAAGCACAAATTCAAAATCCAAAATACTCCATATACTCCATATCGTATGTGAAAAATGGTTCCTCTGATACAAATAAAACAAAAAATCAACTTACAGTGAACTAAAAGGGAAGGAGAGTTAAGTTGGTGGATGTTTCAATTACAGGAATAATGAGCATCATTATGCTCTAATAAGTGAGGCCAGACGGTTTATTTTCCTTGCTACCCACGCATCAAAATTTTGAAATTCAAAAATTCAAGATTTGCAGAATTAATCATGGGCAAGTAAACGGTGGACATTTAATTAAGAGGAGTTACAAAAATGCAGTAAATGGTGGACTTTTAATTCAGAGGAGTTACAAAGATGTGTGACGCCAATGAAACGGTGGGAATTAATGAGTCTAGTCATTAAGGGACTACCTCTATAAAAGAGGCCAGAAAAAAGGACAAAAGAAGATAGAAAAAAGAAGAAGAAAGAAGCAGACGGAGAGAAACTAGAAAACTCAAAAAGACAAGAAAAGGAGGACGCTCATCTGTTCCAGAATCAAATTTCTTCATTTTTTGTTTCAAGCAGTCTAGTCTTCAATCCCATCAATTTTACCAAGGTATGAATATTGTGCAAATTTTATATTGTTGTGTATTTTGTTTGTCAATTTTCAGAATAGTTCTTGAATATATGGAGATTCAACCTCATACTACACATACAAATTGAGAGGATCTGAGAAAGCGATCTAAATGGAGTCGGCAGCTACACCAAGTTCATCCATAAACAACCTCAAGTTTTACGTGGAAAAGCCTGCAGAAACGTTTTATACGACACATATTTAAAGGTTATTCCTTTTTATCTCCGGTAGCATAATGTCACTTTAACTGCTATCGAGGAGTTTCATATTGTAACTCTTGTTTAACTGATATCGATTAGAGTCCACTTATTTAAAGGTTATTCCTTTTTATCTCCGGTAGCATAATGTCACTTTAACTGCCTTGTATGCCCTTGTTTGGAGATTGGAGACGTAAGAAAGGGGTAGGTTCTTCATTTGGAAGTTAATTAGAGGTGGGTGTCTGACCAATGAAGAACGGTGTAGAAGACATATCACTATTAATGGCGATTGCTTGGCTTGTGTGGGACAGGTGGAGACACTGGAACATCTCTTTCGAGATTGCAATGCCACAAAGTGTATGTGGAGGGCTATATGTGCAGACCGTTTTGCTAGAAGCGTTTTGCTAGAAGCCAACTATGACTTATGTATTTTATGTGATAAAATATATTGCTAGTATTATCGGGTCCTACAAGGTCACACCCATTGGGATGATGGACTAGATCAATTAATAAGGAGATATAATATATAAGAATATATATTATAATATTATATTTGATATAATATGGGAGTGTGTATTTATTAGATAATAAGGTGTTATTTTCTAATAAAGGTTAATGCTAAAAGATAAGATTTCTAGGAGATATCTTATACAAAAGGCATTATAAATAGACGGGCTTTCTTAGAGAAAACCCTAGGAATTCATTCTAACCCTTCATTCACACACAACTCTGACCGCAGTATCGTACTCTGCCTTCTCCCATTCGATCTCTTGAGTTTTGCCTTGGAATCTTGCACTAGCATTCAAGAATAAGGCGATCTAGATCTATACCCGGGTGGACCAACTAGAGGAGTCACGTTTGAGGCTCTCAAATCTCTCCCTGAAGGTTGCCCTCCGATGATATCTTCCAAATCGTCCACGTTCACGCATCAAAAGGTATTTCTTTTTCCCTACACTTGTCTAATCAATTATGCATGTGATCTTCGTTTAGATGTTCAAGAAAGCTTGTTTCCTGCAATTCCGCTTTTACACATCTAAAATCCCAACAGTGGTATCACTCGCCTCTTGCATAAATTGATTAGATCAAATTGAAAAGGCCATCTTTGATGCATGTTTTGATTGGTTTTAATTTTGATTATGAAAGAGATTGTTTTTATGGATTAATTTGCATGATTAAAACTACAAGTTTGATTTGTATTTGCTCAAAATTTCATTGATTAGTTCATGCAATTGTTGCATATAAGATGAACATACATTAGAAATTTGATTTTTAATGCTTGAATCATGAAATAACAATGCTGAATTTTATTTTCCCTCATTAAATAATGTAAATCGTTTACAAAATTTAAGTGGGAGAAGCCAAAAACTGTTTTCGGCAAATAATCAGGGTCGACGGTTAGGTTTCATCCTACGACGGCTAGGGTTTCATCCTATCGACGGCTAGGGTTTCATTCTAGGGTTAAGTTAATTCCCTAATATGATTAGTTAATTTAGCTACGAGATAATATTTATTTTCCTTAGATAATATTTTTGATATCTTATCTAGATAAATTTGATTTATCTTAGGAAATAAGTTATTTGATAACTTATTTAATAAATAATGATTTAATTAGGATATTTGATATCTTTATAGGTAAAGATAAAGTTACCTTAATTAAATCTTATCTTAGAATATAAGATTCACCCATAATTTGATATGATGATATCTCATTATATTTATAGGATATTTGATTTCCTATTGGACATATTTTAGTTTTTGCAAATTAATGATTAATATATGATATTAATACCATAAGCAATTTAATCATATTAAAACAATGGGAAAGGAGTTTCTACTTTTTATTAATATTTATTTGATTAATTAGTTAATCAAATTTTTATTTTTATTTTTAAAATCAAAGAATCTTTGGATAAAATTTGTTTTATTCACAGTCTCGATTTGTTTTTATTTTGAATAAAAATATTTTCGGGCCTTATCATCTTTAATCTAGTTCCATTACTTGATACTCTGAATCCCCTTCGATCTTGTCAAAAAACCTGTAAAAATGGTTAAGGTCGGCTTAGTACTTTCCATTGTGAAGTGCTTCCCTTCCTGGGGTCTCCGAAGTGTTGGTGAGGGTACTATTTTGGTTCTAAGATTTTAGTAAGGGTACTAAAATTTTTATTGTTATTTTCGAATGCAATTTATTTGAAATTTATTCGAGAATAATTTATTATATATATAATTGTGTTATGTATATATGCGTGCATGATTCGATATTTGATATGTCTTGCATGCGGTGACTAGTTTGGCCCACGTAGATAAATACGATCTGCGTGCATAATTTATTATATATATAATTGTGTTATGTATATATGCGTGCATGATTCGATATTTGATATGTCTTGCATGCGGTGACTAGTATGGCCCACGTAGATAAATACGATCTGCGTATCGTTATGATTTTTATGTACACGATCTATGTATCGTTATGTATTTTTTGTAAATTTCAATTTCTGCAAGAGTTATTTTCTTTTCATTAAATATGTAATACGTCAAAAGACCGGAGACGATGAAGAGCCCGAAGGATGGAGATCCATGAAGGTTACAAGATTTGAAGATGAGATCTTGTTAGGGGCCATACTAGGAACCACATTTAATTATTGCATTGCTTAAATGTTTTAATTTCCCACTATGCATGAGTGTACGTCATTTTATGTTATGTCGTTCACTTATAAAATGACAAACCGAGCATGCTAATTACGTCCCTTAAAAGAATATTGAGAAATGCCTTCCCATATCATAACCGATCCCTACCTTGGGATTTCGTTGGATAGGTTTCGCCTTCGCGAGGTGTCCTGCTTTGACCAAGGTATATTGTGGGTGTGTTCAATAGGGGCATGTTGCCTTGATATGGTTATACTCAACAAAAGACCATAAGGGTTTTGGATTTTGAGGCATAAGGATGCGCTCACATTAGATGTGACCATCAAACCAAGAATTATAAGGAGTTATAATTAGTAAAAGAGTTTACTTACCTTGATTATATGAGATAAGAGGAAGTGCCCAAGTACGCTCGAGTTTCATATAAGATAGGATCTTGGAATCATTTTTACTCTAAAGGGATTTGAAATAACTGAGTAAAATGTGCAAAACTTATTTTTTTAAAGATTGTCTTTAATTTTAGAGTTTTGCTTAAATCAATCATATATTTATTTGTAAAATGTTATCATTCCGTTTTGTAGTTACTATGTCTACTGATAACCTCAAATACACCCTTCGAACTATTCTTGAGAAGAATAAGTTAACCCAAACCAATTTCCTAGATTGGGAAAGAAACTTGAGGATTATTCTCAAGTCCGAGGGCCAAGAAGATGTCTTGGAGAAACCCATCCCCGAGATCGCTGAAACCGCTTCTGAAGCGGATAAGCAAACCCATAAGAAAATAGCTGATAGGTCACGTAGCGTCACATGTTTGATGTTGGCTGCTATGGAACCTGGTCTTCAACAAAGGTTTGGGGAACAAGATGCTTATACCATGACAACTAATCTTTGAACTTTGTTCAAAGAACAAGCTAGGCTTGAGAGGTATTCAACCTTAAAAACTATCATGAGTTGCAAGCTCGAAAAAGGGAGACCAGTCGGTCCACATGTATATAACATGATAGGCTTGTTTGACAAGATGGCCAGACTTGGTAACAAGTTCACATTGGAGACGGAAACAAATATGATCCTCAACTCTCTCCATGATGGCTTTTCATATTTTCGTTCGACGTATCATATGAATGCCATGGACAAGTCCCTTAACGAGCTACATGTAATGCTCAAGACAGATGAGCAAAACATAATGGGTGACCCAACGAAAGAAGTTCTAATGGTCAAAGCAAAGGGATTCAAGAAAGGACATCAGAAGAAACATCATGATAAGGGGAAGCGCAAACAAGTTGCTCAACCTAAGACCAACACTCCCAAAGTGAAGGTCGCTGCTGAGCATGATTGCTTCTACTGCAAGGGAAAGGGACATTGGAAGAGAAACTGCCCCAAGTACTTGGAAGATAAGAAGCAAGAGAACGTCTCTGCTTCAGGTATTTATGTCGTTGAAATTTTGTCAGCTACTTCTAGTTCTTGGGTATTAGATACCGGATGTGAACCTCACATTATTTTGAATGTGCAGGGTCTTAGAAAAAGAAGAAAGTTGTAGAAAGATGAGGTGGATCTTCAAGTTGAAAACGGAGCAAGAGTTGCGACGCTTGCCATTGGAGATTATTGTATACCTTTACTTTCTAGCTTAGTTCTAGAACTTAATAATCGTTATTTTGTTCATTGGATTACTAAGAACTCAATTTCAATTTCTGTTTTGAACCAGATGGTTATATTTTTATCATTGATAGTTGTTTTTCATCTATACGTATGATATTTTTTTATGCCTCGGCTAACATGAATAGTAGTGAACTGTACATACTAGATCTCAAAACTGAAATATACAACATAACAAAGAAAAGGCAAAAAAATCAAATGAAACATGATTCTGTTAGACAAAGTCTGCTCAATGATGAGTTTTTTTTAATCTTTCTACGTCCTTTTGGGGATATGCCCTCACTATTGTTACGTTCACACTAAACAGATTTCCGTCATGCTCAGTTGATAAGACACCATATGAGCTATGGTGTGGAAAAGTTCCAGTCTTGTCATTTTTGAGAGTCTAGGGTTGCGAAGCTTATGTAAAGCGTTTACTATCAGATAAGTTAGCACCCAAATCAGATAAGTGCTACTTTGAAGGTTACCCCAAAGAAACAAGGGATACTATTTCTACCATCCCAATGAGAACAAGGTGTTTGTTGCTCGGGATAGTGTCTTTTTGAAAAAGATTTATTTCCAAGAAGACAAGTGGGAGAAATGTTCAGCTTTAATGAGATTCAAGCTGAGCAACAAACTCAATAAGAAGAGGACATACATGATGTCACTGAGGAACTTGACTATATTGATGTTCCATCCAAAGGGTAGAACCTCAAAATCAAGATGCAATTCCTCAAGTAGATGATAACCTGTGGGACCACATGAAGATGTGGAAATTTCCACAGTTGAAATCTCTTTTATTGTTGGACCACAATTGAGATCTAGTAGGGTTAGGCAACAACCTGCTCATTTGGATGACTATGTGTTGATTGCTAAGATTGACGTTCTAATTTTAGAGAGCGGCGAGCCCGAAACCTACAAACAAGCTATGACGGATACCAACTCTGAAAAATGGTTTATAGCCATGAAATCCGAAATGGAATCCATGTTTGAAAATCAAGTATGAGACTTGATAGATTTGCCTAGTGGGGTAAAACTCATTGGTTGCAAATAAGTCTTTAAGATAAAGACGGACAAGGATGAAAATGTTTTCAGTCTATAGGGCAAGGCTTGTTGTCCAATGATTTAGACAAATTCATGGTATTGACTATGATGAAACATTTCCCTGATTGTAATGATCAGATCCATTAGGATTATCCTAGTGATTGTCACATATTATGAATATGAGATATGACAATTAGATATCAAGACCGATTTTCTAAATAGATATTTAGAAGAGGATGTATGTATGATACACCCTGAGGGTTTTGTTGATCTGGAAAAATCTAGGAGGTATGCAAACTTAAGAAGATCATTTATGGACTTAAGCAAGCATTCATGAGTTGGACTCCTTGATATTATGAAGTGATCAAATAGTTTGACTTCATTAGATTCAAAAAGAACCTTGTGTTTACAAGAATTTTAGTGTGAGCAAAATAACCTTTCTAGTCCTATATGTGGATGACATATTACTCAATGAATAACATTCCGATGTTGGAAACAATTAAGGAATGACTTAAGAAGTATTTCTCATTGAAGGATCTTGGAGGAGTCAAGTACATTTAGCATCAAGATCTATAGAGATAGATTTAAAATGTTTATTGGTCTTAGTCAAGGAACTTATGTTGATAAGGTCCTTGGTAGATTCAACATGATGAACTTGAAACAAGGGTGCATACCTACACTTTACATATGCTTTGAGCATATGTAGTGGATACCAATCGAGTCTTGGTGAGACACGTTGGTTAGTGAAAAAGAGCATCCTTAAGTACTTGAGAAGAACTAAGGATGATCCATTGGTTAAAGAGGTGATGACGAGTTGGTCGTCAAAGGCTATATTGATGCGAGTTTTCAAACATAGATGATTTTGAATCACAGTTTGGATACTTCTTCATTATGAATGGAGAAGCGGTCAGTTGGACAAGCCAAATACAAGGAATAGTAGCAAAATTCTATGACGTGATGATGTGCAAAGTACACATCGATGATAACATTGCAGACTCGTTAACGAAAACCCATGAGTAGGCTCAAGCATGATAGTCATACTAGAGCCAAATGGGATCAAGCACATTGTTTATTCTTTTGAGAATTTTATGCTTGATGGATAAACTTGTTTATCTTTTCGTAACATTATGTTTGTTTTATATATGAGTTATTCATATTCTTATTTGATTATTACTTGAATATCAAATAAAGTATCCAATCAATTTTGTAGTTAACAAATGGGCTCATCGAAACAGTTTTGATGAATGAAACACCATTAAGTGAACTGAAATTATAAAAATTGTTTAAAGTCCATAGTCTGAGTCATTAACTTGGATACAAATGACTGTATAAAAGACTATATTGTGAGATCGATTGATAAACACGAGTTTCATGTGTTATAGGGACATAGAGATGTCTAATCGATTACAAAGATGTGTATGGCGATACATATCGGACAGACCGATCTTATGACTTCACATGATCGATTGCGGAGTCATAAAGATATTCATGATTAGTGAATTCCTTAGACATGAGCGGGATATTGTGACCATTTAAGGTGATGGTATATCTTTGACGCTGTTAAACGCTGACCGTAAAAGGCAGTTATAAAGGCAGTGATTGGGATTGCCAAAATTTGAGTGGGGAGCGATAGTCTTGCAAGACTGGATATGTCCTCCTATTCCATGCATGACATGATGTATTTGGAAAGGATTGGTGTCTCGGCCACTTGAAGAGTGAAAACTGTGAAATGCGTGCGCACGCTCAGATGGATTAAGTTGTAATCATCATGATTGACAGTTTGATCTCAAGAGTTCAAGAAACATACTTGATGGCAAAGATGGTTTCATCATATAGTCAAGTAAAGACATTAAGTGACAAAGGAGTTTTAACATTGCACACTTGTTGTAAAGTACAAGTGGGAGATTGAAGGAATTGTGTCCTTTACCCAAAGGTGCAATTACTGATTATGTTATAGGACGATACATAGAGATATATAATCTGATGATATTAGGTAGTCATAGCGTTTTGCTAGAACCAACTATGACTTATGTATTTTATGTGATAAAATATGTTGCTAGTATTATCGGGTCCTACGAGGTCACACCCATTGGGATGATGGACTAGATCAATTAATAAGGAGATATAATATATAAGAGTATATATTATAATATTATATTTGATATAATATGGGAGTGTGTATTTATTAGATAATAAGGTGTTATTTTCTAATAAAGATTAATGCTAAAAGATAAGATTTCTAGGAGATATCTTATCCAAAAGGCATTATAAATAGACGGGCTTTCTTAGAGAAAACCCTAAGAATTCATTCTAACCCTTCATTCACACACAACTCTGGCCGCAGTATAAACATACATTCGATCTCTTGAGTTTTGCCTTGAATCTTGCACTAGCATTCAAGAATAAGGCGATCTAGATCTATACCCGGTGGACCAACTAGAGGAGTCACGTTTGAGGCTCTCAAATCTCTCCCTGAAGGTTGCAGTTCACGCATCAAAAGGTATTCCTTTTTCCCTATACTTGTCTAATCAATTATGCATGTGATCCTCGTTTATATGTTCAGGAAAGCTTGTTTCCTGCAATTCCGCTTTTACACATCTAAACTCCCAACAGTTTTGTCTATCATCCCATGCTTACTTGTCATTCCATCTCTTCTATGCAACAAATGTTCAGTTTCTCTCAAGAACTTGTCGGCTGTTCCATTATCCATACAACAAATCTTCAGTTTTTATGAAACTCAATGGCTTAAACTGACTGAGAATTTGTTCACTCTCTTAACCGATCAAGCAGCCCTCACTTTTGTTTTTAGGTCTGTACCTTTTTGAGTTATACTTGTAGCTTTGCAGGAACTTTGCCAAAATATGTTTATTAGACATCATGTTGTGAAAGATTGTAATCATTTTGGTTTGAGTTTTAGGACCCCTTTGTTTTGCTACAGAAATCATTCAAAAGACCCTTTGTTTATTTGCCTCATTTTATATTGAATAAATTATCTATTCGAGACGTTTCTTCTTTTCTCGATGGTAATACTAATATGAATTTTTATATGTATAAAAGATACCGTACAATATTTATATATTCATATAATTATGTTATTTTGAAATCGATTATCATTTACTATTTTTATGATTAAATCATTGATCTTTCATTTTGAACAAAATAAAACAATTAACAACTGAGTTGCTTGAAACTCATATGATGATTATGAGCCTTTAAAAGTAATTTATAGACAATACTGATTCAAGTCGGTGTAATTCAAGAAAATCTTAAAGTGATATCAAATACCTTTAATTAAAAAAGGAAAGAGAGTAACCGATATTTTTGAACTTGGTCGAGTTCTTGACTGATATTATTTGATCTTTTGTTGACAAAAAGGTACCCGGATCGCTCCTTATTTAAGTTGTATTAGACTCTAGGAAAAAAATAATAACTTGGAACAAATGGTTACGATTGATATTAGTATAAAAATGTGTTACAGATTACATGGGCAACGAGAGCAGAAGCAAATAAGAGGGGTCAAATTAGTTATTTCAGAGACTTTAATTAGATGCCTAGGGCGTTCATCCAATTGTCACTTGATTGAGATTGCTTGTTCCAGCGAGCAAGAGCGTTGATCGAGTTTCACTATGTGCATGATTCTACCAATTGTCACTTGATTGAGATTGCTTGTTCCAGCGAGCAAGAGCGTTGATCGAGTTTCACTATGTGCATGATTCTACCGATTGTCACTTGATTGAGATTGCTTGTTCCAGCGAGCAGCGTTGATCGAGTTTCACTATGTTGATTCTACGATTGCCACTTGATGAGATTGCTTGTTCCAGCGAGCAGCGTTGATCGGGTTTCACTATGTGCATGATTCTACCGATTGTCACTTGATTGAGATTGCTTGTTCCAGCGAGCAAGAGCGTTGATCGAGTTTCACTATGTGCATGATTCTACCAACTGTCACTTGATTGAGATTACTTGTTCGAGCGAGCAAGAGCGTTGATCGAGTTTCACTATGTGCATGATTCTACCGGCAGTGACCACAGAGAGGGGATATATGTTGTATTGAAAACATACTCGTTCCTTGTTTTCCATATGTGGCTTATCAATTTATCATACAACAATCTCATATTTACATACAATAACACACATCATTCTTTAATACACATAAGAAAATTTGAGGAATTAGCTAGTAAAGTGCATCAATCTCAATCACCGTAGGGACAGTTTGTTATTGTTGATCTTTTCTGAGTTGAGGTGAAATAACGGTTTCTCACAGAAGTAAACCTGTTAAACACCTAAAAAATCATCTGAAAACATACATCTCCATACAAATGCCGGCCAAACTGTTAAACAAGCAAAGTATAAATTATAAACAAACAGCAAAACATGACAATATCAAACCCAAAGCTAGGTTCTGCATATACTCTTTTGAAAAATCCATAGAATCAATAAGTCATTTTGTACAATGGTATATTCAAGCTATTTGTTACAAGAATGTGTTTCTTTGATGTAAACTCCTTCATACAAATAGTCTTGGCCTTTGTAATACTAACATTAAAATCACAATAAACTCTGCTTCATAATCGAATAGTAATAGATTATTATTAAGTTTTAATAATCTTGAATTAGATGGAAGGAGTAAATGCAATTTCAAGAACGTGCAACCCGTGAACTTACACGTGACACAGTCTGGGAATCCACATCATTAAATTTACACGTGGCACAGTCTGGGGAATCCACGTCATTAATTTTACACGTGACACAGTCTGATGAATCCACGTCATTAATTTTACACGTGTCAACTTTTTTGTTAATTCAGGTCTCACCACGTTAAAACAAATTATTTTAAATATTTAAGATTTTGCAATCAAAAAATAAAATCATGTTATGTAACCGAATCTGAAATACCTTTTAAATATATAACTTAAAACCAAAAATTTTAAAAGATTTTGTTACGTTAAAACTTGACTTCAAAACATCAGCCAAATTTATTTATTTTTTAATTTTGAATTTAATTTATTTATATAAAATTAGTATTTATTTTAAATCATTATAATCCCCTTTTACGTTAGTCTTTTTTAATTAAAATTTTGCAATCAAAAATAAAAATAAAAACTATATCATGTAACGAATTCGAAATGCCTCTTAAATATATACTTTAAAATCGAAAATTTTTAAAAAAATTGTTATCCGAATTTAACGTGACTTCCTACTTATCTACAAGACTATCTCCAATTTAATTACATATTTTTAAATCTGAAGTTTAAGAACTATATTTTAAATTTTTTTTTTTTTATATTTTGAAGTTTGTAGAGTAAAACAGAATTATAACAAATTAATCTTTATCCAAATCTTAACAATACTTAATATCTTTTTTTTATTTAATAAAATTAGATTTTTTTATATTTTAAATAATTTTAATTTTTTTTTTATTAATATTTTTATTATAATAATTTAACATATGCTATTAGTCTTATTAACGGTTAGATAATTCACTATTTAAATTTAACTATTTGATATTGTAGTTTTTAACTTATACATGTTACTCATATTGTATAAATATCTTTCATTTAAATTTTAATATATTATTATTTAATATTGTTAATTTAAATTTTATGATTTGTTTTATCCTTCTTTTTCTTGTTAATACATGGTTTACACATGACTTCTTATCTATCTTATATATTAAAGCAACCCGTGAATTGATACTTAGCACATTTTCGTGCGGTCACTTCATCAATTTTAAAGTATCGTCTATTCGTTAACCCACATCACATACTATAACATTTAATTTAATAAAGTCTACTCCTTTATGGGATTGATACTAACTTTGACATTCGAGTATCTTAGAGGATATTGTCCCGGATTCCTCTTTCCCGATTGTTATTGCAGGATTTGTATTCTTCCTTGATTTTCATTCATACCGTGAAAAATACAGCCTTACAACAAGTATCACGTAACAATTAAGTCAATTCTCAACATAATGAATTATCAAACATTTTTTATGACACGCAATTATCGTCTAACCCGTGCAGGGCACGGGTATTAAAACTAGTACCTAACTAAAAAGATCCGTCACTAAGCTGACGTGGCGGACTCACAAATTTTCTCGAAATAATTTTTTTAAATAACTAATTAGGCTACAATATTTCACTACTAAAAAAAAGAATAAGCCAAAATTTTTAATTATTTAGCAAGATCTTGTGTCGATTCCTCTACCAAATTCACCAAGTATGATGACAACTTATTCCAAAAGAAATATATATTAATTTTTAATGTAAATATATTTTATTATTATTTTAAATTTATAATCATTCTAATTAAATTTGTTTACGTAAAAACTGTCTAGATATGGTTTTAGCTTCTCTTAGAATTCACCAGATCGGAATAAATCTTATACCAATTATCTATTTACGTAAACAATTTTTATATAAACGTTAGATTATTTATTAATTAATCTTATCAAACAAAACTTCTCACGTAATCTTCTCGAAAAAAACTTCTCCAACAAGTTAATATCTTCATATTCTACTATATATCAATCACCAAATCAATTAAAAAATCATTTATTCATCAATCTCTCACGGTTCTTCTAGCTTAAAACATATTCCTTTATTCCAGGTAATCATACTAAATCGTTCTTATTTACTGATTCTATTGTTTCTTCTTTTACGGATCTCAATCTTCGATTTATTTTAATTGAGTAATTTTCTTTTATGTAATCATCTCCCTTATGGCCTGATTCAATCATATATATTGAATATGTGCTTGTTTTTTTGTTCTAAAATTATGTTTTGCTCGATTTTTTATGTTAGTTTTTAAAATGAATTTTGGTTTTCAAATTAGTAGTTACTGATTTTTGGTTTTTAAATTTTATTTTGATTCAATTTTTAAGAAACCTTTACTGATTCTATCATCCTAATTATTTTCAATTTATTTGGGGGAATTCAATCTTCGATCTTATTATTTTTATATAATTATTTTGATCGTGTTTTGTAATTATTGATCTTATCGATTTTGTTTTCCATAAGATTGATTTTTTTTAATCGTTACTTATTCATTTTCCGATCATTCTAATTCAATCGTCGATATTAATCGTTCTTCTTTATTCATTCTATTGTTTACGAATTCGATCTTTGATTTCTTTAGTTTAGTTATTATGTTTTTTATTTAATCATTTCCTGATTCAATTATATAGAATATGTGCTCAGTTTTTTATTTTTAAATTATGTTTCGATTTTTTTTTCTTTTTCTGATCGTGATTCAATCTTCAATCACATTCTCTCTTGATCATTATTTTACTAATCGATTTTCAGTTTTCAAATTAATAGTAACTCATTTTTGGTTTTCAAAATATTTTTGAAAAGATTTTCGAGAAACTCTTTTTTATTTAATTTTTTTACTGCTTCTATCATCCTAATTCTTTCCAATTTATTTGCGGAAATTCAATATTCTATCCTATTGTTTTTGTTTAATTATTTTTATAGTTTTTCCAAACAATTAATGATACGATCCATTCTTTGTACGTTGATCAATTCAAAACAAACAAATCTAATTTGAATATACATTTATAAAAAAATTAAGATTTTTTGGGCATTTATCCCACATTTTGCTTTAACGGGTTCAAAGTTTTCGATAAAATTTTTTGTTCCAAAATATAGTGTAATATTTTTAATTATGATTTTTGTACCAAAAAAAATATATTTATCCCACAATTTGTTTTCGATTTTCAATTTTGTTTTTTGCAACTTTGATTTCTTATTGAACTTTTACAAGAAATTGTTTACTGCTTTTATTTTATATTTATTTTATTTTATTAGCATAATTTTGATTTCTGAAGCTTTTGAAGTTTACAAATCTGTTTTTACTTATTTATTTTCTTTGTTAATTTTTTTACCACTACTATTATTAATGGAGGACAATTGATTCTAATCAGCACGTATTTGAATATATTATTAGAGGAAAGTTGATTTTATTTGATATATTGCTTATAATTGTAATTTATAAAAAACATTGACATTTGTTTTACTCATTCATCGTCTTTTAGAATTCCGGTTTTCAGAATGTTTCGGTTTAAGATTTCTTGACCGTAATTCTAAGTATTTTCTATTTTAAATCCCTTTTTTACAAAATTTCACCAGATTGTATAAAATAGAAAAAATATTTATAAATCTAAAATATTTCAAGATTTGGTTATATTCTTTCTCAACACAATTTATTTTAATTTACTAAAATTAAAATTTATTTTGCTATTTCGAAATTTGAAAATAGCCTAATTAAAACAATTCTTCTTGAACACGATTTTGAACATTTGAAGTTATCCGATCGAAACAAATTGAGACGCGATAATAAACGAAATTCATAAGTATCGTTTGTCCTGCAAGCTTCATTTATGCTATATGAACATATACAATGAATACGTACTCAATGCAACACACTTTGTTTTTTTTTATTTGGTGTGATTTATTATTTTGTTTATCTTTTTTTAGCGATGAAAGATGAAATGGAATGTTTTTTGGCAGAAGTGCACCGAAAAGCAAGGACACAACGACAACAACACTAAGTCACACTTTCATTCACTTATACGCCCCTTCAGTTGGACATAATACGGTCATAGAGCAAAAAATTTTAAAATTTTTTGTAGCAGTGTGTATTATTGAATGAAGAAAAGTTTATTATGCTTTTGTCCGATATTTTAATTTAATTAATTTTTTTATTATATTATTTGTTATTCGAAATATCGTTTGGTAAATCTCAAGTGTGTATTCAGATTTACGCGATGAACTTCATTATTAATTTCATATTAATTTCAATATTCAAGTTATATCGTTGATTGAACTTGAAATTTCTAACTCAAATATGAACTTACATCAAACAACTATAAATTAGCTTATATATTATTCAATATATTATATATGCAACTTAAAAAAAAATCTTAATAAAATACCCGTGCATGGCACGGGATATAAACTAGTTGGTCGAAAAGAACGGAAAACTATGTTTTTTGGTTTAGCAATTAGATTGTGCAAAAATTTCATTTTACTAACTTGTTTATCCTAGATGCGTATGTATATATTTTTTGATCAATTTAGTTGTTCAACCTGCATTCCAAGGTATTTGTGGAGATGCAATCCAATTGTTCAACTTAACTAGTTTAGTGTGTGCGGGTTTTACCTACAAATTTTTTATTTATTTATTTTACAATTGATTAAAAAATCAAGTTATGTTTTTCTAAGCATTCATTTTAAAATACATTAAATACATTTAAGTATTCCACATTTATTTCGTAACAAACTCAAAATATTATTTTATTTTTAAAAAAATTGAGATTTAGAATAATATCGAAAATATTTTAACACCGTTACAATACCCATAGATCTAGGATAAAATTTTTAAAATTATAATATATAAAAAATTAATTAGGTGAATCGTTTGCGCATTTTTTTTTTCTAAAATCACTATAGTTTAAAGTGAGAAATTTTGATATATTATTACCTTATATTATGGATGCATTTTTTAAGATCATTAGATAACTCTAAAGGAAATAGGTAAATCATGAGTGATTAAAGTTGAAATAGTAAGAGATTGACACGCCAGAAAGGTAAGACATTGTATTTTGTTTGAACTTTTTCCATTAAGATTTACATGTCTATCTTTAGTCGTAATTATTCGTTATAGTGACCTTAAAGTTAAGGCTTTTTTGTAATATTTTAGAAAAAAAAATACAAAAAAAACTGTATGTCTAGTATATACAAAACACAGCTATTTTTAAAACAAAGCAACCAATATTCAAAATAAAACCAACTAAAAATATAGTGCTATATCAAATATGTAAAGTATAAATAGGAAACAATTAAATTACATCTTCAACTCGTTTACAATTCTTATCAATCTTTAATCGATACGATCAATTCCGTCTTCCTCTTGTTCATCATATTGGTTATCTTCATCTTCATCTTCCTTTATTGTATGAAATTGATTTTTTTTACATTGATCAAATTTTATCTTCCTTTCGTTTATCAAATTGGTAATCTTCATCTTCCTCTTTTTCATCAAATTGTTCTTCTACATCTTCCTCTTGTTCATCAAATTGATTATCTTCATCAAATTTCTTGAATTCTACTTCATTCGTTCTACACCTACAAAATGTTTGATAGATGTAACAAAACTTCTAAAAGTGAGAATTATTTATATCTCACTCATTTAATACTTAACAATGGATTTCTTAATAATTAATAAGATTATTGAGACCGAGAAACATTCTTGATACGAACACGTGTTTGATACATGGATGTCACATGTTTAGTAAAATAACATAGGTCAAAACTGTAACACCCCAAATCCACAAGACTCGGGGCGCTACTGGGCTAGGATCTCACAATGGATCCTGACCCTAGCCGGACAACAAGTTCACTGGATCTTACAACAAGACACAGATAGATTAAAACCAAAACATAAAACTGTAATATATAAATCAAAAAGGTTTATACAAGGTACCGCTGAGTACAATCAAAACATAAAACTGTACATAACAAAAGATCACATATCCCACGATAACGACCTAGTCTACGGAGCCCTCAGCGGATCTCCCACTCTGGATCACTCTGTAGTTCTCCTAACCTGCAAAGTATCTACAAAACGGTATAAAACCGTTAGCTAACCATACATATATAAGATAAGCATAAGCACATACACACATCATAAAAAAATAAACATCTCATCATGATATCAACATTTACCTAGTTTATTATCTTTATATAAATGGTCCAACACTCAAATCATATATAAATATGTATATGAACATATGTGACACGAGGAATATATAATCCTCGCCTCTGGGTGCTAATGCCAGCTGGAGTGGTGCCTGGTCACACCTCCCCGTGTACCCTAAGGGAGTGGAGAGTGCCCAAACCGTTTACCAGATCTGGACAATAACAGCAGACTCCCAAAGGGATGAAGGGAAAGCTGTCACAACCCTACAATGAGCAGTCACTAAACCATAGGTCGGTAATAATCAATGTCGCATGCTATCACGCATATATCAAACACCACTCATGCATAGATCCAATATAGGAATGGTAGCTAAGTAAGTTCTATGGACTTACCTCAACCTCGAAGTAAACTCAACCACGATCAACTCTCAAACACGATCCACTCCAAATCTCGAGAACAACACTGCCTATACAAGGCATATAGAGATATCAATCTCCTATCAAACGAAGGGGTCACACCTAGACCCAAGGGATCATATCCAACTTATAACCTCGATAATCAACTAAGCCTCAAAGCCATAACCGGCATATAACTCTATCATACTCATCATCATTCTATCCTCATACACACACCTAGCATGCTACTAACTCTCATACTAGAAAGGAGAGGATCCATACTACTCTAGTAGATCCGGGGAAGACGCACCTGCGTGACAAGAGGGATGCAGGGGTGAAGCAAGGCAAACCGCAGGCGCGGCGGCACAAGGATGCAGGCGCAGGTGCGGTGACACACTTCCGCAGGGGCGGCGGCTTCCAGGCGCAGGGGCAGCGACTCTGCAGAACGTAGAGTCTCGACTTCTCTTTCACTCTTCACGTGATCAAATCACGTCTTCTCCATTCCATAGTCACACACATACATATACATACACAATCCACTATCAATACAAGCCTAGATCATCTATCCTAAGCTAAGGAAAAAGAAAGGAATCAAAGAAGAAGAAAGAAGAAGAGAAGAGTAGCTCACCTACTGTTGTAGCCTTACTAGGGTGGGAAAAGATCACAACCACCACTCAACTAGCTCCCAAGCTCAGCATAGCACACATCATCAACATCAATCCACCAAAGCCACACAAAACTCTTCCAAATTCAAAGGAAGAACAAAAGCAAGATTAAGGAGGAGAAAAAGGAGAAGCAAGGAGGACGTGAGAAACTAGTGAATGAAGACTGAAGAAGAAACCCTTGCTCCCAAGTTAAGAAGAGAAGGTAAAACACGAGTCAACAAAGCCGGCTGTAGCCGCAAGAAACCGTAGGGGCGGTTCCCTGAGCCGCAGGGTGGCTCCCTAAAACCGCGGGGGCGGCTAAGACCAAAACAAGCTCCAAAAACTAAGGCTCTTACACCTCACCCCCCTAAAAACAAGTTTCGTCCCGAAACATGTGAAATCCTCAAACCACTTGGACTCATAAGCGAGGTACAACTCTCTCTATAACCTCAAACACAAGTATGGAGGAAATCATCAACTCCAGCAACAAGATCACTATACTATCCAAGGCATAGAGGAAAAACATCTCTCCAAACCATCATCACATCACAGGGCATAAAGGAAAAACATCTCTAGCCATATCATACTCATAACAGAAGGGCATGGGAGGAAAAACATCTCCATCAAAACTATGTCTACCAAAATAGCATGGAGAATAACCATCTCCAGCTTAATCCTAATCGTATCACAATAGCATGGAGGAAAGAGCCATCTCCATCTATAAACAATAATCGTACTAGCACACAAGATCTAATAAGGTCACACATCATATCATAGCTAGTACGAAAATAAAAACATCATAGCATATAAGCACATAAGCATAACACTCACCAAGATAGTATTAAGAAACTACTCGTCGATCCTACTGGTACATCTATCTCGGCATAAACTCTGGATAGTTCCTCTGAATACTATCCTCAGTCTCCCCAAGTAGCCTCATCAGGTCCTCATCTCGACCATTGTATCCTCAGCATAGGAATGTCCTTCGAACGCAGGCGTCTCATACCTCGTTCTAGGACTGTAATCGGATGCTCAACAAAGGTGTGGTCCGGCTCAACCACCAAATCATCATAACTCACAATATGTCTCGGATATGGTATATATTCCCTCAGCTGAGACACCGTGAAACACAGGGTGAACACCCTCTAATCTAGGAGGCAAAGCTAACCTGTATGTTGCGCTCCCAACCCGATCCAGAATCTCGAACGGTCCGACATTTCGGGGACTCAACTTCCCCTTAATGCCAAAACGTCTAACACCTCGTGTCGGAGACACCCTCAGCCACACATGGGCTCCTACTCTGAACTCTAGGGGTCTACGCCTCCTATCTACATACGACTTTTGACGGCTTTGTGCAGTCAGCATCCTCTCTCTAATCAGTGCTACACGAGCCACATCATCCTGAATCAGATCAGGTGTCAAACCACTAACACTGCACGGTTCATCCCAACATAAACGGTGTACGACATCTCTGTCCATATGGTGCCTCATATGGGCCCATCCCAATAGATGCATGTCAGCTGTTGTTGTACGAGAACTCAACTAGTGGAGATGATCCGTCCACACTTGTCCCCAGGTCAACACACAAGCTCGCGGCATATCCTCCAATGTCTGAATGGTCATCTCTGACTGACCTTCTATCTGAGGATGGAACGCAGTAGTGAAGTGCAAACTCGTCCCCAAGGCAGTCTGAATCTGCTGCCAGAACCTCGAGGTAAATCGTCCATCTCTGTTTGAGACGATCGTCCTCGGTACCCCATGGAGTCTCATTATCTGCCTACTGTACTCCTTAGCTAATCTGCTCATTTGGCCACGTTTCCCGAATAGGGATAAAACGTGCTGTCTTCGTCAGTCTGTCCACTATAACCTAGATGGCATTAAAACTCCTGCTTGTTCTCAACCCAGTCACAAAATCCATGGTGACGTCGTCCCACTTCCTCTGTGGAACAGGTAGTGAATGGAGCTCACCTCCAGGTCTACAATGATCGATCTTGACTTGCTGACAGGTCATACACTGTGCCACAAACCTGGCTACATCGGGCTTCATCCCTCCCCACCAATATAAACGTCTCAAATCCTGGTACATCTTACTCGTACGTGGGTGCACTGAATACGGCGTATAGTGAGCCTCCTGTAAAATCCTCTGTCTCAACTCCACATTCGCTGGTACATAGACACGACCACGGCGTCTCAATACCCCATCTGCTCCTAAAAGGAACTGTGGTGCCTCATCCCGAGACATCCTCTCTCGAATCCTCATCAGTGTCGGGCAGGTTCCCTGCTTCTATTGGATCTCACCCAACAGATCAGGAAGAACCTCTAAAGTACTCAGCTAGGCATCCTCATCAAGAAACTGGATGTCCAACTCTAACCATATCAGATCCCTCTGTAACTGATGCTGAATTGTCAATCTCGCAATCGCCTACTCTCGAGGCGTCTTCCTGCTCAGGGCATCAGCGACCACATTCGCCTTCCCTGGATGATACAGAATCTCAAAATCAAAATCCTTTGATCAGCTCAAGCCACCTACGCTGGCGCGTTATTCAATTCCCGTTGCGTGAAAATATATACTTCAGACTCTTATGGTCTGTGAAGATCTGACATGTAGCACCATACAAGTAATGTCTCCAGATCTTCAATGCATGAACTACTGTTGCCAACTCCAGATCATGAGTCGGGTAGTTCTCCTCATACGTCTTCAGCTGTCTATAGACGCATATGCAATCACTCTACCCCGCTGCATCAACACACATCCCAACCCTTGTTTGGATGCATCACTGTAAACCACAAATTAGTTGTACCCTCTGTCTGTGCTAAAATAGGAGCAGAAGTCAAACCTCTCTTCAGCTCCTCAAAACTCTGCATACACTTCTCAGACC
Organism: Fagopyrum tataricum; assembly: GCA_002319775.1. Lineage (NCBI taxonomy): Eukaryota > Viridiplantae > Streptophyta > Magnoliopsida > Caryophyllales > Polygonaceae > Fagopyrum > Fagopyrum tataricum. Next base: position 34,483,673 of record CM008284.1, read on the forward strand.
ATACAAATCTGGTAGTCTTCCTTATCAGACTCGTCAGTGGACGGGCAATCACAGAAAATCCCTCCATAAAGCGTTGATAATAACCGGCTAGGCCAAGAAAGCGACGTACTTCCTTGACGTTCGTCGGTGTCGTCCAAGCTGCTACTGCCTCGATCTTTTCCGGATTCACCTTGATCCCTTCAGCTGATACAACATGACCCAGGAATGCTACCTCTGGCATCCAGAACTCACACTTAGAGAACTTAGCATAAAGTGCTCTATCTCGTAGAACCTGTAACACAGTCCTCAACTTCCCTGCATGCTCCTCTCGGCTGCAAGAGTACACCAAAATATCATCAATGAAGACCACCACAAACTGATCCAGGAAGTCGATGAATATGTTGTTCATCAACTCCATAAAAACTGCTGGGGCATTCGTAAGCCCAATTGGCATCACACAAACTCGTAGTGTCCATATCTGAACCGGAATGTTGTCTTATGCACATCCTACTGTCTCACCCTCAGCTGGTGATACCCTGAACGCATGTCAATCCTGGAGAATACTGTCGCTCCTTGAAGCTGATTTAACAAGTCATCAATACGCAACAATGGATACTTGTTCTTGATGGTCACCTTGTTCAGCTCCCTGTAATCAATACACACCTCAATGATCCATCCTTCTTCCGTACGAAGAGGACAGGTGCTCCCCATGGGGATACGCTATAAAACCCTTCTCAGCCAACTCCTCGAGTTGCTTCTTCAGCTCTAGCATCTCGACAGGCGCCATCCGATATGGGGCCTTCGAGATAGGTCTTGTATCAGGCTCTATATCAATACCAAAGTCCACGCTCCTGTGAGGCGGCAAACTAGACGGCTCAGCAATTACATCTGCAAACTCGCTAACCACTGGATATCCTCTTAATGCTGGACTCTCCCCTCCTTCATGGCATAACACCAAAAGGCCTCACAACCCTGTGTAATCAGTCTCACTGCCCGTACCACACTGACAAGCATGCTTGATTTTCCAAGGTCCAACCTCGGAAAACCTCTATCTGTCCTAACTCCGTAGAGAGGGTTACAGTCCTCCTACCTACATCTAATACTGCTTGATGCCTGACAAGGCTTATTTCCTAAGGTCGTTATTATAAGCTTATCAAGTTAAATCCGAACTTAATACTAACCAATGTATAGTGATTAAGTAAGGGTCGAACCCAAGGGAGTTGAACAAGTTTCTATTCAATTTTAGTTATTGATTTGGTAACAAAGGGGGGGGGGGAATTTGGATGTTTAAAACAAGACAAAGACAATTATAATGTTGGTGAAAAACAAAGATTGATTTAAGAACTACACTAGGTAGGATCTTAGCATACATATAAATTGGTTGGTTCTTTTTAGAAGTATTCAATATTTGTTCTCTCTTGATCGTATTTATGCATTAAGCCAACCGGCATTAAACACAACTTGACTAGTTTATTAATCCGTAAACCTACAAGATTAAACCACTAATTAGCATTCTACAAGATAAAGAGATACATAAAAGATAAACAACCCGTTAATCTTATTATGTAGTTAAAATTCCTTTCCCTTAAATAATCACAACCAGCTTTTACCTAAGGGTTTGCTACTAGATTAAGGACCCGAACCCGGAATCAATTAATCCTAGCCTTTTGCATGCAATTATACAACTTAGGTGATCAAACTAAGTAGAAAATAAACATGCAAACTAAGTTAAATACAAGGAATATAACACAAAATATATTGAATAAAACTTCTATTTAAAAAGAACTTACAACCACTTTATAATGCAGCTTCAATCCACCCAATGTAGCCAAGGAGTTTAGAAACTCATTACAAAGAACACTATGAATATAGAGGTTTTTGTGTGGAAAATGAGATGAAAATACCTATAGCCAAGGGCTCTATTTATACTACAAAAATGCATTAACAAGGAGTAAAGAGGCCTGTGCTAACAACCATCATTAAGGGTGAATTAAAGTGGTTGCAGACAGCCACAATAATGTCCTTAAAGTCGTTGAAAACAGCCGAGTAAAAGCCTCTGACGCTAACCCGCACCCGCGGCCAAGGGCGCCGCGGGGGCGCGTTTAGGCAAAAACGTTCCAACTTCTTCTTGCCGCGGGGGCGGCTCGTCATACCCGCGGGGGCGGGTCTTGAATGCTCTTGAAAACGTCTGACTCTTTAACTTCGTAACGCTTCTGGTGAGAATCCGCAGCGGCGGCCCAGAGTTACCGCGAGGGCGGTGACACTAGATCTTCGGCTTCACAAGGCCGCTGGCATGGCCGCAGGCAAGGGCGCTGGGGCGCTGTCTTCGCTTCGTCAGGCTGGGTCACCGCAGGGGCGGACAGGGTTGGCCGGGGGGCGGTGACATGTCTCTTCATGGCTGCGGGCGAAGACGCGGCTGCGGCTCTTGTGGTGGTCTTCATGGTTGACACCGCAGGGGCGGACTGGAGAGTCCGCGGGGCGGTGACAGGCTTGTCTTGGCCGCGGGCGTTGACGCAGGCAGCGGCACTCATCTGTGTTGTCACCGCGGGGCGGACAGAGGATGCCGCGGGGCGGTGTGCACCAGAATCTGAACTTCGATGATTTTCTTCTTACTCCTAAGTATTGCTAATACCTTCTTTTGCTTCAATTTGAATCTTTTATCTGGATCACAGTATTAGCAATATATAACTGACTCAAAAACATAAAAACGACTCTAAAGCTACCTAAAATGATAGTGATTCCATCACCTATCAATGCCTATCCATCCAATCCATACCTAGAATGACTTCTTCATGCTCTAATGGCATGGCAAAGAGTCGACAAGTAATACACGGGTCCCTACAGAAATGGGACAATCACGGATCTCACGGGTACCTCTGACCCTACTACCATCGGGTAACCCATAATAAAGGGTATCCCCTCAGTCGTATCTAGACCCAGACGCTCAAAACATACATCCGATATAAAAGAATGCGTAGCACCCGTATCAAACAAGACTCTAATAGGTAAACCATGAATCAGAATGGTACCCGTAGCAGTCGATGCAGCTGGCTCCTCTGCACTCCTCAATTCAAAAGCTCTACCTTGTGCTCCTCTGGAGTCAGTGGTACTCCCACCACGACCTCTGCCCCTACTTGGCCCAGGAGCAGATCCCTGAGTCGTAGGACGATCTGGGAGTCTTGTTGTCCCTGAGTCTACTGCTGCCGAGGTGGTCTCTGCCCACCTCCCGGTACACTAGCAGGAGAAGAACCCTGCTGAGATGAAAGCTCCACCCCGTCTACAGAAAATATGTCTGTGACCTAGTCTGCCACAGATGTAACAAGTCACTGTCTGCCTCATGCACTCTGGCCGCATATGTCCATAACCACCACAGTTGTAACACTGTGGTCTCTTATCTGCAACTGGTGCAGATGAGGAATAACTCTGGCGTCTCTGGCCTCGCCCTGGACGAACAGCTCCACAAGCACCACCGGTCTGCCCAGTCCGCTGTCTCTTCTCAGACCCTCTGGTCTGAGAAGCTCTCCTCTGCCCTAGCCCGCTCTCGCTCATAATCGGAAGCTTTGTCAAGATAATCCATCAAGGTCTCACAGTGAAACCCAACCATGTAAGTCCGTGTAGCATCCCTCAGTCGTCGGGAGAAAAGATACACATGCTGATCTACAGGAGGTGCAGCTGGACCAACAAAGCCAGCTCCTCCTGGAATATCCGGATAGCCTCTGAGACTGGTACATCCTCGAATCCAGCCTCCATAAAATCCCGCAGTTTCTCCCTCCTCAATGAGGCAGGCCAGAAACGCTCTCTAATCATAGTCCTCATTTGGTCATAACTGCTAACCTGACCCCGTACAGATCTCCACTAGTCTGTGTCAAGTCTCGGAATAAGTCTGCACAACTCTATCTGTCTGTCTGTTGGACATCTAATAGACTCCAAAGTTGAGTCTACATGTCCAACCCATAGCTCTACCTCTAACCCCACCTTCCAAAAGAAAGGGGGTACACCCATCTGGTGAAATGCCTTCAACCAAGTGTCTGGTCTAGGCCTCGATACTCCTCCTGAACCCAAGTAGTCTCATCATCATGTGCCTGTACAGCTGGCACCTGAGTAACTCCATGGGATCTCCCAGATGATCCTCTTGTGCTGGCAGATCAAGGGAACGTCTACCTGCTCTGGCAACCTCCTCTACTCGTCCGATATACTCGTGGAAAGCTGGTCCCTCCATGGAGACACGATCCGAGTCCTATGACTGGACTCCCAGTGATCCTGTCCCTCAGCTGCACCGTTCCCAGTCTTAGGAACGACACTCTCAGCATCATCCTCGTGAGTCTCCTCCGCTGCACGTGTATCACTAGTGGGAATCCTACCCTGTCCTCTACCTAGAGGGGGTCTACCCCTACCTCGTCCAACTACAGGTAAGGCTCTAGTCTGAACCATCTGCAGAGGATATAAACCTAACTTAGAAGGCTATATATATGCCATATGTATAGATATATATATAAAGTCAATCACAACATAATATCTATATATATCTATACTGTTGAGATCTCAGAGGGGTGATGGCTTCACGTACACGCTATCTTCAAAAATTTGTATTCATTTCAAAACCAAAACCTTTTGAAAAGTCATGTAAGAGCCTTAGTCTTTAGGACCGAGATTGGACCTTAGCCGAGATTGGCTTTGGCCGAGATTGCCTTTCCGCACCCGCGGGCATGTCTGCCGCCCTGCGGCTCATGGAACCGCTCCTGCGGTTTCCGGGCTGCAGCCGGTTTTGTTGACTCCTTTGACCCGTGCTTTACCCTTTGCCTTACTTCTTTCTTTTCCTTGCTGAGGCAAGGGTTCCCCTTCTTCACTTCCCATTCCAGACCCTACGTCCTTCTTGCTTCTCCTTCCTCCATCTTGATCTTGTGTTTTTTCTTCTTGGTTTTGGAAGAGCTTTGATGTGGCTTTGATGATGATGATGCTAATGATGTGTGTTACTGTGCTTGGAAGCCAGTAAGGTTGTTGGTGATCATTCCCTTAGCTAACCACAACTATGGTAAGCTTCTTGCTCTTTGGACCAAAGGCGAGGATTATATATTCCTCGTGTCACATATGTTTATATGGATATATATACGAGTTGATTGTTGGACTTTATAAAGATAATAAACCGGGTAAATGTGTGAAAGCATGATGATGTGTTAAGATTTCTGATGTGTGTTTGTGCTCTAGCATCTTCTTATATATGTGTATGGTTAGCTAACGGTTTTATATCGTGTTGTAGATACTTTGCAGGATAGGAAAGCTGCAGAGTGATTCAGAGTGGGTGATCCGCTGAGGGCTTTGTACACTAGGGCGTTATCGGGGATATGGGTTCTTTTGTTTTATAGTGTGGTTTTATTTGTACTCAGCGGTACATTGTATTACCTTTTGATATATATATATAAAATATCAGTTTTCATGTTTTGTTTTAATCTATCTGTGCCTTGTTGTAAGATTAGTGAAATTGTTGTCAGGCTAGGGTCAGGATCCATTGTGAGATCCTAGCCCAGTAGCACTCCGAGTCCTACGGATTTGGGGTGTTACAGTAGCATCATGGACTACACCGACGAACGTCAAGGAAGTACGTAGCTTCATTGGCCTAGCAGGTTATTACAGACGCTTCATGGAGGGATTCTATGTGATTGCCTGTCCACTAAACGAGTTTTGATGAGGAAGACTACCAGATTTGTGTGTTCTGATTAGTGCATGCAGAGTTTTGAGGAGTTGAAGAGGTGTTTGACTTCTGCTCCTATTTTGGCACAACCAGAGGGTACAGAGGATTTTGTGGTATACAGTGATGCATCCAAGCAAGGCTTGGGATGTGTTTTGATGCGGCGAGGCAGAGTTATTGCTTATGCGTCTCGACAGTTGAAGACGTATGAGGAGAACTACCCGACTCATCATCTGGAGTTGGCAGCGGTAGTTCATGTACTAAAGATCTGGAGACATTACCTGTATGGTGCTACGTGTCAGATCTTCACAGACCATAAGAGTCTGAAGTATATTTCACGTAGCGGGAATTGAATAACCGCTAGCGTAGGTGGCTCGAGCTGATCAAGGATTTTGATTTAGAGATTCTGTATCATCCAGGGAAGGCGAACGTTGTCGCCAATGCCCTGAGCAGGAAAGACGCCTCGAGAGCAGGCAATTGCGGGCTAACAGTTCAACATCAGTTGCAGAGGGATCTGATCTTGTTAGAGTTGGACATCTAGTTTCCTGATGAGGATGCCCAGCTGCGTACTTTAGAGGTTCTTCCTGATTTGTTGGATGAGATCCAACAAAAGCAGGAGACCTGCCCCGACACTGATGAGGATCCGAGAGAGGATGTCTCGCGGATCAGGCACGCATAGTTTCCTGCTAGGAGCAGATGGGGTTTTGAGGGCCGCGGTCGCGTCTGTGTACCCGCTGATGCGGAGTTGAGACAGAGGATTTTACAAGAGGCTCACTGTACACCTTACTATGTACATCCAGGTACGAGTAAGATGTATCAGGACTTGAGACGTATATATTGGTGGGAGGGCTGAAGCCCGATGTGGGCCAGATTTGTGCACAGTGTGCGACCTGCCAGCAGGTCAAGATCGAGCATTTCAGACCTGGAGGTGGGCTCCATCCACTTCCTGTTCCACAGAGGAAGTGGGAGGACGTCACCATGGATTTTGTGACTGGATTGAGGTTGAGCCGGAGTTTTGATGCCATCTGCGTCATAGTGGACAGATTGACGAAGACGGCACGTTTCATTCCTATTAGAGAGACTTGGCCGGTGAGTAGATTAGCATAGGAGTACACTAGACAGGTAGTGAGACTCCATGGTGTACCGAGGACGATCGTCTCAGATAGAGATGGACGATTTACCTCGAGATTCTGGAAGCAGATTCAGACTGCCCTGGGACGAGTTTGCACTTCACGATTGCGTTCCATCCTCAGACAGATGGTCAGTCAGAGAGGACCATTCAGACCCTGGAGGATATGCTGCGAGCTTGTGTGTTGGATTTGGGACAGGTTGTGGACGGATCATCTCCCACTTGTTGAGTTCTCCTACAACAACAGCTGACATGCATCTATTGGGATGGACCCACATGAGGCACTGTATGAACAGAGATGCCGTACCCCGTTATGTTGGGATGAGCGGAGCAGTGTTAGCGGTTTAGCACCTGATCAGATTCAGGATGATGTGGCTCGAGTAGCACTGATTAGAGAGTGGACGATGACTGCTCAGAGCCGTCAGAAGTCTTATGCTGATAGGAGGCGTAGACCTCTAGAGTTCAAAGTAGGCGCCCATGTGTGGCTGAGAGTGTCCCTGACACGAGGTGTTAGGCGTTTTGGCATTAAGGGGAAGTTGAGCCCCGATATGTCGGACCGTTCGAGATTCTGGAAGTTGGAGCCTGTTAGAGATTAATCATTAGCTGCACACCCTGTATTTTTACGTGTCTCACTGAGGGAGTACATACCAGATCCGAGACATATTGTGAGTTATGAGGATTTGGTGGTCGAGCCGGACCACACTTTTTTTGAGCATCCTATTGCAGTCCTAGAACGAGGTACGAGACGCCTGCGTTCGAAGGACATTCCTATGTTGAGGATACAGTATCCAGAGTTCTATGACGAGATAGGTGCACCGGTAGGATCACCGAGTAGATCTTAGTACTATCTTGGTGAGTCTTATGTGCTTATATGCTTATATGCTATAATGTGTTTATTTCATGTTAGCTTTGATGTGATTATGATCTTATAAGATCTTGTTGTGCTAGTATGACTATTGATTATAGTTGGAGATGGTTCTTTCCTCCATGCTATGCAGTTATGATAGGTTTAGCTGGAGATGGTTCTTTCCTCCATGATATTTTGATGGATGTAGTAGTGCTAGAGATGTTCTTCTTCATGCCTTTCTGTTATGAGTATGATACGGCTAGAGATGTGATTCCTCTATGCCTTGTGATGTGTTTATAGCTGACTAGAGATGGTTCCTCTAGGCCTCGGATAGTGTTTTGATGCTGGAGTTGATGTATTACTCCATGCTTATGTTTGAGGTTATAGAGAGTTTTATCTCGGCTTTTGAGTCAAGTGGTTTCAGGACTTGGCAAGTTTCGGACGAAACTTGTTTTTAGGGGGGTGAGATGTAAGAGCCTTAGTCTTTCGGACCGAGATTGGACCTTAGCCGAGATTGGCTTTGGTCGAGATTGGCCTTTCCGCATCCCGGACATGTCTGCCGCCCCTACGGGTTTCCGGCCCTTGCGGCTCAGGGAACCGCCCCTGCGGTTTCCGTTGGCTGCAACCAGTTTTGTTGACTCCTTTGACCCGTGCTTTACCCTTTGCCTTACTTCTTTCTTTTCCTTGCTGAGCAAGGGTTCCCCTTCTTCACTTCCCATTCTAGACCTTACGTCCTTCTTGCTTCTCCTTCCTCCATCTTGATCTTGTGTTGTTTCTTCTTTGGTTTTGGAAGAGTTTGATGTGGCTTTTGTGGCTTTGATGATGATGATGATGCTAGTGATGTGTGTTGCTGTGCTTGGAAGCGCAGTAAGGTTGTTGGTGATCATTCCCTTATCTAACCACAATTGTGGTAAGCTTCTTGCTTTTTGTTCTTCTTCTCTTTTCTTTGATTCTTCCTTCCTTAGCTTAGGATTAGTTGTATTGATCATAGAGTGATGTTGGTATGTGTATGTTTATGCATGTGTGTAATTCTGGAATGGAATAGACGTGATTTGATCACGTGAAGAGTGAAAGAGGACTCGCGGGGCTACGTTCTGCACCGTCGCGCCCCGCGCCTGGAAGCCGCCGCCCTGCGGAAGCCGTGCCAACAGCGCCACGCCTTGCCTGCGTTGCCTGCGTCCCTTGTCACCGTGCCTGCGGCTGCTCCCTGCGCGGCCTGCGCGGTTGTCTATTCCGCCCATGTGTCCCTTGATCACGCAGGTGCGTCTTGTCCCGGGACTACCTATAGTTGGGTAGCTCCTTTCCTTTCTTAGTATGAGGGAACTAGTACCATGCTAGGTATCGGATGATGATGAGTATGATATAGATATGCCGGTTAGGGCTTTGAGGTTTACGAGTTGGATATGATCCCTATGGATCCCTTGGGTCTAGGTGTGACCCTTTGTGTGATAGGAGTTTGATATATATATGTATGCCTTGTATAGGCCGTGTTGTCCTCCAGTTTAGAGTGGACCTGAGTGAGAGCTGTTCGTAGTGATACTACTTTTGAGATTGAGGTAAGTCCATAGGACTTACTTAGGCTACTATCCTTATATTGGATGTATGCTTGAGTGGTGTTTGTTTATGTTTTGTAGCATGCGATAGGGTTCATTACCGACTTATATTATATTGACCGCCCATTGTAGTGGCCGTGATAACCTTTCCCTTTCATCTCGTAGTGGAGTCTGGGAGGTTCTCTGTAGTCATGCCAGATTTGGTATATGGGAAGGACTCTCACCACTTCCATAGGGTACACGGGAGGTGTGCCGATACTACTCCAGCTGGCTATAGCACCTAGAGGCGAGGATTATATTCCTCGTGTCACATATATTCATATACATCTATTTATACGATTGAGTGATTGGACGTATTAAAGATAATAACCGGGTAAATGTGTAGAAGAATGTTGATATGTTATAACTTATGATGTGTGTTTGTGCTCTAGCATCTTCTTATATATGTGTATAGTTAGCTAACGGTTTTATACATGTTGTAGATCCTTTGCAAGTTAGGAGAGCTGCAAAGTGATCCGGAGGGGTGATCTGTTGAGGGTTCCGTACATTGGGGATATCGTGGATTTTGGGTTATTTATGTTGTACGGATTTCTATTTGACTTTGTACTCAGTAGTACTATGTATCATCATTTGCTATGTATATATATATCAATTTATGTTTTGTTTTAATCTATTGGTACCTTGTTGTAGATCAGTGAAATTGTTGTCAGGCTAGGGTCAGGATCCATTGTGAGATCTAGCCTAGTAGCACTCGAGTCCTACAGATTTGGGGTGTTACAAGTCAGACCCCTTTCGGGTTCTGTTTATTTATGTATTCGACTTTTATCGCAGATTGCAACTGTCTTTGTTGTCAACCTAAGGCTCTGATACCAAATTTGTAACACCCCAAATCCACAAGACTCGGGACGCTACTGGCTAGGATCTCACAATGGATCCTGACCCTAGCGTGACAACAAGTTCACTAGATCTTAGCAACAAGACACAAATAGATTAAACCAAAACATCAAACTGTAATATATAAATCAAAAGGTTTATACAAGGTACTGCTGAGTACAATCAAAACATAAACTATACATAACAAAAGATCTCATATCCACGATAACGAACTAGTGTACGGAGCCCTCAGCGGATAAGATAAGCAAACAACTAAATCGTAAAAAAAAATCATTAATAAAAACTAAATCGGGAAAATAGTGAAAAAAAATCAGATCGTGCAAAATCTAAATTTGAAACAAATTCATAAAAAATTCATAACATATAAATCGGAAAATTGAAAAAAACGAAATCCTTAGCCGAACAAAATCGGAAAAAATCATAACAAAGGAAGTAAATATCAGAGAAAAACCGTAGCCAAAAAATAATCGAAAACATAATCATCAAAAAAAAATTTCCACAAAATCGTAAAAAAAAAAGTTGGGAACAATCATAACATAAAAATTTAACCAAAAGCAAAACGTAATTTCGAAAACAAATTGGTTATGAAATTCGGAAACGAAATGGTAAGGAAAATCAGGACGGAAAAATTTTAACTTTAAATACATTGGAAATCATGAAATTAAACTCTACAACAATGGAATGGAAGTGAACTCTTGTATGCTGCTTAATTTTAGATTGGCATTCAAAAAAAATTATGATGACAGATGATCAACTATTAAACTATAACAAGTTAAATGAAATTGTTAATAGTCGAAGCCTAGTAACACACAAATATAATAGTTTGACCCCAAAATGAAAAGGAAACTAAAAATCACAAAAACAACGAATAAACAATATATATATATATATATATATATATATATATATATATATATATTATATATATATATTATATATAATATACTAAGGGTGTGTTTGGAGTGCTCCAACACTGAGTGTTTGTGAGAGTTGTTGAGTGTTCGAATTTTTAACGAGAGTGTTTGACAGTCAAGGAAACACTAGTGATTAGAGTTTCTGGATTCGTTTATGAAACACTCCCCAATAGCACGGTTTCGGTGGAAATTTTGAGTGTTTGATACAACAAAATGTCTCTGTTGCCCCTAACCTTTTCCATTAATAACGAAATTGCCGAATATATATACCATCGCACAAAACGCACAGATCTATACTTCTCTCCTTCGTAAAAGGCTTGGCCGGCCGTTGAAGCAATGTGAAGCTACGCCGGTGGTTAAAGAAGACGAAGAAGGGTTCTTTCTAGGGTATGTATGCAATTTCTTTTCCCTCTACCTTTCAATTGCTCCTCTATCCATAGACTCACAGTTTCAGTTCGATTTTTTACTTCGTTGTGGTGGAGTGAGTTGCCAATTCATTTTCTTTGGTATGGAACATTACCTTGCAGAGTTTGGTTTGTTGGATTAAGACTTGAAGAGTTTGGTTTGAAATACGTGTTTAGTTACTGAGTGTATCACACATTTCTAAAAGTAGGGCTTGTTGGGGGCTTTTTGTCAGCTTCTCTCCTTCGTCACGGTCGATCGTCCTCGCCGACATCCTACGTCACCTCCTACGCAATTGCATCTAGAAACCTTGAAGGTCATCCTCGACTTGTTTCGAAAGTCATCGACAAACTCCTTCATCGTTGGGTACCAAATGGTGTGTATCCCATACTCATACCTGATTCTATATGATTTATCAATTCATGAGGATTTTTAGTTATGAATTTCTCTTGTTCAGAGAATTTGGGGACTTGTGTGGGGTTGCAAGCCAGAGCACTAAGAACACAACTCTCTGTCGACAAAGATTCGCCGTCGCCTTCTCTCGATCGCAATCTCTTTCAGTCGAGAAACCCAAACCCTACAAAAATGGGACACACGTGATTCTGAGACCCCTATTCTTTCGGACCGAGAGATCGGATCATAGCCGAGATTGGCTTTGGGCCGAGATGACCCTTTTCCGCACCCGCGGGCATGACCGCCGCCCCCCTACGGGTTCACGCCCTTGCGGCTCATGGAACCGCCCCTGCGGTTTTCCGGCGGCTGCAGCCGGTTTTGTTGACCCTTTGACCGTGCTTTTTCCTTTCCTTACTTCTTTCCTTCCCTTGGCTGATCAAGGATTACTTCTTCACATTTCCATTCCATCTCTACGTCCTTCTTGCTTCTTCATCCCTTCCCTTGATCTTGCTTGAGTTTCTCTTGGAGTTTTGCTTGGAAGTTGTGCTTGGTGGTTGTTGTTATGCTAGTGATGTGTGTTGTTGAGCTTGGAAGCCAGCTTTGGTGTGTGTTGATCTTCCCTGCAGCCTAGGACCATAGCTGTGGTAAGCTTCCTTCTTCCTCTTCTCTCCTTTCTTCTTGGATTCCATTCCTTTAGCTTAGGATTAGATGTTTGGACATAGGATGTTGATGGAATGTGTATATTGTGGCATGTATGTGTTGTTATGGAGTGAAGACGTGATTTTATCACGTGAAGAGCCGAAGAGAAGCCGCGAGATTGCATTCTGCACTGTCGCCACCCTGGAAACCGCCGCCCCCGCGGAGACCGTGCCATCGCGCCCACGCCAGCGCCTGCGCCGTGCCTGCGTTAGCCTGCAGCCTTGTCACCACCCCTGCGGCTTCTACCTGCCGCGCCTGCGGGTTATCCATTCCGCCCCTGCGTCCTTGATCACGCAGGTGCGTCTTGTCCCAGGACTACCCATAGTTGGGGTAGTTCCTTTCCTTTCCTAGTATGAGGGAACTGGTACCATGCTAGGTATCGGTTTATGATGAGTACGATATAGTTATGCCGGTTACGGCTTTGAGGTTTACGAGTTGGACTTGATCCTTATGGATCCCTTGGGTCTAGGTGTGACCCCTTTGTGTAATAGGATTGTGATATATATGTATGTATGCCTTGTATAGGCCGTGTTGTCCTCCAGTTTGGAGTGGAGCAGTTGGAGATTTGATCGTGGTTGAGTTTACTCTTGAGATTGAGGTAAGTCCATAGGACTTACTTAGCTACTATCCTTATATTGGATGTATGCTTGAGTGGTGTGTGTGTTATATGCTTTATAGCATGTGTTATTATGGTCACCGACCTATGTTATATTGACCGCCAATTGTAGTGGTTATGATAACCTTTTCCTTTCATCCCGTAGTGGAGTCTGGGAGGTTCTCTGTAGTCAGGCCATATCTGGTGTACGGGAAGGACCCTCACCACTCCCATAGGGTACACGGGAGGTGTGCTGATACTACTCCAGCTGGCTAGAGTATTCAGAGGCGGGTATTATTTTCCTCGTGTCACATATCTTCATATACATCTATTTATACGATTGAGTGATTTAACTTATTAAAGATAATAAACCGGGTAAATGTGTGATATCATGATGATGTGTTAATATTATTGATGTGTGTTTGTGCTCTAGCATCTTCTTATACATGTGTATAGTTAGCTAACGGTTTTATACCCGTGTTGTAGATCCTTTGTAGGTTAGGAGAGCTGCAGAGTGATCAAAGGGGTGATCTGCTGAGGGTTCCGTACACTGGGCGTATTCGTGGGATTTTGGGTTTATCATTATTGTACGGATTTCAGTTTGACTTTGTACTCAGCATTACTCTGTATCATCCTTTTGACATGTATGTATATATATATATATATATATATATATATAATATATATATATATATATATCAGTTTTTATGTTTTGTTTTAATCTATTGGTGCCTTGTTGTACGATTCAGTGGAAGTTGTTGTCAGGCTAGGGTCAGGATCCATTGTGAGATCCATGCCCAGTAGCACTCCGAGTCCTACGGAATTGGGGTGTTACAAAGTTGGTATCAAAGCCCAGGTTGACAACAATGGCACTAGTAATCTGCAATAAAGTTCGAATAGATAAATAAACAGAACCCGAAAGGGTCTGACTTTTCAAAAGATTTTTGTTTGAAATGAGTACACAAAATGTTTTGGGATATCGTGTACGTAGGCCATCGCCCTCTGAAGATCTCGACAGTATATATATAGATATTCTATTGTGATTGATTTGATATATACATACAGCATATATATATATAGCCTGATAGGTTAAGTGCACTTGTTCTACAGATGGCTCAGACTAGAGCTTTATCTCTAGATGGACGAGGTAAGGAGAGATCTCCTCAGCGAGTCCAGACAAGTGCACTTAACCTATTAGACTAGAGCCTGATAGGTTAAGTGCACTTGTTCCGATTGATGATTCATCTGTAGCGGAGGAGGTTCACGAGGTTGTTGTTGAGAGTGTTGTTCCTGAGACTGGAAACAGTATAGCTGGGTGATGTACACCACAGCGAGTCCAGTTAGATGATTCGGATCGCGTCTCTATGAGGGGACCAGATTTTCGTGCGTATATCAGGCAAGTAGTGGAAGCGGCCAGACAAGGTAGACCTACCCCGGATCTGCCAGTACAGGAGGGATCATTTAGGAGATCCCATGGAGTTACTCAGGTGCCTGTTGTATCGACGCATGTTGTTGAGATTCCTCAAGTTTCAGAGGAGCATAGAAGGCCTGGAAAGAGACAGCGGACTGGGCAGACCAGTGGTACTGGTGGGGTTAGTAGTTCTATACTAAACCGGAGACGTCCAAGTTACCCCGCAGCTGCACTAGTTGTAGCTATGGGTCGACGATGTTTTAACTGTGATGATCCTGGACATCTACGACCAGCGTGCACGAAGCCGTTAGTAACTTGTTCTACTTGTGGCAGACGAGGTCACATGGATATTTTCTGTAGATGGGGTGGAGTTTTTATCTCAGCAGGATACTGGTGGAGTTATTGGTTATGGGCAAGGCCCGAGTCGCCAGAGTCACCCCTCGCCCGCACCATTTACAGATATGGGACCCCAGTGTTATAAATGTTGTGGTTATGGACATACACAACGAAGGTGCACGAGGCAGACAGTGACTTGTTTACATTTGTGGCAGACGAGGTCACAGACACATTTTCTGTAGATATGGTGGATCTTCATCTCAGCAAGGTTCTTCACCTGTCAGTGTAGCGGGAGGTGGGCAGAGACCACCTCAGCACCAGCAGATACAGGGACAGCAGAGAGTCCAGATCGTGTTACTTCTCAGGGATCTGTTCTTGGGCCGAGTAGAGGCAGAGGTCGTGGTGGGAGCAGAGGAGCCAGCTGCACCGACTGCTACAGGTACCATTCTGATCCATGTTTACCTGTTAGAGTTTTATTTGATATGTGAGCTATGTCTTCATTTGTATCCAATGTATGTGTTGAGTATTTAAGTTTAATTATGATAAGAGGATACCCTCTAGTATAGGGTTACATGATGATAGTAGGATCAGAGGTACCCATGAGATCTGCGTTTTGTCCCCTTTCGGTAGAGACCTGTGTGTTACTAGTTGACTTCTTTGTCATGCCGTTAGAGCATGGAAGAAGTTATACTAGGTATGGATTGGATGGATAGACACTCTGCAGTCTTAGATGTAGGTAGGAGGACTGTTACGAGGTTGGGACCTTGGACAGACAGGCACAGTTATCAGCGCTATACGGGCAGCTAGATTGATTGCACAGGGTTGTGATGTCTTCTGGTGTTATGCCATGGAGGGGGAGAGTCCAGCTGTAGAGGACATCCCGGTTGTTTGTGAGTTCACCGATGTTTTTTGCTGAGCCTTACAGTTGCCACCTCAAAAGGAGTGTGGATTTCAGTATCGAGTTAGAGCCTGGTATGAGACCCATCTCGAAGGCCCATACGGATGACGCCTGTCGAGATGCTGGAGCTGAAGAAGCAACTCGAGGAGTTGGCTGAGAAGGGCTTCATTCGCCCTAGCGTGTCCCATGGGGAGCACCTGTCCTCTTCGTATGGAAGAAGGACGGATCGTTGAGACTGTGTATTGATTACAGAGAGCTGAACAAGGTGACCATCAAGAACAAGTATCCATTGCCGCGTATTGATGACTTGTTAGATCAGCTTCAGGGAGCGACAGTGTTCTCCAGGATTGATCTGCATTCCGGGTATCACCAGCTGAGGGAGAGAGAAGGATGTGCATAGGACGGCATTCAGGACCAGATATGGACACTACGAGTTTGTAGTGATGCCATTTGGACTTACGAATGCCCCAGCCGTCTTTATGGAGTTGATGAACAATATCTTCATCGACTTCCTGGATCAGTTTGTGTGGTTTTTCATTGATGACATTCTGGTATACTCTCGCAGTGGAGAGGAACATGCAGGACATCTGAGGACTGTATTGCAGGTTTTTGCGGGATAGAGAACTTTATGTTAAGTTCTCTAAGTGTGAGTTATGGATGTCAGAGGTAGCATTCCTGGGTCATGTGGTTTTCAGCTGAGGGGATCAAGGTGGATCCAGCGAAGATTGAGGCAGTAGCAGCATGGACGACCCGACGAACGTCAAGGAAAGACGTAGTTTCCTTGGCCTAGCCGGTTATTACAGACGCTTTGTGGAGGGATTTTCTCTGATTGCCCGTCCACTGACGAGTTTGCTGAGGAAGACTGCCAGATTTGTGTGGTTTGATCAGTGCAGACAGAGTTTTGAGGAGTTGAAGAGGCGTTTGACTTCTGCTCCTATTTTTGGCACAACCAGAGGGTACTGAGGATTTTGTGGTTTACAGTGATGCATCCAAGCTGGCTTGGGGATGTGTTTTGATACAGCGAGGCACAGTTATTGCTTATGCGTCTCGACTGTTGAAGACGTATGAGGGAGAATTACCCGACTCGTGATCTGGAGTGGCAGCGGTAGTTCATGCAGTGAAGATCTTGAGACATTACCTGTATGGTGCTACATGTCAGACCTTCACAGACCATAAGAGTCTGAAGTCTATTTTCATGCAGTGGGAATTGAATAACCACCAGCATAAGGTGACTCGAGCTGATCAAGGACTTTGATTAAGAGATCCTGTATCATCCAGGGAAGGCGAACGTTGTCGCCGACACATTGAGCAGGAAGACGCCTCGAGAGCAGGCGATTACAAGATTGACAGTTCAACATCAGTTGCAGAGAGATCAGATCTGGTTAGAGTTGGACATCCAGTTTCCTGATGAGGATGCCCCAGCAGCGTACTTTAGAGGTCCTTTCTGATCTGTTGGATGAGATCCGACAGAAACAGGAGACCTGCCCGACTTTACAGAGGATCAGAGATAGGATGTCTCGGGATGAGGCACCATAGTTCCTGCTTGGAGCAGATGGAGTTTTGATGCTCCGCGTCGCGTCTGTGTACCTACTGATACAGAGCTGAGGCAAAGGATTTTACAGGACGCTCACTGTACACCTTACTCTGTACATCCAGGTACGAGTAAGATGTATCAGGACTTGAGACGTATATATTGGTTGGGAGGGCTGAAGCCCGATGTGACCAGATTTGTGGCACAATGTGCGACCTGCCAGCAGGTCAAGATCGAGCATTTCAGACCTGGAGGTGAGCTCCATCCACTTCCTGTTGCACAGAGGAAGTGGGAGGGCGTCACCATGGATTTTTGTGACCGGATTGAGGCTGAGCCGGAGTTTTGATGTCATCTGGGTCATAGTAGATAGACTAACAAAGATGGCACGTTTCATTCCTATCAAGGAATCGTGGCCGGTGAGCAGATTAGCTGAGGAGTACACTAGGCAGATAGTGAGACTCCATGGTGTACCGAGGACGATCGTCTCAGACAGAGATGGACGATTTACCTCGAGATTTTGGCAGTAGATTCAGACTGCTTTGGGGACGAGTTTGCACTTTACTACTACGTTCCATCCTTAGACAGATGGTCAGTCAGAGAGGACCATTCGAACCCTAGAGGATTTGTTGCGAGCTGGTGTGTTGGATTTGGGACAGGTGTGGACGGATCATCTCCCACTTGTTGAGTTCTCCTACAACAACAGTTGGCATGCATCTATTGGGATGACCCCCATATGAGGCACTGTATGGACAAAGATGTCGTACCTCGTTATGATGGGATGAGCAGAGCAGTATCGTAGTTTAGCACCTGATCAGATACAGGATGATATGGCCCGAGTAGCATTGATTAGAGAGCGTATGCTGACTGCACAGAGCCGTCAGAAGTCTTATGCTAACAGGAGGCGTAGACCTCTAGAGTTCAAGTTGGAGCCCATGTGTGGCTAAGAGTGTCCCCGACACGAGGTGTTAGGCGTTTTGCATTAAGGGGAAGTTGAGCCCCCCGATATGTCGGACCATTCGAGATTCTGGATCGGGTTGGGAGCGCAGCTTACAGATTAGCTTTGCCTCCGAGATTAGAGGGTGTTCACCCTGTGTTTCACGTGTCTCATCTGAGGGAGTACATTACCAGATCGAGGCACATTGAGTTATGAGGATTTGTGGTTGAGCCGGACCACATGTTTTTTGAACATCCTATTGCAGTCCTAGAGCGAGGTATGAGACGCCTGCGTTCGAAGGACATTCCCATGTTGAGGATACAGTGGTCGAGACGAGGACCCCGAGGAGGCTACATGGGAGACTGAGGATAGTATCTAGAGGAAATATCCAGAGTTCTATGCCGAGATAGGTGCACTAGTAGGATCACCGAGTAGATCTTAGTACTAGCTTGGTGAGTCTTATCTGCTTATATGCTTATATGCTATGATGTGTTTATTTCATACTAGCTTATATGATTATGATCTTTTTAGATCTTGTTGTGCTAGTATGATTCTTGTTTATAGCGGGAGATGGCTCTTTCCTTCATGCTATTGTGATACGTTTAGGTTTAGCTGGAGATGGTTCTTCCTCCATGCTATTTTTATGGACATAGTAGTGCTGGAGATGTTCTCCCTCCATGCCTTTCTGTTATGGTTATGATACGGCTAGAGATATGATTCCTCTATGCTTGTGATGTGTTTATAGCTGGCTAGAGATGGTTTCTCTAGGCCCTGGATAGTATAGTTTATTGCTGGAGTTGATGATTTCCTCCATGCTTATGTTTGAGGTTATAGAGAGTTTTACCTCGGGTTTGAGTCGCGAGTGGTTTTAGGACTTTGCAAGTTTCGGGACGAAACTTGTTTTTAGGGGGGTGAGATGTGAGACCCCTATTCTTTCGGACCGAGATCGGATCATAGCCAAGATTGGCTTTGGGCCGAGACTGGCCTTTCCGCACCCGCGGCATGACGGCCGCCCCTATTGGCTTTGTTGACCTTTGACCGTGTTTTCCTTTCCTTACTTCTTTCCTTCCTTGGCTGATCAAGGGTTACTTCTTCACATTTCCAATCCATCTCTACGTCCTTCTTGCTTCTTCATCCCTTCCCTTGATCTTGCTTGATTTTCTCTTGGAGTTTTGCTTGGAAGTTGTGCTTGGTGGTTGTTGATATGCTAGTGATGTGTGTTGTTGAGCTTGGAAGCCAGCTTTGGTGTGTGTTGATCTTCCCTGCAGCCTAGGACCATAGTTGTGGTAAGCTTCCTTCTTCCTCTTCTCTTCTTTCTTCTTGGATTCCATTTCTTTAGCTTAGGATTAGATGTTTGGACATAGGATGTTGATGGAATGTGTATATTGTGGGCATGTATGTGTTGTTATGGAGTGAAGACGTGATTTGATCACGTGAAGAGCCGAAGAGAAGCCGCGAGATTGCATTCTGCACTGTCGCCTCCCCCGCGCATGGAAACCGCCGCCACCGCGGAGACCGTGCCATCGCGCCTACGCCAGCGCCTACGCCGTGCCTGCGTTAGCCTGCAGCCTTGTCACCGCCCCTGCGGCTTCTACCTGGCCGCGCCTGCGGGTTATCCATTCCGCCCCTGCGTCCCTTGATCACGCAGGTGCGTCTTGTCCTGGGACTACCCATAGTTGGGTAGCTCCTTTCCTTTCCTAGTATGAGGGAACTAGTACCATGCTAGGTATCGGTTTATGATGAGTATGATATAGTTATGCCGGTTACGGCTTTGAGGTTTACGAGTTGGACTTGATCCTTATGGATCCCTTGGGTCTAGGTGTGACCCCTTTGTGTAATAGGATTGTGATATATATGTATGTATGCCTTGTATAGGCCGTGTTGTCCTCCAGTTTGGAGTGGACCAGTTGGAGAGTTGATCGTGGTTGAGTTTACTCCTGAGATTGAGGTAAGTCCATAGGACTTACTTAGCTACTATCCTTATATTGGATGTATGCTTGAGTGGTGTGTGTGTTATATGCTTTATAGCATGTGTTATTATGGTCACCGACCTATGTTATATTGACCTCCAATTGTAGTGGTTGTGATAACCTTTCCCTTTCATCCCGTAGTGGAGTCTGGGAGGTTCTCTGTAGTGAGGCCAGATCTGGTATACGGGAAGGACCCTCACCACTCCCATAGGGTACACGGGAGGTGTGCTGATACTACTCCAGCTGGCTAGAGTACTCAGAGGCGGGGATTATATTCCTCGTGTCACATATCTTCATATATACATCTATTTATACGATTGAGTGATTTAACTTATTAAAGATAATAAACGGGTAAATGTGTGATATCATGCTGATGTGTTAATATTATTGATGTGTGTTTGTGCTCTAGCATCTTCTTATATATGTGTATAGTTAGCTAACGGTTTTATACTGTGTTGTAGATCCTTTGCAGGTTAGGAGAGCTGCAGAGTGATCCAGAGGGGTGATCTGCTGAGGTTCCATAAACTAGGCGTATTCGTGGGATTTTGGGTTTATCATTGTTGTACGGATTTCAGTTTGACTTTGTAGTCAGAAGTATTCTGTATCATCCTTTTGACATGTATATATATATATATATATATATCAGTTTTTATGTTTTGTTTTAATCTATTGGTGCCTTGTTGTAAGATTCAGTGAAGTTGTTGTCAGGCTAGGGTCAGGATCCATTGTGAGATCCTAGCCTAGTAGCAGTCCGAGTCCTACGGAATTGGGTGTTACAGTGATAGTCACGTTAAAGAACATTTACACTAGTGTTTATACACTTGTCTACCGAACACTCGTTAGGTTTTTTAAAACACTAAACACAAGTGTTTAGAATACAACTCTCAACAAACCTTTATAACACTTATCACTAATGTTTTAATGGTTGGTGCCAAACACACCCCTAAGTGAATCGATATTAGTAAAGCAAAAGGCAAAATCAGAATGTAAATCCGAACGTATAAAACTAACCGATCGAAAAATTGTTGTGGAAGGGATGAGAGATCAATCCATTGGTGTCAGCGGAATAGAATTTTCACACTCAAAACAAAAAAGAACGATTTAGTTATTTGACTGAACTATTTGGGAATAAGTATATATAGATGAGAAATAAATCTTATGAAACTTCCTCAATAAGCTTACGAAATAAATGTACGAAACTTGTAGAGTAAGATTGTTAAACGCCTACCTGATATATAACTGATAAGATCATAAATTAATTGGTTAAAAATCGGATAAAATAAATAAAAATTAAGATTGTTAAATATTATTATTTTGCTGATAAGATCTTAAAAATCGGAGAAAAGAAATCGTGAAAGTTATAAATCAGGGAACACATAGTTAAAAAAATCTTGTTAAACGTAACAATAATTATTTAAATAGTTACAAAAAAATCGGATGAATTATTGTGATTTTTAATATAGATATAAATTTATAGTACAAAATTTATAGCGGATTAAAAAAAAATTATGGCGTTAACTGTGAGAACTCCATTTTAAAATACTGCTCCCACAACGCGTCACGTCAACTTTAGATGTTCACTACTTTTAGTATACTAGTGTATTTCCTATGCACTGCACGAGACGTGACTTAATAGTTATTCAAAACATTTGTATGATAAAAAAATCTTCTATATAACTTAATATTAGTTATTCATTATAAATTTAACTACCTTTTATCATACATATAATACGGTAACAAATTCAAGTTATATTTATAACTATAACAATATTAAATTGTACATATTGTGGTTCTAAACATATAAATCATTTAGTTTAGATCAACGATCTAGTTTGTTTTCAAAATAAAATTTTAAAAATTAATATTAAAAAGACTAACTAATTGTTTCTTATAATTTGTTGGGATATGAAAGTTTATTTAAAACGGCAATCCTGCCCATGTGTACAATTTATAATTCTGATTTCAATATTTTTGAGTTGGGATAAATCTTGATTTTAGCTTTGATTTATAAATTTTTTTTAACCCTAAATTATTTTTATTTAACAATATAGGCCGAAGAAAAAAAAACGGTTGAGAAGCTAAACTTGATAATCTGGGAGATATTCTTGTTACAATAAAATTAACCTAAATTATTTTTATCAAAATCAATTTAAGATTTACTTTTTATAACTTTTTTTGGAGCTTCGATAAACGTGGGCGCGACACGTGATAAGGAAAGGCTCTCCTTTAATACTTATAAGATAAGATATTGATTTCATTATAAGGGTTGCTTAATCCTCAATGTCCGCTTTTATTGTAGCAATTCGATCGATTGTTCAAAAACTAGGTAACATATCATATTTTCTAGATAATTATGTAAATATTTTGTGATCAATTTTGTGAAAATAAACTTATTTAACTCTATAATTGTGTAGTTCAATTGGTGAAATTAAATTTAGAGGCATTTTAAAAACCAACAAAATAAAAAACCTCGTAGGCCACAAACTTATCACAAAACCTAAGCAAAGGGACAGTATTTTTTTATTTTTTTTTGAAAATTGTTACTTGTTAACTAGAAAGAGGTAGGATGTACAAAATGTTCAGCTTCAACCAAAGTTCATGGAGAGGGGGAAAGACATGCCCAAACTTAAACAAGTTGATACCAATATCTTTGCCCGTGCAATTGTATCGATATCACCTTTTTTTTTCTAGCGAAAAGAAGCGTGTTGTTTGAATTTGGTGAGCGTTGTCGATGGCAGATCTTTTGATGTTGGAGAAGATGACTTCATTTATGGATTTCCAAGTAAAGTCAACAAACAAAGAGAGGGTGGTGTTTCTAATATGGTGCATGAAGTCCTTGCGGTGGCCGGTAGAGTTCAGCCAACAAAGTCGTTCATGGAGGGAGTTAAGACAGAGAGGGACTCGAATACAGTGCAAGATGAGAGATGATCAAGTGTGTGCACCGTTGGGTTAAAGGAGTGTCATTGTGAAAAATAGAAACATTACGAGTGAAATAAATGAAATAGATGTACGGTGGTAGTAATTAAGCTTGATGGGAATATTAGAAGCAGCCACCGAAGGATTTAAGTTACCCTTCGATACTAGTGAGAGCTTCTTGAATGAGAGAAGTGCCAGAATTAAGTTACCTTCGATACTCACAATCATTCTTTTGTTAATTGATAGGATATTAAATGGAATTGGGTTAGTTAATTGCAATAATATTAGGTTGTGGGTTACTTCATTGTGAAACCCTTTTCTACCTCTTAAAAACATAAGAAATTCCAAGATTTTTATATTTTTGCACTTGATTTTCTCTTTTAATACGGCCATAACACAAACACACCTCTTGAGTGTTGTTGTGTTGTCGTGACTAGAAGCTAATTTACTCGTGTCACCCGTGACATATAGCTCTAGTACCAAATTATTATATTCTTGGATTGAAGACAAAATGTCACTGTATATAAAAACGAAATTGGTGGATTGATAAAAGTAGACTCCTTAGGTGGATGAGTCCTCTTGAATTAACGTACAAAATTCTTGATGAATTGATGGTTTTATAGAATGAAACCATCAAAATATCCTAGTTGGGGTTATGCTCCACGTACGGTCAAATTTCATAACTGAATATCCTAGGTACGGTCAGAGTCACATCGTCAAATATTGTTGGTCGCAATACTTTAGGTGAGAATTACTAAGACGAATACCTTTGTCGGAATTTTTCTACTTCTAGTCAACCCCATCAAACATCTTTAGTCGGAATACCCCAATCAAAATATTCCGGTCTAAAATTTTCTAGTCGAAATAGCCTTGAGTGAATAACATCTAGTCGGAATATCTAAGTTAAGAAAATCCACGTCCGAGTTCTCGTCGTCGAAATATCTCACTTCGAAATTAATGTCCCACGACAACCCATCAAAATACCGTTATTTGAATTCCCAAGACAAAATTTTGAACATGAAATTTTCGAACTAGTTGTAACTCTTCTATTTAGGAAATGCTTACAAATGCAAGTTGACATATCAAGAGTGTGAGAGCCCTTTATTTCGGACCGAGATTGGACCATGGCCGAGATTGGCTTTGGGCCGAGATTGGGTCTTGGCACTTGGGCACGTGTGCCGCCCTGCGGGTTCCCGCCCCTACGGCCCTGTGATCCGCCCTTGCGGGTTACGGTGGCTGCAGCCGGTTTTGTTGACCCTTTGACCCGTGCTTTACCTTACCTTCCTCCTTCGTTCCACCTTGCTGAGCAAGGGTTTCTTCACATTCCAATCCAGTTTCACGTCCTTCTTGCTTCTTCTTCTTCTCCTTGAGCTTGAGTTGGTTTTTCCCTTGAGTTGGTAGAGTTGTGTGTGTGGTTGTGTGGTTGTTGATGCTAGTTGTGGTTGCTGAGCTTGTGGAGCCAGCTGAGTGTGCTTACTTGTGCCTGCCTAGACCTTCAGCAGTGGTAAGCTTCTTCCTCCTTGCTTCTTCATCCTTCCTTCTTTCTTGCTCCTCCTTCCTTAGCTTAGGAATAGATGTTTTGAACATAGGTGATGTTGATATGTGTATGTTGATGCTTGTGTATGAATCTGGAAGAGAGTGGAAGGGATTGATCACGGGAAGAGCTAAAGAGAAGCCCGAGACTGCATTCTGCACTGTCGGCCCCCCGCGGTTACCGTGTCACAGCGCCGCGTCGTGCCAGCGGCGTGCCTGCGTTTGCCAGCGTCCTTGTCACCGCCCCTGCTACGTTCCGCCACACCCGCGGTTGCTTGCCTCCGCCCCTGCCGCCCTTTGTTACGCAGGTGCGCTTTGTCCGGGTCTACCTAAAGCTAGGTAGATCCTTTCCTTTCCTAGTTGAGCGGTAGTAGCATGCTAGGATTCGGATGTTGATGAGTATGATATGGAATGGCCGGTTAGGGCTTTGAGGTTTACGAGTTGGATATGATCCCTTATGGATCCCTTGGGTCTAGGTGTGACCCTTTGTGTGATAGGAGTTTGATATCTATGTATGCCTTGTATAGGCCGTGTTATCCTCCAGTTGGGAGTGGACTGAGTTGAGGTTGATCCAGTGAGACGACTACGAGGTTGAGGTAAGTCCGTGGGACTTACTTAGCTGCATTCCTTTATAGGATGTTGTGCATGAGTGTGTGTGTTATATGTTTATAGCATGTATGATGATGGTCACCGACCTATGATGTATTGATTGCCCATTGTAGGCCGTGATAACTTGCCCTTTCATCCCGCTGGAGTCTGGGAGGTTCTCTGTAGGCAGGCCAGACTGGTAAACGGTTCGGGCACTTCCATTCCCTTAGGGTACACGGGGTAGTGTTCCAGGCACCATTCCAGCTGGTTATTGGACCCAGAGGCGAGGTTTATATTCCTCGTGTCACTTATGTTTATATGGATATTATATATGAGTTGATACTGGACTTTATAAAGATAATGAACCGGGTAAATGTATGAAAGCATGTTGATGTGTTAAGATTTCTGATGTGTGTTTGTGCTCTAGCATATTCCTATATTTGTGTATGGTTAGCTAACGGTTTTATACCGTGTTGTAGACACTTTGCAGGATAGGAGAGCTGCAGAGTGATCCAGAGTGGGTGATCCGCTGAGGGCTCCGTACACGGGGGCGGTATCGGGGTTATGGTTTTTGATGTATAGTTTGGTTTGTTTGTACTCAGCGGTATATTGTATTACCTTTTGATATATATATATATATATATATATATATATATATATATATATATATATATATATATATATATATATCAGTTTCATGTTTTGTTTTAATCTGTCGGTGCCTTGTTGTAAGATCAGTGAAATTGTTGTCAGGCTAGGGTCAGGATCCATTGTGAGATCCTAGCCCAGTAGCACTCCGAGTCCTACGGATTTGGGGTGTTACAAAGGTGGTATCAGAGCCCAGGTTGACAACAATGGCACTAGTAATCTGCAATAAAGGTCGAATAGATAACTAAACAGAACCCGAAAAGGGGTCTGACTTTTCAAAAGGTTTTGGTTTTGAAATGAGTACAAATGTTTTTGGGATACCGTGTACGGGAGCCATCACCCCTCTGAAGACCTCGACAGTATAGATATATATAGATATTCTGCTGTGATTGATTGTGATATATCTATACATATGGCATATATATAGCCTTCTAAGATAGGTTTATGTCCTCTGCAGATGGTTCAGACTAGAGCCTTACCTGCAGCAAGACGAGGTAGAGGTAGAGGTAGACCCCCTCTAGGTAGAGGACGGGGTAGGATTCCTGCTGTTGAGCCACGTGCAGCAGAGGAGGTCCATGAGGAGGTTGCTGAGAGTGCCGTTCCTGAGACTGGGAACGGTGCAGCTGAGGGACAGGGGCCACAAGAGCCCAGTCTGGTGATTCTGATCGCGTGTCTCTATGGATAGAGCAGAGTTTCAGGCTTATATCAGACGTGTTGAGGAGGCCGCCAGGGCAGGTAGGCGTGCCCCGGATCTTCCAGCACAGGAGGGACCATCTGAGAGGTCCATACCGTTACTCAGGTACCAGCTGTACAGGTACCTGCTGCTGAGATTGCTCGGGCTCCAGAGGAGCATAGAGGGCCTAGACCAGACACTTGGTTGAAGGCTTTTTCATCAGATGGGAGTACCCCCTTTCACTGGGAAAGTGGGGCTAGAGGTGGAGTTGTGGATGGACATGTAGACTCAGCTCTGGAGTCTATTAGATGTCCAGCTGACAGGCAGATTGAGCTGGTGCAGACTTTGTTCAGGGATTTGGCACAACACTGGTGGAGGTCTGTGCGAGCACAGGTTACTAGTTATGAGCAGATGAGGACTCTGATCCGAGAGCGTTTCTGCCCTGCCTCTTTGAGGAGGGAGAAACTGCGAGACTTTGTGGAGGCTGGATTCGAGGATGTGCCGGTCTCAGAGGCCATCAGGAGATTCAGGAGGAGCTGGCATTGCTGGGTCCAGCTGCACCTGCTGCAGATCAGCGTGTATTTGTTTTCCCGACGTCTGAGGGATACTACCCGTACCTACATGGCGGGTTTTCACTGTGAGACCTTGGTCGACTATCAGGACCGGGCTTCTGACTACGAGAGGGAGAGAGCTAGCCAGAGGAGAGCTTCTCAGACCGGAGGGTCTGAGAAGAGACAGAGGACTGGTCAGACCAGTGGTACTGGTGGAGCTGTTGGTCAGGGCGAGGCCAGAGTCGCCAGAGTCGTCCTCCATCTGCACCGGGTGCAGATAAGGGAGTGCAGTGCTTCAACTGCAGTGAGTATGGGCATATGAGGTCAGAGTGTACTAGGCAGCCGGTGACCTGTTTCACTTGTGGCCGACCTGGTCATAGAGCTACCTTCTGTAGACGAGGGAGAGCTTCATCACAGCAGGATTCTTCTCCTGCTAGTGCAGCGGGAGGTGGAAGAGACCCTCAGCAGCAGCAGCAGAGTCAGGGACAAAAGAGGGTCCCAGATCGCCCTACGACTCAGGGATCTGCTCTTGGGCCGAGTAGAGGCAGAGGCCGTGGTGGGGGCACCACTGATACCAGAGGCCCACAGGGCCGTGTTTTTGAGCTGAGGAGTGAGAGGAGCCAGCTGCACCTACTGCTACAGGTACCATTCTGATTCATGGTTACCTGTTAGAGTTTTATTTGATACTGGTGCTACGCATTCTTTTATTTCTGATGCCTGTGTAGAGCGTCTGGGTTTAGATACAGTTGAGGGGATGCCCTTTATTATAGGGTTACCCGATGGTGGTAGGGTCAGAGGTACCCGTGAGATTCACGGTTGTCCCATTTTGTAGGGACTCGTGTGTTACTAGTTGACTTCTTTGTCATGCCGTTAGAGCATGAGGAAGTTATACTAGGTATGGATTGGATGGCTAGACATTCTGCAGTCTTAGATGTAGGTAGGAGGACTGTTACCCTCTCTACCGAGTTAGGCCAGATAGAGGTTTTCCGAGGTTGGGACCTTGGAAAGGTAGGCACAATTATCAGTGCTATACGGGCAGCTAGACTGATTGCACAGGGTTGTGAGGCCTTCTGGTGTTATGCCATGAAGGAGGGGGAGAGTCCAGTTTAGAGGATATCCAGTGGTCTGTGAGTTTACTGATGTTTTTGCTGAGCCGTCCAGTTTGCCGCCTCAGAGGAGTGTGGATTTCAGTATCGAGTTAGAGCCTGGTACGAGACCCATCTCGAAGGCCCATACGGATGGCGCCTGTTGAGATGCTGGAGCTGAAGAAGCAACTCGAGGAGTTGGCTGAGAAGGGCTTCATTCGCCCTAGCGTGTCCCCATGGGGAGCACCTGTCCTCTTTCGTACGGAAGAAGGACGGATCGCTGAGACTGTGTATTGATTACAGAGAGCTGAACAAGGTGACCATCAAGAACAAGTATCCACTGCCGCGTATTGATGATTTGTTAGATCAGCTACAGGGAGCGACTGTGTTCTCCAGGATTGACCTGCGTTCCGGGTATCACCAGCTGAGGGTGAGGGAGCAGGATGTGCACAGGACAGCATTCAGGACCAGATATGGACACTACGAGTTTGTAGTGATGCCATTTGGCTTACGAATGCCCCAGCCGTCTTTATGGAGTTGATGAACAGTATCTTCATCGACTTCCTGGATCAGTTTGTGGTGGTTTTCATTGATGACATTCTGGTATATTCTCGTAGCAGTGAGGAGCATGCAGGACATCTGAGGACTGTATTGCAGGTTTTGCGGGATAGAGAACTTTATGCAAAGTTCTCTAAGTGCGAGTTCTGGATGCCAGAGGTAGCATTCCTGGGTCACATAGTATCAGCTGAGGGGATCAAGGTGGATCCAGCGAAGATAGAGGCAGTAGCTGCATGGCCTACACCGACGAACGTCAAGGAAGTACGTAGCTTCCTTGGCCTAGCCGGTTATTACAGACGCTTTGTGGAGGGATTTTCTGTGATTGCCCGTCCACTGACGAGTTTGCTGAGGAAGACTACAGGTTTGTGTGGTCTGATCAGTGTATGCAGAGTTTTGAGGAGCTGAAGAGACGTCTGACTTCTGCTCCTGTTTGGCACAGCCAGAGGGTACAGAGGATTTCGTAGTATACAGTGATGCATCCAAGCTAGGCTTGGGATGTGTGTTGATGCAGAGAGGCAGGGTGATTGCATATGCGTCTCGACAGTTGAAGACGTATGAGGAGAACTACCCGACTCATGATCTGGAGTTGGCAGCGGTAGTTCATGCACTGAAGATCTGGAGACATTACCTGTATGGTGTTACATGTCAGATCTTCACAGACCATCAGAGTCTGAAGTACATTTTCACGCAGCGGGAATTGAATAACCGCCAGCGTAGGTGGCTCGAGCTGATCAAGGATTTTGATCTGGAGATTCTGTATCATCCGGGAAGGCGAACGTAGTCGCCGACGCCCTGAGCAGGAAGACGCCTCGAGAGCAGGCGATTGCGAGGCTGACAGTTCAACAGCAGTTACAGAGGGATTTGATCTGGTTAGAGCTGGACATCCAGTTTCCTGATGAGGATGCCCAGCTGCGTACATTAGAGGTCCTTCCTGATCTGTTGGATGAGATCCGACAGAAACAGGAGACCTGCCCGACTTTACAGAGGATCAGAGATAGGATGTCTCGGGATGAGGCACCACAGTTCCTGCTGGGAGCAGATGGAGTTTTGAGGCGCCGCGGTCGCGTCTGTGTACCTGCTGATACAGAGCTGAGACAGAGGATATTACAGGAGGCTCACTGTACACCTTACTCGGTACATCCAGGTACGAGTAAGATGTATCAGGACTTGAGACGTATATATTGGTGGGGAGGGCTGAAGCCCGATGTGGCCAGATTTGTGGCACAGTGTGCGACCTGCCAGCAGGTCAAGATCGAGCATTTCAGACCTGGAGGTGAGCTCCATCCACTTCCTGTTCCACAGAGGAAGTGGGAGGACGTCACCATGGACTTTGTGACTGGACTGAGGCTGAGCCGGAGTTTTGATGCCATCTGGGTCATAGTTGACAGACTGACGAAGACGGCACGTTTCATTCCTATTCGAGAGACGTGGCCGGTGAGCAGATTAGCAGAGGAGTACACTAGGCAGATAGTGAGACTCCATGGTGTACCGAGGACGATCGTCTCTGACAGAGATGGACGATTTACCTCGAGATTCTGGCAGCAGATTCAGACTGCCCTGGGGACGAGTTTGCACTTCACGACTGCGTTTCATCCTCAGACAGATGGTCAGTCAGAGAGGACCATTCAGACGCTGGAGGATATGCTGCGAGCTTGTGTGTTGGATTGGGGACAGGTGTGGACGGATCATCTCCCACTTGTTGAGTTCTCCTACAACAACAGCTGGCATGCATCTATTGGGATGGCCCATATGAGGCACTGTATGGACAGAGATGTCGTACTCCGTTATGCTGGGATGAGCAGAGCAGTGTCAGTGGTTTAGCACCTGATCAGATTCAGGATGATATGGCTCGAGTAGCATTGATCAGAGAGCGTATGCTGACTGCGCAGAGCCGTCAGAAGTCGTATGCTGATAGGAGGCGTAGACCTCTGGAGTTCAGAGTTGGAGCCCATGTGTGGCTGAGAGTGTCCCCGACACGAGGTGTTAGGCGTTTTGGCATTAAGGGGAAGTTGAGTCCCCGATATGTCGGACCGTTCGAGATTCTGGATCGGTTGGGAGTGCCGCTTACAGATTGCCTTGCCTCCGAGATTAGAGGGTGTTCACCCTGTGTTTCACGTGTCTCAGCTGAGGGAGTATATACCAGATCCGAGACACATCGTGAGTTATGAGGATTTGGTGGTTGAGCCGGACCACACTTTTGTTGAGCATCCGATTGCAGTCCTAGAACGAGGTACGAGACGCCTGCGTTCGAAGGACATACCTATGCTTAGGATACAGTGGTCGAGACGAGGACCTGAGGAGGCTACATGGGAGACTGAGGATAGTATCCAGAGGAACTATCCAGAGTTCTATGCAGAGATAGGTGCACCAGTAGGATCACCGAGTAGATCTTAGTACTAGCTTGGTGAGTCTTATGTGCTTACATGCTTATATGCTATGATATGTTATTTCATGCTAGCTTGTTGTGATTATGATCTTATTAGATCTTGTTGTGCTAGTATGATTTTTGTTATAGCTGGAGATGGTTCTTTCCTCCATGCTATTGGGATGTGATGTTTTGGCTAGAGATGGTTTCCTCTAGGCCTTGGACAGTATAGTTTGTTGCTGGAGTGGATGGTTTCCTCCATGCTTTGTTGAGGTTATAGAGAGAGTTGTACTCGGCTTCTGAGTCCGAGTGGTTTTCTGGATCTTGCAAGTTTTGGGGAAAACTTGTTTTTAGGGGGGTGAGATGTGAGAGCCCTTTCTTTCGGACCGAGATTGGACCATGGCCGAGATTGGCTTGGGCGAGATTGTCTTGCACCCGCGGGCACGTGTGCCGCCCCTGCGGCCCGCCCTGCCTGCCGCCTGCGGGTTACGGCGGCTGCAGCCGGTTTTGTTGACCCTTTGACCGTGCTTTACCTTCCTTACCTCCTTCGTCCACCTTGCTGAGCAAGGTTTCTTCACATTCCAATCCAGTTTCACGTCCTTCTTGCTTCTTCTTCTTCTCCTTGAGCTTGAGTTGGTTTTTCCTTGAGTTGGTAGAGTTGTGTGTGTGGTTGTGTGGCTGTTGATGCTAGTTGTGGTTGCTGAGCTTGTGGAGCCAGCTGAGTGTGCTTACTTGTGCCTGCCTAGACCTTCAGCAGTGGTAAGCTTCTTCCTCCTTGCTTCTTCATCCTTCCTTCTTCCTTGCTCCTCCTTCCTTAGCTTAGGAATAGATGTTTTGAACATAGGGTGATGTTGATATGTGTATGTTGATGCTTGTGTATGAATCTGGAAGAGAGTGGAAGGGATTGATCACGGGGAAGAGCTAAAGAGAAGCCCCGAGACTGCATTCTGCACTGTACCAAGAAGTCCGCCCCGCGGTTACCGTGTCACAGCGCCCGCCCGTCGTGGCCAGCGGCGTGCTGCGTTTGCCAGCGTCCCTTGTCACCGCCCGCGGCTACGTTCCGCCGCACCCGCGTTGCTTGCCTCCGCCCCTGCGCCCTTTGTTACGCAGGTGCGCTTTGTCCCGGGTCTACCTAAAGCTAGGTAGATCCTTTCCTTTCCTAGTTGAGCGGTAGTAGCATGCTAGGATTCGGATTTTGATGAGTATGATATGGAATGGCCGGTTAGGGCTTTGAGGTTTACGAGTTGGATATGATCCCTTATGGATCCCTTGGTCTAGGTGTGACCCTTTGTGTGATAGGAGTTTGATATCTATGTATGCTTTGTATAGGCCGTGTTATCCTCAGTTGGGAGTGGACTGAGTTGAGGTTGATCCAGTGAGACGACTACGAGGTTGAGGTAAGTCCGTGGGACTTACTTAGCTGCATTCCTTTATAGGATGTTGTGCATGAGTGGTGTGTGTGTTATATGTTTATAACATGTGTTATGATGGTCACCGACCTATGATGTATTGTTGCCCATTGTAGGGCCGTGATAACTTGCCCTTTCATCCCGCTGGGAGTCTGGGAGGTTCTTGTAGGCAGGCCAGACCTGGTAAACGGTTCGGACACTTCCCATTCCCTTAGGGTACACGGGGTAGTGTTCCAGGCACCATTCCAGCTGGTTATTGGACCCAGAGGCGAGGTTTATATTCTCGTGTCACTTATGTTTATATGGATATTATATATGAGTTGAGTTGGACTTTATAAAGATAATGAACCGGGTAAATGTATGAAAGCATGTTGATGTGTTAAGATTTCTGATGTGTGTTTGTGCTCTAGCATATTCCTATATTTGTGTATGGTTAGCTAACGTTTTTATACGTGTTGTAGATACTTTGCAGGATAGGAGAGCTGCAGAGTGATCCAGAGTGGGTGATCCGCTGAGGGCTCCGTACACTGGGGCGTATCGGGGTTATGGGTTTTTGATGGTTTTGGTTTGTTTGTACTCAGCGGTATATTGTATTACCTTTTGATCCATATATATATATATCAGTTTCATGTTTTGTTTTAATCTGTTGGTGCCTTATTGTAAGATTAGTGAAATTGTTGTCAGGCTAGGGTCAGGATCCATTGTGAGATCCTAGCCCAGTAGCACTCCGAGTCCTACGGATTTCGGGTGTTACAAAGAGAACATCTAAAAGAGGTTTGTTTTTGTCCTCTTTGTCGAGGATGATTATAGATATTATTTAATATCCTAGGTCAAAGTCACCTCCTCAAATATTGATGGTCGCAATACCTTAGGTTGGAATCACCTTAATCAAATACCTTTGGTTGGAAATTTTCTACTTGTAGGTCAACCCCGTCAAACACCTTTACTCGGAATGCCCCATCAAAATACTCCTGTCTAAAATTTCTAGTCGAAACAGCCTTGTTAAAATAACATATGGTCGAAATGTCCGAGTTAAAAAAAATCCACGTCAGAGTTCTCCGTCGTCAAAATATCCCACTTCAAAATGTTGTAGGACTACCGATCAAAATACCATTATGGGAATTCCCTAAACAAAATTTTGAACATGGAATTTACCGAACTAGTTGTAACTCTTCTATTTAAGAAATACTTACAAATGCAAGTGGACATATCAAGAGAGCATCTCAAAAGAGGTTTGTTTTCTCTTCTTTGACAAGGACGAATATAGATATTATTTAATATCCTAGGTCAGAGTCACCTCGGAAAAATATTGTTGGTCGCAATACCTTAGACGGGAATCATCTTAGTCAAATACCTTTGGCTGGAAGTTTTCTACTTGTAGGTCAACCCCGTCAAACACCCTTTAGTCGAATACCCCCATCAAAAATACTCCGGTCTAAAATTTTCTAGTCGAAATAGCCTTGTTAGACTAACATCTGGTCGAAATGTGCAATTCAAAAAAAAAATTCCACGTCAGAGTTCCCGTCGTCGAAATAAACCACTTCGTAATGTTCTAGCATAATCCATCAAAATACCATTATTGAAATTCCCTAGACAAAATTTTGAACATGAAATTTTCCGAACTAGTTATAACTCTTTTATTTAGGAAATGCTTAAGAGAACGTCTCGTTTTGAGGTTAATTTATTTTCTCCTCTTCTACAAGGATGAATATATATATTAATTTAAAATCACGTAGGCGGTACTCTAATTACTAAAAAAATTACAATTCAAATGGTCATATTTTTATAATGGATTATATGAAATAGAACCAAATAAAAATATATATAAATATTTTCTTGATTGCATGGTTTACATTAGTGAGTCCGATAGAAATGGCAATACTGATAGGTTTATAAGAAGATTATTATAGACAAAATTTAAAGTACAGAAGAGAATGCTGATTCACCTAACATTATTCATTGAATAAATAAAACGTTGCTTTTTTATTAATTTCTTTTTTTTTTTGAGTTATTTCGTCCTTTTCAAAAATATGCTAAATCAAAATTTTCTAATATCGTTTACTATATTTTGTGTTTATAATTAAATTGTTCACTTTATTTTATCCATAAAATAAAATAATTAGTTACTTTTAGCGAACCATTCAATATGATTTGTATATTATGAGTTGTTTGAGACTCATATGAGCTTTTGCAGTAATATATAGATTTTATTGATCCATGATATAATTTTATAATTTAAGAAAATTTAAAAGATGATTTATCTCCGAAATACCGGCAATTAGAAGAAAAAAAAGAAGAAGATAATAATCGATATTTTCCGAGTTTTCGTTAGTTGATATTACTTATTTTTTTGTTGGCAAATGAAAAATTGTGTTTGACACGACTAATGTTATATTACCTTTTATCGCCTCGTCGAACTGAAATCGAACCGAAACCGAACTAAACGAACCAAACCGAAACCGAACCGAAACCGAAATGAACCCGAAACCGAACCGAACTTGAAACCTGAACCTGAACCTGAATTGATTCGGTTCGGTTTTGGTTTTGGTTTCGATTTCGGTTCGGCCTTT
Source organism: Fagopyrum tataricum (assembly GCA_002319775.1). Taxonomy (NCBI): domain Eukaryota; kingdom Viridiplantae; phylum Streptophyta; class Magnoliopsida; order Caryophyllales; family Polygonaceae; genus Fagopyrum; species Fagopyrum tataricum. The sequence goes on from CM008284.1 coordinate 34,518,740, forward strand.
ACGTATTTCATCTTATGTTTTTTGTTTTATAATAATTTGCGTACAAGAGTTTTTATAAGTTATTCTTTTTTGATTAATGATTTTAAGTAATTTTTATTAAATAAAAATTAAATACTAATGCATTCACGCAAACACCCTTTAACCTACCTATATATATATATTGTACTAGCCTCTAGCCCTTCAACCTACCTATTTGGCTATTTATACTTTATGTACCTGAGGGCTCAGCCACAATTTCTACACAGTTTCTACACGGATCTATTCTTCAACCTACCTCTAACCCTTCAACCTACCTATTTTCCTCCTGATTCCGATATTGCGTTCATCTCCCTTCTCCACAGTTTCTACACGATCGACGACGTGGATGGTTGAAGATGAGATCGTCGGAGCTGCCTGTCCATTGTTATTATCCGACCACCACCACAATAAGGTAACGGATCTATTCTTCAACCTACCTCTAACCCTTCAATCTATTAGTTTTTTTAGGTTTTCAGAGATATGGTTTCCTCAAGTTATCTGTAAACTGTTGAAGTTCATTCACGGTACTTTTTGACGTCTTTGTAGTTGCAGCAACGATTGTTCAAAGAGTAAGGTAATACATGATTTACTGGGTTTTGAATGATATTGACAATGATTTACCATCTCTTAGCCTCGTCTGTTTATGCAACGTATTATGAGAGCTGTCTATATACCTTCTGTTTGCTGGGATTTGATGATAGTAATCTGTCTGTTTGCAATGTGGTATGATCATTTCATCATTTATTGGGTTTTGTTTATGATTTTCGAGACCGGCAATGATATTGATCTGTTTGTTGGGTTTTGTTTATGTACTTTGTATTGTTTTTTTTATTAATGATTTAACTAGTTTGCTCGGTTTTGTTTATTTGTAAGATTTAGATTTGCTTGTAGGTTCCATTCATCGTCTCTACTGCATAGTACCTGTGAAATTTTGTTTACATTTTCTAGTTACATGTCACTTTCAAAAAAAGTGAAACTTCCATCCAATACATATCTCGTTGATGAAAGATGCTCCTACTTGAATTTTGTGGTTTATCATGGTTGCATAGTAGTACTTGAATTTGTGGTTTATCATGGTTCCTGTTGCTCATGAATAAGATCTAGTACCATTATGCGTGAGTTTTATTCCTTTTCTTCTCTCCCTTATATACTTCTATGTTTCAGTTGTCCAACATTTTTCACATCTCCTTTTCACATTTGTACTCGTCTTAAATATTTGTGTCAATTCCGTCTTTCATACTATTGATACTTGTTCCTTTTATATGCTATGGTTACAATAAAGGATGAGAAACCGGAGGACCTAGTATGAGTTGGATGCGGTCGTGTATGGATTCCGCATCCAAACCTCCATTGTTACATCATGGATGCTGGCACACACATTTCACTTCCCTGTTTGAGAGATGACTATTACTTTGGAGGATGTTGCAATGTTGCTTGGTCTGTCCATTGAAGGAGATGTGGTTACAACTTAGTTGAAAGGTGTGCCCTTTGATGAAAATGCAGAAATGGCTAAGTGATAATTTCAGAATGCCTACAACTGCAGCGCCTGCCTCCTGTACCATTTGAGTACTCGGGATGAGCTTGCGTTCGAGTTACCACGTGAAGGAGGCCTGAACGACGACCGTTCCAACTCTTTGCAGTGGTGCTCAACTTATTGCGTGCTCAACTTATTTGAGTACTACGAGACTTGCGAGAAACAGTAGGAACCTTCAAAGCTTGTCTCTCTTTTGGATTCCTCGAGGAATCCTCTGAGGCGCTGTTTCTTATTGATCATTCACTCATGACTGCCTTAGTTGATCGTTACATCGGATTCTCTTTGACAATTGCACGTTGGCCTTCGAGTTGGATGAGCTTGATCCACCCATGTTATTCAAAGCAACACGTCCGTGTCGCAAGGTCGAATTCCAACGGTTCTTGATTGCATTGTCGAATTTCAACGGTTGTGTACAAGCTGCAAAAATACACCCAAGAGAGATATAAATGTTGACCTCAAGATTTTACAATTTCATTTCATATTTGTATATGACTCTTGTCTGTAACTATGATTTATGCTACATCATTTGAAAACTAGTTGGATATGTTTTTCAATGTAATGAAAATATATGATTTTTTTTATGTGCTTTCTCATAATCAGGCCCTTAATTTTAAAACCTGAACTTAGGTGTGGAAAATGCATATGTTGAACGGAAAAGGCACAAATGATCACATTACATTGATCATACAGTGTTTGCTCCAAGCCCACATTATGACTCTCACATCTCCAAGCCTGCAGATGACGAATTGAATTACACCAATATTTAGTTCATGCATCTCTTTAAACAAACTTTATAAATTTTAAATCTAATATCATTACTATGTTTTTTAATAAATAAAAATACATACTAATTTAGGGACTTAACCTTTAAATCTAATATCATTTACTAGGGGTAAGTCCAAGACTTGACCCTGGCAATGAGTTTGTCAATAAGTGGTCACCCACATTAAACCCAGAGGCAGCACACAGTTGAAAACCTAAGTGAGTTTATTTGCAGAAAGGAAGCTTAGAAGTTTAGTGAATGTTCAGAAAGGAAGATGAGAGATTTGTTGAAGTCAGATGGAACCTGCATAACAGCATGAACAGAAGAGAGTTTATTTGCAGAAGATCATGAGATCATCAGCAAAACCTAAGTGAGTAAGCTTAGAAGTTTGGCATTTAGGGTGGTAGCTGAAGCCCTTGGTGTTCGAAAGATCAGAGATTATTCGAAAGAGATAATCAAGCACAATTACAAAGAGATAAAGGGAGAGGTAATGTCGGATGGGAAATTGAGACCGAGGAGGTAGTTGTGGAGGAAAGACCAATTTACAGATTCAAAAGCTTTGTTGAAGTCGATTTTCATACAACACATGGGCGGGGAGAATACAATGTTTCATTTTCCTCCCGGGACGAAGGCATTTTGACCGAGGAGGTGATGCAGGTTTGAACCGATCAACTAGTAACTTGGCAATGGTTTTATATAGGGTGTCTCAGACACCGATGATGGTGGAAACTCCACCATTGCTGACTACGAGTAAGGATTTGGAGGATCCTAATAGTAATGATCAGTATGATAAGCACAAAGATAGTGGCACAAACACGGTTATGGTCGAAATTACTACAAAAATATGATCAGATGGCAACGGTGATCAGCTACAAATCAGCCATGAATTTGCCACTTTAAAAGCAACGGCAAAGCCACAGTTTGTCTTCGGCCACAACAATAGCCAGGGTTTGAGAGATTCATGGCTATTTTTGCCGAAACTAAATACAGCAACTGGTCAACCGTGGCAATTAGTCATGGACTACCAACAAAAGTTATGCCGTAAGTATTTAGCCACGAACATGTTGTTGCCATTGAAACGTGTCCATTCAGATATGAGCAATGCTCTAAGGCTAAAATAGGTGGTCAAATATTTATTGTGATAAATATTCTATATAATTCTAGTTAAATAAAATCACCCATTATAATAATTTACTTTTTTTATCCTATATTAAAACATAATCATAATTAATATTATTATTATATAAATAATAATAATAACAACAACAATAATATTATATCAACCAACAAAACAATAGGACCTTTTTTACCTGAAGAGAACATAAACAATAAAAACAAAATCTCAAATTTCCACAGTTCACCGGCGTCGACAACACCGGTGAACTGGTGGACTAGAGTGAGATTGATGGAGATCTGAGCCTTAAACAAGAGATGTGATGAGGCAAGATTGAAGAGAGAGTTCGGGGTATTTTGTATGTTATAAAATGCCTAGTTTATGAAAAAAAATCAATAGTAATATACTATTTTACTGTTTATATTAGTAATATAATTATATATAATTTAATTGAGACCTTATTTTAACGGTGAATTTGAATAAGTATTAAGTAGTGAAGTATATGATTTTTTATTTAATGTCAACGTATGCATGAATTAAATCAAGTTGTGATCGATGATTATCATATGATTATAACATTATACTAAAGTCATAATATTAAATTAAAATAAAATTTATTTTATAAACAATCATGCATATATCTCATAGTTTATTTTCTTGATTCTTTGGTAGAAAAAAATTAAAGTAATGGGATGGTGTTCTAGTCCAAGGTAGAAAACAAAATTCAAATTTAAAAACACTTCTAAAAAGGTTTATTATGTGTTTGGTAGGAGATTATAGGGATTATTTTAGATTATTTAAAGGAGATTATTTTCTTTAAGTGTTTGGTAGTATATGTGTCCCTGAATCATGAGAATTCAGAGCGTTATTGGCTAGAATCTCAATGTGGATCCCGACATTAGTTTGACAACAATAACTACGGACCTTGCAACAAGACACAAATATTAAAAGACAAATCAGTATAAAAGATAACAATAAGTTTTAAAAGACACAACGACAATCAATATCCGGAATGGAAAAATCTAAGTACGACAAAATAAACTGCATAACCAATCCACAATCCTAGTACGGAAACCCAGCTAACCACTTCACTCCGATTTTTAGCATGGAGGCATTCTAGAACCTCCTAAAAGATAGTTCGGTGATGTTGAGATGTCTTTTCGATTGTTATTGCAGGGTTTGAATTCTTGCTTGATTTTCATCAATAATGTGAAAAAAATTCAACCTAACAACAATCATCACATAACAGTTATGACGCTCACGTTTGTTTCGTCTACGTGTAGTGTTGAGGATTAAAGTTACAAAATTTCTTTTTATTTCCATTACCATTAAAATAAATTTTCAATTTAAATTAGATACAAGTCATACAACCTTTATAACTAGACAAATTTTATTTAAGATATATTTTACTTTCATTTTGATCACAACTTCTATTTAAATTATATTTTTCCTCTTATTGTGATCTCATTTCCTCTTTTAATTTTTTTTTTCAAACGAAGTTCTATTAAATTAGATTTTAATCCAAGTATTTGATAAATAAAATACAGAAATTTCAATTTCAAAATTTTTTTAAAAATAAATAAATTGTTTATATTAGATCAACCGTACAAGGTACCGAAATTAAACAAAATTAACATGAGTATATAACAATTAAATCAACATTTTTTTTAGATTAACTTTTATTTTCTTAACGATTTAGTTTGTTAAATTTCCTATTTTGTTTATTTAAGAAAATTCCTATTTATTTTGATAACCAATTGTCCCACATCGATTAGATTAACTCTGAGTTTTACTAAATATATTACAATTATAAAGTTTTTGCGATTGAGAATAATTTCATTGACAGTCTAATAGGCTCCATAAATATGCAGTTGGATATGGAGGCTATGGCTGATCTTGAAATATGAAATTACATAAATCAGCAACTTTCTTGATAACTCTTCATCTTGACATAAACAGCATGCTGAGTAATACGAAATAATAGCTACTACAGCCATACACGAGACAATGAATCTCGAGTTATAAAACAAGCAGGAAACTTGAAATCACCCTTAGAGGCAAGATCATCAATCCACAGCTTTGATGCACAGACGCAACAAGTAGTAACTGATAATATGAATATTGCAAAGATTTCATTGACAGTCTAACAGCATTCTCATAAGAGCAAAACATACCCATTTGCACCCTCTTGAGATTTTTCTGTCCAGAACTGGAAAAGTATGTCATTGAATTACAAAAAGATAATCAGATTCAGATAAGATAACAAGTAAAACTTTAATCAGTAAGATTAACTCAAAATATACCTTGTCTCTACTCATATATAAACTATCTCTTCCTTTGCATAAGATCGAGCATTGGCATCATCCATCAAAATCAAGCTTTCCTCGTATACATGTCCACTTAAAATCAGAACAAACTTCTCCTTAATGCAATGGGTCTTTTCCACTGGCTAGGACCATATGGAGAGAGTTCCACAAATGAAGGTTGGTGTATATCAATATTATAAAAAACCACTTCGAATACTATAAAGCTTCTTCCATGAATTAACAACACCGTGCTCTTCCATCACCCATAGATCAATCCGACGTTCAAACTCAATGCCAACTCCCGAAAACAACTTCACTGCTACAGCGAGCATGCCGCCATACTCCAAAATCTCTTCTTCTTCTGGGAAATTCCATGAATACTCACCTTCTGGGGGAATATTTCTTCTGGCAGCTCCATTGTTCTGAAATTTTCGCTCTCACAATCAAACACAAACATCTCGATTCCGATTTACAAAACAAGAATCAAAGAAGAGTTCCATTTACAAAACAACTGCTTCTACTTGTTATGGTACTCGAAAAAAATGGACATTGATGGAGGTTAGCAGCGATTCCGACTCTCCAAAGACCTTTCTTGTATGAGTATATCTCATAAGTAGGTTGGAGGGGAAAGTATGCTATTGATGTATGCAGTAGGGATCCAAATTCTCACAACCTTGAAATCATTGTTAGCACTGTCGTAAACCAAAGCCTATAGCATGACAACCAAACACATCGATTCTTCTTAAGGCATCCTCATCTGGATCATTAAAGTGAGAGTCCAAATTCAGCCAAGGGAGAGAGACATACTTATGAATTGAGGTTTCCAAAGAATGGTGGAATCGAAGGAGGATTGCACGGAATAGGAAATACAGATTACGCCGTGAATCACATCAACAAAATCGAAATATTTGAGTAGAAAATCATCCACATACTGAAAGGGGAAATGTAATTTATGCTTGAAAGAATGTTGAGGACGGCATAGAACGAAGGATTCAGGACTTCGGTCATCGAACTTATCCACTAGGAGGTAGGGTTTAAGTTTAGCAGGATAGTGGAGGAAGTGATCATGGAAGAGTGGTGGAGGTTGACCATGAACGAGGATGAGATTGTAGAGTTCCACGACTTACAAAAACATCGGAATCGGCATAGGCTTTGACCGGTATCTTAACCAGATCTCCTTTCGCCATAGATTTCATCTATCAAGTTGAACGTGCCCAAATCGTAGGGAGATTAATCAAGCGCGGCGAACTGCTACGGAGCTTCATTCACAAATTCGATGGATGGTGGAAATGAAGAAATTTTGTGTTGAAAGGACGATTAGGAACCAACTAATCGATAAGTTGCGGCTAAAACTTCATTCTAGGGTTTTCGTATTATGCATATAAATTTTTTTTAAATATTGAATTAATAAAAACTGCTAAAACTTCATTCTAGAATTCGCTAATCAAACATTATGACTTAATCGAAAATTTTTCGATCTTCAAATCGTCAGTTAAGTAGATATAATAAAAACTGCTAATCTTCAAAAATATGCTATAAGATACCAAATCCCATATTCGCTCATGTAGTTCATAATTTTCTAAGGAATAAAAAATCTAAATATCAAGTAATCTTAATTTACATATCTACGTCAAGTGTATCTTTATCATATGCAAATTTATATTTATAGAAGTTATATTTATTTATAATTTATATAAAATTAGTTTTGTTTTACATTAAATAAAATATATGTTTGTCATAAATTTGTTTTATTTTAAATAAAATTATTTTTAGATAAAATAATAGGTATATCGTTATCACAATACTGGTTTATCTAAATTATATATAACTATTTACATAAAATGTATCTTACTTTATATTGACGGACATAATTATAATTTACACATTCCATTAGTCTTATCTTTATCATATATATATACCTAAAAAAGTTTAGTTTATCCTTCCTATAGGAAAATATTTAGATAAAATCTTTATTATTTTAGTTTCTTTCTATCCTAAGTAATTAGACATATAAATATAGAGGAGGACTAGCTTGGCTCTTAATATGCCTTCATATCCCCGTTAATAACTGAAGCAAAATAGTGCTTCAACACTTTATCAGATTTTCCATGAATTCTCAAATTCTTTCCTTTTGCTGCGTCAATGAATGCAAACTCCGAAGCGTTTTCAAGTCATGGAATTCTATAATTTCATCGTCTTTCTTCATCAAACTTTCACGGCGTCAACAATTCCGTTTGTCGAAAAACCCTACTTATTACATACAATTCATGTCGCCTTCCATCTCTATCATCCTCAAGAACTTGTTCACCATCTCAGAAACTGTGCGTTTTCCTTTGGAACTCCACGTTATTCCGATTTCGAGGTTGTTGATGTGATCCATGGCGTAGCATGTGTTTCTCACTGTAAGAGCTTTTCATTTAAATACACCTTTATTGTAATCCAACGATTCTCAAGTACATTATCGTGCCTCAGCCCCCTGAGAAGGCGGAGGAGTCTATAGAGTTTGGTTTCGGTTACCATATTTGAAGAATGATTTTTAAGGTTGTACGAGTTGAAATCTCTTCTGTTGATTCGATAAGTTTTGATGTATTCTCATCTCAACTAGGTTTATGGAGGGAGGTAATAGTTGATAATTAACATAAAATCCTATCGATTAATCACCACTACGAGTTGTTTCTTGAATGGAACGATCCATTGGGTCGTTTTAAACCGAAATAGATTTTCCAGGAGAAATGAACTGGCTTAATCCCGAAACAATATCTGTGAGCACAAAGATTTAAAGTATTCGGGGATGCTTTCAGTATTGATGTACTCTCGATCGGAAAATAAGTATCTTCTTGAGCTTTGGGTGATGGTCTTGATGGATGACTATATGGTTGGAAGAAGCTCTTTTAGGGTTCTGGAAGCGATTCTTGTTGAATCCCATGGTTTAGTCCCAGAGAGGTGTTTGAAACCATACGTGCAAATGCTGTGATTATGTTGAGGGAAGATGGTGATGTCGAGATCCGAAATTGTCGAACTTACACTTACTTTATTTTTATTTAATTAGGATGCTTTAGAATATTCATGTGCAATTGGTACCGATTTTTTGTCCAAGTTTGAGCTCCGTGGATATTTTTCAGATAGAGAAAACTTATTGGGTGGGCTCGGTATATGGCCAATTCATGAATTTTGTGTTGGTCATAAAAAAATCATGGTTGGATAGAAGGGGGTTTCGTATCTTACAATTGACATGTGATAGACACGGAGATGTTATAAAGTTGAAAGATGTTGATCCCGATCATGTTCCAAGTTCTAGTCGGAAGAAGAATTCGAAGAAGTGTAAGTGCAAGTTTGAACTTGAGGGGGCACAACTTGAAGAAGAGAAATGGTCATTGAGGGTTGTATGTGGAGTCCACAACCACGTAATTTCGTCGGTTCTAAGAGGTCATGCATATCCAGAACAATTGACTCCCACACAGGCAAAAAAGTAGAGCGTGAATTGAGTGTTGGGTTAAAACCATGTGCGGTTTTGAAATCCGTGCAATTAGAGGATCCTGACAATGTCACCACAATCCGGCACATATACAATGCCGGTTTGAAGATTAGAAAGGTACAAGCCCAAGAAGAGGGTCGTTGCAACAAGCACTTCATACGATTAAAGAACGGGGATATTACGTTAATGCGAGGAGAAGTACGGAATATGATGAGGTGATTGATTTCCTTATAGCACATCCCGATTCGAGGCATTTACTCACCATGTTTCCTTATGTTATTGTGATGGACTCGACGTATAAAACCAACAAGTAAGTTTACAGTCTTGTTTTTACTTTGTTTCATAAACTCTATCATCTTGTCATACATAACTTTAAATTAATATTTTGTTTGTTTTACTTTTAGATACAATATGCCATTGTTGGAGATAGTCGGCATCACAAGCACAAAGATGACGTTTGCAATTGCTTTTGTATTCATGGCACACGAGAGCAGATATCACTACAAGTGGGCTTCAAGGAGGGTCCGGTATTTGTGCTACGGAAAAATCCCGGAGGTGATTGCCACCGATCGTGAGCTAGGTCTTATAAGCGCCTTGAGGGTAGTATTTCCCGAGGTGAAGCATATCTTGTGCACGTTCCACATAAAGTCCAACATTGTAAGTAGAGTGAGTGTCATATTGCGGTGTAAGAAAGCAAGAGCCGATGTCCCAATGTCATGCCTTGTTCGAATCGAGATCAAATGAAGCTTCCAACGGCCGTTTGTTGGAAATGAGGAACCATTGGCATGCATATCCAAGGTTAATGAATTACCTCGAGACTACTTGGCTGACCCCCTACGAGGAAGCAGTTGTTCGAGCTTAGTGTGATATGAGTCATCATTTTGGCACAAGGACGACAAATGCGTAAGAATGTTTAATAATGTTCTCTTCCTTCTCATATTTTTAAAGTTTGTTTGATGGTAATTTTTTTTTTTGTAGGTGTGAGTCCGCGCACAAGTTACTGAAACAAACTCTGGATACAAATGTTGTAGGATTTCAATTGGTGTGTGACAACATACATTTGTTGATCACGGATCAAATTCAGAAGTTACAAGCTTCTTTGGAGTGCACCGTACACATATTCTAAGGTAAGATCGGATGAGGATTACTTGATGACGCAATGATATGGTGAAGGAGTTGACTTCGAAAAGGTAAATATATTCTTAGGTAATCATTTGATTTTAATATTTAATTATCACACCCTTTATATTAATGACTTAATTTGAGATTTTGATCCATGCAGTGCACGTACACATACCCTTCAATGAAGTGGCCATTAATGTTAATAGGACGATTAGGTCTCCGTTTACATGAAGATGGTGATGGAGTTACCTACTGTTGCATGTGTTGCAGCCACATATTATCAAGTTGTCCTAGTTGTTGTTGGTCTTTGCGCACACACAAATCTGCCTATGACGACGGTCACTCCTAACCAAGGTCTTCCTACAGTGATCCGTTCGATAACACTTATATCAGGGGACACACAATTTGTACCGGTTAGTCGGCGTTATACGTTTTCTCACTTTAACTTAATTAAACTCAATCTGTATTAACCTTTTGTTTTGATTATATTTTGTAGGTTTGGTTGAAAGATAATGCCCCATTACCAGATTTGCATTATACGTGGAAAGACCATCACGATCAAGTGTTGAAGGATGGATGCGCCGTTCATTAATGAAGAATATCTCATCATCTTGAGCTATATTGTATTGAGTGTCCACCGAGCATGGCGAAGACATTCCACCTTAGACATTATATATATTTATGTTGAGCTTTTTTTTGTAGCTTTGTATTTAGTTAATTATTTTAGTGAAATGACTTTAAACTTTAAATTATTTTTATCAAACAACAAACATGAAATAGTGAACTACACTAATGATCCAAACATACTCATATTGTAACACCCAAATCTGCGGGACTCGGGGGTGCTACTAGGCTAGGATCTCACAATGGATCCTGACCCTAGCCTGACAACAAGTTCACTAGATCTTACAATAAGGCACAAATAGATTAAAACCAAACATCAAACTTTAATACAAATATCAAAAGGTATACAAACACCGCTGAGTACAAACCAAAACATGTATCTATACATAACAAAGTCATCCCATATCCCACGCACCATCCTAGTGTACGGAGCCCTCAGCGGATCACCCATCTGGATCACTCTGCAGTTCTTCTAACCTGCAAAGCATCTACAACACGGTATATAACCGTTAGCTAAACCATTCATATATAAGATAATGCATAAGCACAAAAGTCATGGAATCATAAACAAATAATCATGCTGTCATATAATTACCCGGTTAATCATCTTTATATAGTCCAACACTCAAATCATATATATATATATATATATATATATATATATATATATATATATATATATGTATATATGAATATATGTGTGACACGAGGAATATATAATTCTTGCCTCTGAGTGTTATTGCCAGCTGGAGTGGTGTCGGCACACTTTCCCGTATACCCTAAGGGAGTGGTAAGTGTCCATCTCGTATACCAGATCTGACCTGTCTACAGAGAACCTCCCAGACTCCATTGCGGGATGAAAGGGCCTGTTGTCACGGCCACTACAATGGGCGGTCAATAAACCATAGGTCGATAATAATCAACATCGCATGCTATCAAGCATATATCACACACCACTCATGCAAACATCCGATATAAGGATGGTAGCTCAGTAAGTCCTATGGACTTACCTCAACCTCAAGATATCCTCAACCACGATCAACTCCAATCCGGAGAACAACACTGCCTAATAACAAGGCATAAAGAGAGATCAAATCTCCTATCAATCATAGGGGTCACACCTAGACCCAAGGGATCCATAAGGATCATATCCAACCTATAAAACTCAACAACCTACTAACCCTCAAAGCCATAACCGGCACATTTGATACCATAATCATCCTCATCCTATCCTCATACACTAGCATGCCACTAACCCACTCATACTAGGAAAGGAAAGGATCCATACCACTCTAGTAGGTTCTGCACAAGACGCACCTGCGTGACAAGAAGGACGCAGGGCGAAGCACCGGAGGCGCAGGCGTGGCGGCACACAAGTAACGCATGGGCGGCGGCACTCTCATGCAGGGACGGTGATAGTGCCGAATGTGATTCCCGCCTCCTCTTCGGTTCTTCACTTGATGATTTCACGTCTTCAGCATCCAACAATCAAACACATACATATATATACACATATGAACATCAATACATGCCTAGGAGATCTAACACACAAGATTCAACTTGTGAAATCCTAAGCTAAAAGGGAAGAAGGAAAGAAAGAAAGAAGAAGAAGAAAAACTCACCACTGCTATGATCCTAAGAAGAAGGAAATGATCAACACTAACACAATTCATCTGGCTCTCACAACACAACATCCACTCATCATCATCAACAACCTCACACAACTTTTTAAAACCAAGGAGAAACACAAGAAGAAGATCAAGGAGAAAGAAGGAGGAAAGAATGACGTGAGGTAGCTGGAAAAGTGAAGGAAACCGTTCATCTTGAAGCAAAGAATGGTTATAAGGGAGAGAAGAGTAAAGCATGGTCATAAGTCAACAATGCCGGCTGCAGCCGCAGGAAACCGCAAGGGCAGACTCCCTGAGCCGTAGGGCGGAACACAGGACACCCGTAGGGGCGGCTAGTCCTGTCTCAGCACCTAAAGACTAAGGCTCTTACATCTCACCCCCTAAAAACAAGTTTTGTCCCGAAACTTGTGAAATCTCAAATCCTCTCGGACCTATATGTCGAGGTATAACTCTCTTTATCGGAGACATCACATCTCCGCTCATAAGGTATCAACCTATATCACTCTATAACCTCAAACACAGGCATGGAGGAAATCATCATCTCCAGCAACAAGATCACTATACTATCCAAGGCATAGAGGAAAACCATCTCTAGCCAAACTATCATCACATCACAAGGGCATAGAGGAAAACCATCTCTAGCTGTATCATACTCATAACATAAGGGTATGGAGGAAAAACATCTCCAGCGAAACTATGTCCACCAAGAATAGCATGGAGGAATAACCATGTCCAGCTAAACCCTAATCGTATCTCAATAGCATGGAGGAAAGAACCATCTCCAGCTATAATCATCAATCGCGCTAGCACATCAAGATCTAATAAGATCATATATCACATCATAACTAGCACGAAAATAAACACATCATAGCACATAAACACATAATCACAACACTCACCAAGATAGTACTAAGATCTACTCATCGATCCTACAGGTACATCTATCTCGGCGTAAAACTCCGGATAGTTCCTCTGAATACTATCCTCAGTCTCCCATGTAGCCTCATCAGGTCCTCGTCTCAACCACTGTATCCTCAACATTGGAATGTCCTTCGAACGCAGGCGTCTCATACCTCGTTCTAGAACTGCAATCGGATGCTCAACAAAAGTGTGGTCCGGTTCGACCACCAAATCATCATAACTCACAATGTGTCTCGGATCTGATCCCTCAGCTGAGACACGTGAAACACAGGGTGAACACCCTCTAATCTCGGAGGCAAGACTAATATGTATGCTGCACTCCCTCGATCCAGAATCTCGAACGGTCCGACATATCGGGGGCTCAACTTCCCCTTAATGCCAAATCGTCTAACACCTCGTGTCGGAAACACTCTCAGCCACACATGAGCTCCTACTCTGAACTCTAGGGGTCTACGCCTCCTATCTGCATATGACTTCTGACGACTTGTGCAGTCAGCATCCTCTCTCTAATCAATGCTACACGGGCAACATCATCCTGAACCTGATCAGGTGTCAAACCACTAACACTGCTAGGCTCATCCCATCATAACGGTGTGCGACATCTCTGTCCATACAATGCCTCATATGGGGCCATCCCAATTGATGCATGCCAACTGTTGTTGTACGTGAACTAACTAGTGGGAGAGGATCCGTCCACACTTGTCCCCAGTCCAACACACAAGCTCACAACATATCCTCCAATGTCTGAGTGGTCCTCTCTGACTGTCCATCTGTCTGAGGATGGAATGCAGTCGTGAAGTGCAAACTCGTCCCAAGGGCATTCTGAATCTGCTGCCAAAACCTCAGGTAAATCACTCATCTCTGTCTGAGACGATCGTCCTCGGTACACCATGAGTCTCACTATCTTCCTAGTGTACTCCTCAACCAATCTGCTCTCACTGGCCACGTTTCCCGAATAGGGATAAAATGTGCCGTCTTCGACAACATGTCTACTACAACCCATATGACAAAAGCTCTTGCTCGGTCTCAAACAGTCACAAAATCCATGGTGACGACCTCCCACTTCCTCTGCGGTATAGGCAGTGGATGGAGTTCACCTCCAGGTCTACAATGCTCGATCTTGACCCGCTGACAGGTCACACACTGTGCCACAAATCTGGCCACGTCGGGCTTTAGCCCTCCCACCAATATGAGCGTCTCACATCCTGGTACATCTTACTCGTACCTGGGCACTGAGTAAGGCGTACAGTGAGCCTCTTGTTATATCTTCTGTCGCAAATCCGCGATAGCGGGTACACAGACACGACCGCGGCGTCTCATCACTTCATCTGCTCCTATGGAGAATTGTGGTGCCTCACCACGGGACATCTTCTCTCGATCCTCATCAATGTCGGGCAGGTCCCCTGCTTCTGTTCGATCTCACCCAACAGATCAGGGAGAACCTCTAAGTACTCAACTGGACGTCCTCATCAGGAAACTGGATGTCCAACTCTAGCCACAACAAATCTCTCTATAACTGAGGCTGAACTGTCAGTCTCGCAATCGCCTTCTCTCGAGGCGTCTTCCTGCTTAGGGCGTCGGCGACAATGTTCGCCTTCCCCGGATGATACAGAATCTCCAGATCAAAGTTCTTGATCAACTCAAGCCACCTAAGCTGGCGGTTATTCAATTCCTGCTGCGTGAAAATACTTCAGACTCTTGTGGTCTGTGAAGATCTGACATGTAGCACCATACAGGTAATGTCTCCAGATCTTCAGTGCATGAACTACCGTGCCAACTCCAGGTCATGAGTAGGGTAGTTCTCCTCATACGTCTTCAGCTGTCTAGACGCATATGCAATCACTCTGCCTCGCTGCATCAACACACATCCCAACCCTAGCTTGGATGCATCACTATAAACCACAAAATCATCTGTGCCCTCCGGCTGTGCTAAGATAGGAGCGGAAGTCATACGTCTCTTCAGCTCCTCAAAACTCTACATACACTGCTCAGACCATACAAACCTGGTGGTCTTCCTCAACAAACTCTTAAGTGGACGGGCAATCACAGAGAATCCCTTCACAAAGCGTCGGTAAAAGCCGGCTAGGCCAAGAAAGCTACGTACTTCCTTGACGTTCGTCGGTGTCATCCATGCTGCCACTGACTCGATCTTCGCCGAATCAACCTTGATCCCCTCGGCGGAAACAATATGACCCAGGAATGCTACCTCTGGCATCCAGAACTCGCACTTAGAGAACTTAGCATAAAGTTCTCTATCTCGTAAAACTCGTAACACAGTGCTCAGTTGTCCTTCATGTTCCTCTCTGCTACGAGAGTACACCCAAGAATATTATCTGTGAAGTCTACCACAAACTGATCCAGAAAGTCGATGAATATGTTGTTCATCAAATCCATGAAGACTGCTGGGGCATTCGTAAGCCCAAATGGCATCACTACAAACTCGTAGTGTCCATATCGGGTCCTAAATTACGTCTTGTGCACATCTTGCTCTCTCACCCTCAGTTGGTGATACCCTGAGCGAAGGTCAATCCTGTAGAACATCGCCTCTCCTTGAAACTGATCTAGCAAGTCGTCAATACGGGGCAATGGATACTTGTTCTTGATGGTCACCTTGTTCAACTCTTTGTAGTCAATGCACTGTCTCAACGATCCGTTCTTCTTCCGCCGAAGAGGACAGGTGCTCCCTATGGGGATACACCAGGGCAGATGAATCCCTTCTCAGCCAACTCCTCGAGTTGCTTTTATAGTTCCAACATCTCGACAAGAGCCATACGATATGGGGCCTTCGAGATCGGTCTCGTACCAGGCTCCAACTCAATGCCAAAGTCCACGCTCCTTTGAGGCGGCAAACGGGACGGCTCAGCAAACACATCTGTAAACTCACAGACCACTAGAATATCCTCTAACGCTGTACTCTCCCCATATTTCATGGCATAACACCATAAGTCCCACAACCCTGTGCAATCAATCTCGTTGCCCGTACCGCACTAATCACTATGCTTGACTTCCCAAGGTCCCAACCTCGGAAAACCTCTATATGACCTAACTCGTAGAGAGTGTCACAGTCCTCCTACCTACATCTAATACTGCATGATGCCTATCCATCCAATCCATACCTAAAATGACTTCCTCATGCTCTAACGGCATAACAAAGAAGTCAGCTAGTAACACACGAGTCCCTACACAAATGGGAAAATCACGGATCTCACGGGTAACTCTGACCCTACTACCATCGGAACCCTATATTAAAGGTATCCCCTCAGTCGTAGCTAGACTCAAATGCTCAACACATGCATCAGATATAAATGAATGTGTAGCACCCGTATCAAACAAAACTCTAACAGGTAAACCATGAATCAGAATGGTACCTGTAGCAGCCGGTGCAGCTGGATCCTCTACACTTCTCAACTCAAAAACTCTACCCTGTGCTCCTCTGTGTCAGTGGTACTCCCACCACGACCTCTACCTCTACTCGACCCAGGAGCAGATCCTTGAGTAGTAGGACGATCCGGGACTCTTTGTTGTCCCTGTGTCTACTGCTGAGGTGGCCTCATGCCCACCTCCTACTCACCAGCAGGAGAAGAACCTGTTGTGATGAAGCCCCGCCCTGTCTACAGAAGACAACTCTGTGACCTGGTCTGCCACAAGTGTAGCAAGTCAGTGACGGCCTCGTGCACTCTGGTCGTATATGTCCATAACCACCACAGTTGAAACACTGTAGTCCCTTATCTGCAACCGGTGCAGATGAGGGGTAACTCTGGCGTCTCTGGCCTCGCCCGAAACCAGCAGCTCTACCAGTACCACTGTCTGCCCAGTACGTTTTCTCTTCTCAGACCCCGGTCTGAGAAGCTTTCCGCTGTCCAGCCCGCTCTCGCTCATAGTCTAAAGCTCTAGCCTGATAGTTCATCAGGGACTCACAGTGAAATCCCGCCATATAGGTCCAGGTGGTATCCCTCAGTCGTCGGAGAAGAGATATACATGCTGATCTGCAAGAGGTGCAATTGGACCCAGCAAAGCTAGCTCCTCCTAAAATCTCCTAATAGCCTCAGAGACTGGTACATCCTCAAATCCAGCCTCAACAAAATCCCGCAGTTTCTCCCTCCTCAATGAGGCAGGGCAAAAACGCTCTCTGATCATAATAGAGTCTGTACTAACTCTATCTGTCTATCTGTTGGACATCTAGTAGACTCAAGGGCTGAGTCTACATGTCCGATCCACAACTCCACCTCTAACCCCCCCACCTTCTTAGAGAAAGGGGGTACTCCCATATGATGAAATGCGTTCGACCAAATATTTGGTCGAGGCCCTCTATGCTCCTCTGGAACTCGATTAATCTCAGTAGCACGTGCCGGTACAGCTGGCACCTGAGTAACTCCATGGGATCTCTCAGATGATCCCTCTTGTGCCGGCAGATCCGGAGCACATCTACCTGCTCGGGCAGATTCCTCAACTCGTCGATATACGTACGGAACTCAGGTTCCCCATAGAGACATGATCCGAGTCATCTGACTAGACTCGCTGTGGTCTCTGTCTCCCAGCCATACCGTTCCCAGTCTCAGGAACGACACTCTCAGCAACATCCTCATGGACCTCCTCCGTTGCAGGTGGATCCACATCGGGAATCTAACCCTGTCCTATCGCTACTAGAGGAAGAGAGGGTCTACCCTATCTCGTCCAACTGTAGATAAGGCTCTAGTCCGAACCATCTGCAGGGTATAAACCTAACTTAGAAGGCTATATATATGCCATATGTATAGATATATATAGAGTCAATCACAACATCACATAAGTTGGATACGATCCTTATGGATCCCTTGGGTTTAGGGTTTAGTAGATTATCGAGGTTTATAAGTTGGACTCGCTGTGATCTTTGTCTACCAGCCATACCTTTCCTAGTATGAGCGGGTTAGTAGCATGCTAGTATATGTATGAGGATAGGATGAGGATGATTATGATATGGATATGTGCCGGGTATGGCTTTGAGGTTTAGTAGATTATCGAGGTTTATAAGTTGGATACGATCCTTATGGATCCCTTGGGTCTAGGTGTGACCTCTTTGATTGATAGGAGATTTAATATCTCTTTATGCCTTGTTATTAGGCAATGTTGTCCTCCGGATTGGAGTGGATCGTGTTTAGGAGTACCTTGAGGTTGAGGTAAGTCTGTAGGACTTACTTATCTACCATCCTTATATTGGATGTTTGCATGAGTGGTGTTTGTTATATGCTTTATATCATGCGATGTTAATTATTACCGACCTATGGTTTAGTGACCGCCATTGTAGTTGTCGTGACAACTTGCCCCTTCATCCCGCAGAGGAGTCTGGGAGGTTCTCTGTAGTCAGGCCAGATCTGGTATACGGGACGGCACTTACCACTCCTTATGGTATACGGGATGGTGCTCCTATACCACTCCAGCTAGCTATAGCACTCAGAGGGCGAGGATTATATATTCCTCGTGTCACATATATTCATATTCATATATATATATATATATATACGCAATTTGAGTGTTTGACTTTATAAAGATAATTAAACGGGTAAATGTGAGACATGATTATGTGTTTATGATTCCCTTACTTGTGTATGTGCTTATGCATTATCTTATATATATATGAATGGTTAGCAAACGGTTTTATACCGTGTTGTAGATAGTTTGCAGGTTAGGAGAACTGTAGAGTGATCCACACGGGGTGATCCGTTGAGGGCTCCGTACACTAGGTCTATGCGAGGGATATGGGGTGATTTTTGTGATGTACGTATATATATTTTATTTTGTACTCAGTGGTACTTTTGTAAACCTTTCGATATGTATATATTACAGTTTGATATTTGGTTTTAATCTATCTGTGCCTTGTTGTAAGATCCAGTGAACTTGTTGTTAGGCTAGGGTCAGGATCCATTGTGAGATCCTAGCCAGTAGCGCCTCGAATCCTACGGATTTGGGGTGTTACAAATTTGGTATCAGAGTCTTAGGTTAACAACAATGGAATTTGCAATCTACAATAAAGGTCGAATAGATAAATAAACAAAACCCGAAAGGGGTCTAACTTTTCAAAAGATTTTGGTTTTAAATGAGTACAAAAATGTTTTGGATAGTGTGTACGGAAATCCATAACCCCTGAGGACCTCGACAGTATATATATATATATATATATATATATATATATATATATATATATATATATATATATACTTATGTGATGTTGTTATGTGATGTTGTGATTGACCTTATATATATCTATACATATGGAATATATATAGCCTTCTAAGTTAGGTTTATACCCTGCAGATGGTTCTCGGACTAGAGCCTTATCTGCAGTTGGACGAGGCAGGGTAGACCCCTCTTCCTCTAGTAGTGATAGAACAGAGTCAGATTCCCGCTGCTGATCCCACTTGCAGCGGAGGAGGTCCTTGAGGATGTTTGTTGAGAGTGTCGTTCCTGAGACTGGGAACGGCATGGCTGGAGACAAAGACCACACGAGTCTAGTCAGATGACTCGGATCATGTCTCTATGGGGGACCTGAGTTCCGCGCGTACATTAGATGAGTGGAGGAGGCTGCTAGAGCGGGTAGACGTGCCCTGGATTTTCCGGCACAAGAGGGATCGTCTGAGAGATCCCATGGAGCTACTCAGGTGCCAATTGTACAGGCACGTGTTGCTGAGATTGCTCGAGTTCGGAGGAGCATAGAGGGCCTCGACTAGATACTTGGTTGAAGGCATTTCCTCAAATGGGAGTACCCCCTTTCTTTGGGAAGGTAGGGTTTGAGGTTGAGCTGTGGATTGGACATGTAGACTTAGCCCTTGAGTCTATTAGATGTCCAGCGGACAAAACATTAGAGTTAGTGTAGACTTTATTCCGAGACTTGGCGCAATATTGGTGGAGATCTGTACGGGGTCAGGTAACCAGTTATGACCAGATGAGGAGTATGATCAGAGAGCGTTTCTTCCCTGCCTCATTGAGGAGGGAGAAACTGCGGACTTTGTTGAGGCTGGCTTTGAGGACGTACTAGTCTGTGAGGCTATCAGGAGATTTCAGGAGGAGCTGACTTTGTTGGGTCCAGCTACACCTCTTGTAGATCAGCATGTGTATCTCTTTTTCGACGACTGAGGGATGCGACCCGGACTTATATGGCGGGATTTCACTGTGAGTCCCTGATGGACTATCAGGACAAAGCCTCCGATTATGAGAAGGAGCGGGCTGGACAGAGGAGAGCTTCTCAGACCGGGGGGTCTGAGAAGAGACAGCGACTGAGCAGACCAGTGGTGCTGGTGGAGTTCCTGTTCAGGGCGAGGCTAGAGACGCCATAGTTACCCTCATCCGCACCAGTTGTAGATAAGGGGCACAATGTTATAATTGTGGGGATCCTGGACATATATGACCAGAGTGCACGAGGCCGCAATGACTTGCTTTACTTGTGGCAGATCGGGCCACAGAGCTGTCTACTGTAGACAGGGAGGAGCTTCATCACAATATAGGGTTCTTCTCCTGCTAGTGTAGCGGGAGGTGGGCAGAAGCCACCTCAGCAACAGACACAGGGACATTAGAGAGTCCCAGATCGTCCTACTACTTAGGGATCTGCTCCTGGGCCGAGTAGAGATAGAGGTCGTGGTGGGAGTACCACTGACACCAGAGGAGCACAGGGTAGAGTTTTTTGAGTTTAGGAGTGCAGAGAAGCCAGCTGCACTGACTGCTACAGGCACCATTCTGATTCATTGTTTACCTGTTAGAGTTTTATTTGATACTAGAGCTAACGCATTCTTTTATATCTAATGCACGTGTTGAGCGTTTGAGTCTAGTTACGACTGAGGGGATACCCTTTGCATAGGGTTACCGATGGTAGTAGGGTCAGAGATACCCGTGAGATCCGTGATTGTCTCATCTGTGTAGGGACTCGTGTGTTACTTGTTGACTTCTTTGTCAAGCCATTAGCATGAATAAGTCATTTTAGGTATGGATTGGATGGATAGACATCATGCAATATTAGATGTAGGTAGGAGGACCGTGACACTCTCTACCGAGTTAGGTCAGATAGAGATTTTCCAGCGTTAGAGGATATCCTAGTGGTCAATGCGGTACATGCAGCGAGATTGATTGCACAGGGTTGTGAGGCCTTCTGGTGTTATGCCATGAAGGAGGGGGAGAGTCTAGCGTTAGAGGATATCCCAGTGGTCTGCAAGTTTACAAATGTATTTGCTGAGCCGTCTAGTTTTCCGCCTTAGTGGAGCGTGGACTTTGGTATTGATTTAGAGCCTGGTACGAGACCGATCTCGAAGGCACCATATCGTATGCGCTTGTCGAGATGTTGGAACTGAAGAAGCAACTCAGGAGTTGGCTGAGAAGGGCTTCATCCGCCCTAGCGTATCCACATGGGGAGCACCTGTCGTCTTCGTACAGAAGAAGGACGGATCGTTGAGACTGTGTATCGACTACAGAGAGCTGAACAAGGTGACCATCAAGAACAAGTATCCATTGCCCCGTATTGACGACTTGCTAGATCAGCTTCAGGGAGCGACAATGTTTTCCAGGATTGACCTGCATTCAGGGTATCACCAGTTGAGGGTGAGAGAGCAGGATGTGCACAAGACGGCATTTCGGACCAGATATGGGCACTACAGTTTGTAGTGATGCCATTTGGGCGTACGAATGCCCCAACTATTTTTATGGAGTTGATGAACAACATATTCATCGACTTCCTGGATCAGTTCGTGGTAGTCTTCATAGATGATATTCTGGTGTACTCTCGCAGTAGAGAGGAACATGCAAGACAGTTGAGGACTGTGTTACAGGTTTTACGAGATAGAGAACTTTATGCTAAGTTCTCTCAGTGCGAGTTCTGGATGCCAGATGTAGCATTCCTGGGTCATATTGTTTCCACCGAGGGGATCAAGGTTGATCTGGCGAAGATCGAGACAGTGGCAGCATGGACGACACCGAAGAACGTCAAGGAAGTACGTAGTTTCCTTGGCCTAGCCGGTTATTACAGACGCTTTGTGGAGGGATTTTCTGTGATTGTCCGTCCACTGACGAGTTTGCTGAGGAAGACTACCAGATTTGTGTGGTATGATCAATGCAGGCATAGTTTTGAGGAGTTGAAGAGGCGTTTGACTTCTGGTCCTATTTTGGCCCAACAAGAGGGTACTGAGGATTTTGTGGTTTACAGTGATGCATCCAAGCTAGCTTGGGATGTGTTTTTGATGCAGCGAGGCAGAGTTATTGCATATGCGTCTCGAAAGTTGAAGACGTATGAGGAGAACTACCCAACTCATGATCTGGAGTTGGCAGCGGTAGTTCATGCCCTGAAGATCTGGAGACATTACCTGTATGGTGCTACATGTCAGATCTTCAAGACCATAAGAGTCTGAAGTATATTTTCACGCAGCGGGAATTGAATAACCGCCAGCGTAGGTGGCTCGAGCTGATCAAGGACTTTGATTTGAGATTTTGTACCATCCAAGGAAGGCGAACGTTGTCGCCGACGCCCTGAGTAGGAAGACGCCTCGAGAGAAGGCGATTGCGAGACTGACAGCTTCAGTCTCAGTTAGAGAGAGACCTGGTCTGGTTATAGTTGGACATCCAGTTTCCTTATGAAAATGCCCAGTTGAGTAACTTAGAGGTTCTTCTTGATCTGTTGAGTGAGATCCAACAGAGGCAGGACATTGATGAGGATCCGAGAGAGGATGTCCCGGGATGAGGCACCACAGTTCCTTATAGGAGCAGATGGAGTATTGAGACGCCGCAGTCGCGTCTGTGTACCCGCTGATGCGGATTTGCAACAGAGGATATTATAGGAGGCTCACTGTACGCCTTATTAGTGCACCCAGGTACGAGTAAGATGTACAGGATTTGAGACGTTCATATTGGTGGGGAGGGCTGAAGCCCGATATGGCCAGATTTGTGGCACAGTGTGCGACCTGTTAGCAGATCAAGATCGAGCATTGTAGACCTGGAGGTGAGCTCCATCCATTACCTATACCACAAAGGAAGTGGGAGGACGTCACCATGGATTTTGTCACTGGATTGAGACCGAGCAGGAGTTTTTGATGCTATCTGGTTATAGTGGACAGACTGACGAAGACGTCACGTTTTATCCCTATCGGGAAACGTGGCCAGTGAGTAGATTGGATGAGGAGTATACTAGACAGATAGTGAGACTCCATGGTGTATTGAGGACTATCGTCTCAGATAGAGATGGGAAATTTACCTCGAGGTTCTAGCAACAGATTCAGACTGCCTTGAGGACGAGTTTTTACACTTCACGACTGCGTTCCATCCTTAGACAGATGGCCAGTCAAAGAGGACCATTCAGACACTGGAGGATATGCTGCGAGCTTGTGTGTTGGACTGGGGACAAGTGTGCACGGATCATCTCCTACTAGTTGAGTTCTCGTACAACAACAGCTGGCATGCATCGATTGGATGGCCCCATATGAGGCACTGTATGGACAGAGATGTCGCACACCGTTATGCTGGGATGAGCCTAGCATTGTTAGTGGTTTGACACCTGATCAGATTCAGGATGAGGTTGCTCGTGTAGCACTGATTAGAGAGCGGATGCTGACTGCACAGATTCGTCAGAAGTCATATGTAGATAGGAGGCGTAGACCCCTAGAGTTCAAAGTAGGAGCCCATGTATGGTTGAGAGTGTCTCCGACACAAGGTGTTAGACGCTTTGGCATTAAGGGGAAGTTGAGCCCCGATATGTCGGACGTTCGAGATCTGGATCGAGTTGGGAGCACAACATACAGATTAGCTTTGCCTCCGAGATTAGAGGGTGTTCACCCTGTGTTTCATGTATCAAAGTTGAGGGAGTATATACCAGATCCGAGACACATTGTGAGTTATGATGATTTGGTGGTCGAGCCGGACCACACTTTTGTTGAGCATCCCGATTGCAGTTCTAGAACGAGGTATGAGACGCTTGCGTTCGAAGGACATTCCTATGCTGAGGATACAATGGTCGAGACGAGGACCTGATGAGGCTACATAGGAGATGAGAGATAGTATCCAGAGGAACTATCTAGAGTTTTACGCCGAGATAGATGTACCTGTAGGATCGACGAGTAGATCTTAGTACTATCTTGGTGAGTGTTGTGATTATGTGTTTATATGCTATGATGTGTTTATTTTCGTGCTAGTTATATATGATGTGATTTATGATCTTATTAGATCTTGTTGTGCTAGTACGATTGCTGATTATAGCTGGAGATGGTTCTTTCCTCCATGCTATTGGTTGCGATTAGGGTTCAGCTGGAGATGGTTATTCGTCCATGCTATTCTTGGTGGACATAGTTTTGATGGAGATGTTTTTCCTCCATACCCTTATGTTATGAGTATGATACGGCTAGAGATGTTTTTTCCTCTATGCCTTGTGATGTGATGATAGTCGGGCTAGAGATGGTTTTCCTCTATGCCTTGATAGTATAATGATCTTGTGGTTGGAGATGAATGATTTCCCATGCTTGTGTTTGAGGTTATAGAGTGATATAGGTTGATACCTTATGAGCGTAGATGTGATGCCTCCGATTGAGAGAGTTATACCTCGCATATGGGTCCGAGAGGTTTTGAGATTGTACAAGTTTCGGGACGAAACTTGTTTTTTAGGGGGGAGATGTAGAGCCTGTTAGAGCCTTATGTTTAGGAGCTGAGCCAGGATAGCCGCCCTGCGGGTCCAGAGGGCCGCCCCTGGCTGGGTTGTGTTCCTCCCTTGCGGCTCATGGAACCCGCCTTGCGGTATCTTGCGGCTGCAGCCGGCTTTGTTGACCTTTGGACCGTGCTTCACTCTTTCTTCTCTTCCTTCTAAGCTTCTTCTTGGCTTGATGAAGGTTTCTTCATCTTCTCCAGCTACTCACGTTCTTTTTTCCTCTCTTTCCTTCTCCTTGAACTTGTGCTTGAATTCTCCTTGGTTTGGCAGAGTTTGGTTGTGTGACTTTGATGATGATGATGTTTGATTGTTGATGGTGCTTGGAGAGCCAAGGCTGAGGTGTGTGTTGTGATCACTTCCTTGCTTAGGCCGTAAGTGGTAAGTTCTCTTCTTCCTTCTTCTTTCTTCTTTCTTCTTTCCTTCTTTGCTTCCTTTCCCTCTTCCTTAGCTTAGAATTAGATGTTCTAGGCACGTTTTGATGTTCATATGTGTATATATATGTATGTGATCGATTGCTGGACAATAGAGACTTGAAATCATCACGTGAAGAGTTGAAGAGAAGTCGGGGATTATGTTTTGCACTATCGCTGCACCCGCGCTAGTGATCCGCCGCTCTTGCGTGACCTTGTCACCGCACACGCGCCAGAGAGCCGCCGCTCCTTGCGTCCACGGTCACCGCTCCTGCGTGGGAGCTAGTGTCTCCGCGCCTGCGCTTGCCTTTGCTTCGCCCTTGCGTCCCTCTTGTCACGCAGGTGCGTCTTGTACAGGATCTACCTAGAGTAGTGTAGATCCTTTCCTTTCCTAGTATGAGCAGGTTAGTAGCATGCTAGGTATCTGTATGAGGATAGGATGAGGATGATTATGATATTGATATGTGCCGGTTATGGCTTTAAGGTTTAGTAGATTATCGAGGTTTATAAGTTGGATACGATCCTTATGGATCCCTTGGGTCTAGGTGTGACCCATTTGATTGATAGGAGATTTAGTATATCTTTATGCCTTGTTATTAGGCAGTGCTGTCCTCCGGATTGAGTGGATCGTGTTTGAGAGTACCTTGAGGTTGAGGTAAGTCCGTAGGACTTACTTATCTACCATCCTTATATTGGATGTTTGCATGAATGGTGTTTGTTATATGCTTTATAGCATGCGATGTTAATTATTACTGACCTATGGTTTAGTGACCGCCATTGTAGTGGCCGTGACAACTTGCCCCTTCATCCCGTAGAGGAGTTTGGGAGGTTCTCTGTAGTCAGGCCAGATCTGGTATACGGGATGGACACTTACCACTCCTTATGGTATATGGGAAGGTGCTCTTATACCACTCCAGCTGACTATAGCACTCAGAGGCGAGGATTATATATTCCTCGTGTCAGATATATTCATATTCATATATATATATATATATATATATATATATATATATATATATATATATATACATATACACGATTTGAGTGTTGGACTTTATAAAGATAATTAACCGGGTAAATGTGTGACAACATGATTATGTGGTTATGATTCCCTGACTTGTGTCTGTGCTTATGCATTATCTTATATATATAAATGGTTAGCTAACGGTTTTATACTGCGTTGTAGATACTTTGAAGGTTAGGAGAACTGCAGAGTGATCCAGACGGGGTGATCCGCTGAGGGCTCCGTACACTAGGTCTATGCGAGGGATATGGGGTGATTTTGTGATGTACGGATATATATTTATTTTGTACGTAGCGGTACTTTTGTAAAACCTTTCGATATGTATATATTACAGTTTTGATATTTGGTTTTAATCTATCTATGCCTTGTTGTAAAGATCTAGTGAACTTGTTGTCAGGCTAGGGTCAGGATCCATTGTGAGATCCTAGCCCAATAGCGCCTCGAATCCTACGGATTTCGGGTGTTACACATACAAACATTAAGGAAAACTCACCACAGTTGTGATCCTAAGCCTAAGAAAAAGAGAAGAACGTGAAGGTAGCTGGACTCCTAAGCAAAAGAGAAGAAAAGGAAGAAAGAAAGAAAGAAGAAGAAGAACTCACAACAATTGTGATCCTAAGCCAAGGAAAAGATCAACACAACACCCTTAGTTGACTCCCAAGCTCAGCAACAACACACATCATCATCATCATCATCAACCACACAACAATTCTCTTGCAAACTTAAGGAAAACTCAAGAACAAGATCCAAGGGAAAGGAGAGAGAGGAAGAACGTGAAGGTAGCTGGAAATGATGATGAAACCTTCATCCTAAGGCAAAGGAGAAGGTTAAAGGAAGAAGAAAGAGTAAAGCACGGTTCAACGGTCAACAAAGCCGGCTGCAGCCGCAGGAAACCGCAGGGGCGGGTCCCCTGAGCCGCAGGGGCGGAACACAGGGCCAGCCGCAGGGGCGGCCCTTTGGACCCGCAGGGGCAACTAAGTCCTAGCTCAACTCTAAAGTTCAAGGCTTTTACACATGTCTCCAATGTTATACGCCAAATATGTTCAAGGTAGGAGCAGCAACAAGGCAGGCACTTCACCGATCTAGAGAAGCATCGTGGTTGGAGTTAAATAGGTCGTTGTCAAGGGGTACCAATGGATTATTGGTGATGGAAGATCAACAAAATTCTGGTCGGACGTGAAGATGGACCCCTCAGTAATCACTGTGGTCCAACTCGTTGTCAGCTCACAAGATGCTCCAATCAGGTCCTACTAGAATGAGAATGGTGGCCGGGACTTGTTTGAGTTCCAAGCTCTCCTGACGGCAACGGTCTTGATGCAGTTGCAACTTTGAATGTCATGGAGGATAAATGGGACGAGCTCAGTTGAACTGCTAATGCGAATGGGAACTATACAATTAAATCGGCATGTTATTTGTTGATGAATAGTGAGAACCTGCATGAAACAGATAGTCATTTTTATAGACAGGTTTGGCGCATGCAGACCCAGGAGAGAACTCGCTATTTCATTTGGATGCTTGCGAAAGGTGGTTGTTTAACCAACGTTGAAAGGCTCAAGAGACATTAAGCAAGGGACGATTTATGCCCAGTTTATGGTGAAGAATCCGAGACACTCGAACCTATGCTAAGGGAATGTAAAGAAGCCAAGTGAATGTGGATCGATCTAGGCACACATTTTAGAGGAAATGGTGTTGTTTTATTCTAGCAAATTTCGTAGCATGGCTGCGAGGTAACATATCTCCATCTCTCTTATTCATTTCTAGTATCTCGTGGTATGTCGTTTTTGCAGAAAGAGTTTGGAACAACTAGAAGTGGAGAAATAATGTTGATTGTATGGAGTAAACCACCCGTAGACTGGGTCAGACTAATACCGACAGAGCGGTGAAAAGGGAAGGGAAGTTGCAGCAGCACGACTGATTAGAAATAACAATGGTGGATGGTAACAATGTTTCGTTCATAATTTGGGGATGTGTACGGTCCCAATGGCAGAACTTTGGGGCATTACTCATGGTTTGAAAATAGCATGGGAATGTGGCGCAAGGAGAGTTATCTTGAAACAAACTCTCAATTGGCCATTACGCTCCTGAATAAGAACGATCTCCACCCATTATCCAGCCTCGTACACGGATAACATGATTAATCGACCTGTTTTAGTCATGCATTTATGTAGATTTTCCCTTTTTGCATTCATGTTTTAGCCTTAGTTTGTGTCATTTATGCTAATTTAGTTCTACTTTGCAAGAATAGATGTCTACACACACTATTTGTGGCTTTGTGGGTGATTTGACACATTATGGAGCTAAAACAATGTATTTGAGGATCAAGCCTCGAAGTGGACGCATTGGAGCAAGCATACGTGCACGGGAAAAGGGCTAGGAATCAAGCTAAGGGCATGAAGGAACGACCAAGAATCCATCTCGGCCGAGATCCACTTATCTCCGCCCGTGATGGAGGCTATTGTTGCAATATCTCGGGCGGCATCTCGGTCGGCATCTCGGGTGACTTGACCGAGATCCATGAGGTTGAAGATCGAAGACGTAATCTCGGCCCGACAGTGCCTGATCTCGGCCGATATCCAGCCCGAGATTCTTCCTTGAGCGTCTTTATTTCATTTACGGGTTTTTTTCTTTTTTGGCCCAATGTCTTTTAGCTAGGTTTTGTGTATAAAAGGAAGTCTTGCATTCATTCCAAGGGGTTCGATTTTGCTGGGATTCGCTCAGAGTTTCCCCTAGAGGGGGGAGCCGCTCCTACCCTGCCGTCTTCTTCAACCTTTGTTCTTCTTAGTTTTTAGATTAGTTTAGATTGAAGTTCGAGACTTTCGCATACAGATGTGTTTGGAGATACATTTGGATTTGAGATTCATACAATTGTAGGTTTTCATTCATTAAAGTTGAGTTTCCTTTTTCCTTTTGTTATTTAGTTGTAGATTTTGATATGATTGTTATTGGCTAGACTGTTGCGATTCCAAGGTTGACAGAGATTTGTTTATACCTTGGACAATGAGGGATTGTTTCCTATAATTGTTGAATCACTTTAAATCTTATGGAAATGTTTGGTTTTTGGCAGGATTATAATTGATCTAAACACTTTAACCTAAGTTGGAATTGAGTCGTAACTGAGATATTCCTTCTTAGATACATAAGAGAAGTTGTTCCTAGGTAATAAAGGTTTAACCTTTTATTGGATAGAATGTGCCATTATTCCTTCCTTTGAGACAATAATTCTTGAGACATAATTGTAAAGGGTTATTGGATTCCTTAATTGAAGAAATAAGGTTTATTTATTTATTTCTCCGTCTTTACTATAAGAGCCTTAGTCTTTCGGACCGAGATCGGACCATAGCGAGATTGGTTTTTGGGCGAGATTGGCCAGCCGCACCCGCGGGCACTTGGTGCCGCCCCTACAGCTTCCCGCCCCTACGGCCCTGGCTACAACCCCTGCGGTTTCCGGCGGCTGCAGCCGGCTTTGTTGACTCCTTTGGCCCGTGCTTTACCCTTTACTCTTCTTTTTCCTTACCTTAGCTCATCAAGGGTTCCTTCTTCATCTTTATTCCCAGCTCTCACGCCTTGCTTGCCTTCTTTCTCCCTTGCCCTTCCTTGATCTTGTTCTTGTTCTCTTTGGGCTTTCGAAGAGTTTTGAGTGTAACTTGTGTTAGTGGTGATGGATGATGTATGGTGAGCTTGGAAGCCACCTACTAAGGTGTGTGGTCTCCCCTTGCAGCCTAGAACTCCCAAGGTGGTAAGTGATCTTGCTTCCTCTCTTTCCTTTCCTTGATTCCATCTCCTTATCTTAGGTTTAGATGCATATATAGGTGTGTATTGATGTGGATTTATGTATGTATATACTTGTATGTAACTTTCGATGAGTGAAGACGTGATTTGATCACGAGAAGAGCCGAAGAGAAGCCGCGGATAACTTCCTGCGTTGTCGCCTCCCCCCGCGGCACCTGTGCCGCAGCGGCCGCGCGTGCCAGCGTTGCCAGCGGCCCGTGTCACCGCCCCGCAGCTGAGTGCCGCCGCGCCTGTGGTCGGTTGTGTTCCGCCCCTGCGTCCTCCTTCACGCAGGTGCGTCTTGTCCCGGTTCTACCTAGAGTTAGGTAGATCCTTTCCTTTCCTAGTATGAGCGGTAGTAGCATGCTAGGTACGAGTATGAGGATAGAATGAGGTTGAGTACGATATCGTTTATGCCGGTTACGGCTTTGAGGTTTACGAGTTGGAAGATGATCCTTATGGATCCCTTGGGTCTAGGTGTGACCCCTGTTATGGATATGAGTGTGATATATGTGTTATACCTTATTTAGGCTGTGTTGATCTCCAGAGCGGAGCCGTTTGAGTTTGAGTCTGAGACTCCCGAGGTTGAGGTAAGTCCATAGGACTTACTTAGCTGTCATCCTTATATTGGATGTGTGCATGAGTGGTGTCTGTATATGCTTGATAGCCATGTTATGATATTGTTATTACCGACCTATGGTCTATTGATTGCCCATTGTAGGGCCGTGACAACTTGTCCTTTCATCCCGCTGGGAGTCTGAGGTTCTCTACGGGCAGGCCAGTATGGTTAAGTGGGCCGGACACCTGTCCACTCCCATAGGGTACACGGGAGGTGGGACCGGATCACCACTCCAGTGGGACCTTCCCAAGAGGGAAGGGTTATATTCCTCGTGTCACATACGTTCATATTGAGACATATATATATATATGAGTTGAGTGTTGGACTATGATTATGAAGATAATAAACCGGGTAAATGCGTGATATCATGATGAGGTGTTTAGTACTTTCTGATGTGTGTTTTGTGCTCCTACATCTTCTTATATGTGTATGGTTAGTTAACGGTTTTAATACCGTGTTGTAGATACTTTGCAGGATAGGAGAACTGCAGAGTGATCCAGAGCGGGTGATCTGCTGAGGGCTCCGTACATTGGGGTCGTACTCGTGGGCTACGGGTTATTTTGACCATGTATATACGTTATGTTTTGTTTGTACTCAGCAACGTTGTATAAACCTTTTGATACTTTTATAACAGTTTGATGTTTGGTATTTAATCTATTGGTGCCTTGTTGTAAGATTCAGTGAACTTGTTGTCAGGCTAGGTTCAAGATCCATTGTGAGATCCTAGCCCAGTAGCACTCCGAGTCCTACGGATTCGGGGTGTTACAAAGTTGGTATCAGAGCCAGGTTGACAACAATGGCACTAGTAATCTGCAATAAAGTTCGAATAGATAAATAAACAGAACCCGAAAGGGGTTGACTTTTCAAAAGGTTTTGGTTTTGAAATGAGTACAAAATGTTTTGGGATATCGTGTACGTGACCATCGCCCCTCTGAAGATCTCGACAGTATATATATATAGATATTCTGTTGTGATTGGTTTGATATATACATACGGCATATATATAGCCTTCTGAGTTAGGTTTACGTCCTCTGCAGATGGTTCAGACTAGAGCCTTACCTGCAGATGGACGAGGTAGGGATATATCCCCTCTTCCTCCAGTAGATGTAGGACAGAGTCAGATTCCCGTTGTTGATCCACCTGCAGCGGAGGAGGTTTGTGAGGTTGTTGCTGAGAATGTTGTTCCTGAGACTGGGAACGGTATAGTTGGGAGACGTACATCACAGCGAGTCCGGTTAGATGACTCGGATCGTGTCTCTATGAGGGGACCAGATTTCCGCGCGTATATCAGGCAAGTGGAGGAAGCGGCCAGAGCAGGTAGACCTACCCCGGATCTGCCAGTACAGGAGAGATCCTCTGAGAGATTCCATGGAGTGACTCAGGTGCCAGTTATACCGGCATGTGCTGCTGAGATCACCCAAGTTCCAGAAGAGTATAGAAGATCTGAGAAGAGACAGCGGACTGGAGAGACCAGTGTTGTTGGTGGAGTTGTTAGTTCCGAACGAAACAAGGGACAACCAAGTTACCCCGTATCTACACAGGTTGCAACTATGGGTCGACGATGTTATAACTGTGAGGAACCTGGACATATACGACCAGCGTGTCCGAGGCCGTTGGTGACTTGCTTTACTTGTGGCAGACAAGGTCACAGAGCTATTTTCTGTAAACGGGGCAGAGATTTATCTCAGTAGGATACTGGTGGAGTTATTGGTTCAGGGCGAGGCCAGAGCCGCCCGCGTCATCCTTATCTGCACCAGTTGGAGATAAGAAACCACAGTGTTACAAGTGTGGTAATTATTGACATATGTGGCCAGAGTGCCCGAGGTAGACATTGATGTGTTACACTTGTAGCCGATTAGGTCATAAGCTGTTTTCTGTAGACAGGGTGGAGCTTCGTCTCAGATCGTCCTACTTCTCAGGGATCTGTTCTTGGCGAGTAGAGGCAGAGGTCGTGGTGGGAGCACCACTGACACCAGAGGGTCACAGGGCCGAGTTTTTGAGATAAGGAGTGCAGAGGAGCCAACTGCACCGCCTGTTACAGGTAACATTCTGATCCATGGTTTACCTGTCAGAGTTGTTTGATTCTGGAGTTATGTCTTCTTTATTTGATGCTGGTATTAAGTGTTTGAGTTTAGATATGATTGAGGGGATACCCTTTAGTATAGGGTTTACCGATGGTAGTACGGTCAGAGGTACCCATGAGATTCATGACTGTCCAACTTCTGTAGGGACCCGTGTTTTACTAGTTGACTTCTCTGTCATGCCATTAGAGCATGAAGAAGTCATACTAGGTATGGATTGGATGGATAGACTTTCTGTAGTCTTAGATGTAGGTAGGAGGACTGTTACCCTCTCTACCGAGTTAGGACAGATAGAGGTTTTCCGAGGTTGGAACCTTGGAAAATCTGGCATGGTTATCAGTGCGATATGAGCAGCTAGACTATTTGCACAGGGATGTGAGGTCTTCTGGCGTTATGCCATGAAGGAGGGGGAGAGTCCAACATTAGAGGATATCCCAGTGGTCTGTGAGTTGCATATGTGTTCGCTGAGTCGTCCGGTTTCCGCCTCAAAGGAGTGTGGACTTTGGTATCAAGTTAGAGCCTGGTATGAGATAGATCTCGAAGGCCCATATCGGATGGCGCCTATTGAGGTGTTGGAGCTGAAGAAGCTACTCGAGGAGTTGGCCGAAAAGGGTTTTATTCACCTTAGTGTATCTCCATGGGGAGCATCTGTCCTCTTCGTACGGAGGAAGGACGGATCGTTGAGACTGTGTAGTGATTACAAAGAGCTGAATAAGGTGACCATTAAGAACAAGTATCCATTGCTGCGTATGGATGACTTGTTGGATCAGCTTCAGGGAGCGACAGTATTTTCCAAGATGAACCTGCGCTCAGGATATCACCAGCTGAGGGTGAGAGAGCAGGATGTGCACAGGACAACTGAGGAAGACTACCAGACTTGTATGGTTAGATCAGTGGGTACAAATTTTGAGGAGGTGAAGAGACGTTTGACTTCTGCTCCTGTTTTGGCACAACCAGGGGGTACTGAAGGATTTGATCTAGTTAGAGTTGGACATTCAGTTTCCGGCTGAGTACTTTAGAGGTTCTACCTGATCTGTTGAGTGAGATCCAACAAAAGCAAGAGACCTGCCAGACCTTGATGAGGATACGAGATAGGAGGTCTCAGGATGAGACACCACAGTTCCTGCTAGGAGCAGAGGGAGTTTTGAGACGCCGCGGTCGCGTCTGTGTACCTGTTAATACAGAGCTGGGACAGAGGATTTCACAGGAGGCTTATTGTACACCTTACTTTGTACATCCAGGTACGAGTAAGATGTACCAGGAGTTGAGATATCTATATTGATGGGGTGGACTGAAGCCGATGTGACCGGATTTGGGGCACAGTGTGCGCCCTGCCAACAATTCAAGATAGAGCATTGCAGACTTGGAGGTGAGCTCCATCCACTTCCTGTTCCACAGAGGAAGTGGAAGGACTTCACCATGATTTTGTGACTGGACTAAGGCTGAGCCGGAGTTTTGATGCCATCTGGGTCATCATGGACAGATTGACGAAGACGGCACGTTTCATTCCTATTGGGAGATGTGGCCGGTGAGCAGATTAGTTGAGGAGTACACTAGGCAGATAGTGAGACTCCATGGTTTATAGAGGATGATCGTCTCTGACAAAGATGGACGATTTATCTCGAGATTTTGCAGCAGATTCAGACTGCCCTGGAGACGAGTTTATATTTTATTACTGCGTTCCATCCTCAGACAGGTGGTCAGTCAGAGAGGACCATTCAGACGCAGGAGGATAGGCTGTGAGTTTCTATGTCAGCATACATCTATTGGGATGGCCCCCTATGAGGCACTGTATGGCAGAGATGTTGTACACCGTTATGTCGGATGAGCCTAGTACGGCTAGTGGTTTGACACCTGATCAGATTCAGGATGATGTGGCTCGAGTAGCACTGATTAGAGAGCGGATGCTGACTGCCCAGAGCCGTTAGAAATCGTATGCAGATAGGAGGTGTAGACCTCTAGAGTACAGAAATGGAGACCACGTGTGGCTGAGAGTGTCTCCGACACGAGGTGTTAGACGTTTTTGACATTAATGGGGAAGCTGAGTCCCCGACATGTGGGACTGTTCGAGATTTTGGATTGGGTTGGGAGCGCAGCTTACAGGTTAGCTTTGCCTCCGAGGTTAGAGGGTGTTCATCCTGTATTTCGCGTGTCTCAGTTGAGGGAGTACATACGAGATCCGAGACATATTGTGAGTTATGATGATTTGGTGGTTGAGCCGGACCACACCTTTGTTGAGCATCCGATTGCAGTCCTAAAAACGAGGTATGAGACGCCTGCGTTCGAAGGACATTTCTATGTTGAGGATACAGAGGTCGAGATGAGGATCTGATGAGACTACATGGGAGACTGAGGATAGTATCTAGAGGAACTATCCAAGGTTATAGATGTACCAGTAGGATCGACGAGTAGATCTTAGTACTATCTTGGTGATGTTATGCTTATGTGCTTATATGTCATGATGTGTTTATTTTCGTACTAGCTATGATGTGGTATGTGATCTTAGTAGATCTTGTTGTGGTAGTACACCGGATATTTATAGCTGGAGATGGTTCTTTCCTCTATGCTATTGTGATACGTGCATGATTTAGCTGGAGATGGTTCTTTCCTCCATGCTACTTTGGTGGACATAGTTTTTGCTGGAGATGTTCTTTCCCTCCATGCCCGTGGTTATGTTGATGATGTTTTGGCTAGAGGTGTTTTTACTCTATGCCCTGGATAGTATAGTGATTTTACGACTGGAGACGATGAGTTCCTCCATGTTCATGCTTGAGGTTATAGAGTGGTATACGTTGAGACCTTATGAGCAGAGATGTGATTCCTCCGGTAGAGAGAGAGTTTACCTCGGCTTTTGAGTCCGAGAGGTTTGAAGGTGTTACAAGTTTCGGGACGAAACTTGTTTTTAGAGGGTGAGGTGTAAGAGCCTTAGTCTTTCGGACCGAGATCGACCATAGCCGAGATTGGCTTTGGGCCGAGATTGGCCAGCCGCACCCGCGGGCACTTGGTGCCGCCCTGCGGCTCTGGCTTCGCCCCTGCGGTTTCCGGCAGCTACAGCCGGCTTTGTTGACTCCTTTGACCCATGCTTTACCCTTTACTCTTATTATTCCTTACCTTAGTTGATCAAGGGTTCCTTCTTCATCTTTATTCCCAGCTCTCACACCTTGCTGGCCTTCTTGCTCCCTTGCCCTTCCTTGATCTTGTTCTTGTTCTCTTTTGGCTTTGGAAGAGTTTTGAGTGTAACTTTGTGTTAGTGATGGATGGATGATGTATGCTGATCTTGGAAGCCAACTACTAAGGTGTGTGGTCTCCCCTTGCATCCTAGAACTCCCAAGGTGGTAAGTGATCTTGCTTCCTCTCTTTCCTTTCCTTGATTCCATCTCCTTAGCTTAGGTTTAGATGCATATATAGGTGTGTATTGATGTGGGTTTATGTATGTATATTTTTTGTATGTAACTTTGGATGAGTAAAGACGTGATTTGATCACGAGAATAGCCGAAGAGAAGCCGCGGGATAACTTCCTGCATTGTCGCCGCCCCCGCGGCATCTGTGCCGCAGCGGCCGCACCGTGCCAGCGTTTACCAGCGGCCCGTGTCACCGCCCCACGGCTGAGTGCCGCCGCGCCTGCGGTCGCCTATGTTCCACCCCCTGTGTCTCTCCTTCACGCAGGTGCGTCTTGTCCTAGTTTCTACCTAGAGTTAGGTAGATCCTTTCCTTTCCTAGTATGAGCGGTAGTAGCATGCTAGGTACGAGTATGAGGATAGAATGAGGTTGAGTACGGTATCATTTATGCCGGTTACGGCTTTGAGGTTTACGAGTTCGAAGATGATCCTTATAGATCCCTTGGGTCTAGGTGTGACCCCTGTTATGGGTATGAGTGTGATATATGTGTTATACCTTGTTTAGGCTGTGTTGATCTCCAAAGCGGAGCCATTTGAGTTTGATCTGAGACTCCCGAGGTTGAGGTAAGTCCATAGGACTTACTTAGCTGTCATCCTTATATTGGATGTGTGCATGAGTGGTGTGTGTATATGCTTGATAACCATGTTATGATATTGTTATTACCGACCTATGGTCTATTGATTGCCCATTGTAGAGCCGTGACAACTTGTCCTTTCATCCCTCTGGGAGTCTGGAGGTTCTCTACGGGGCAGGCCAGTATGGTTAAGTGGGCCGGACACCTGTCCACTCCCATAGGGTACACGGGAGGTGGGACCGGATCACCACTCCAGCTGGCACATTCCCGAGAGACGAGGGTTATATTCCTCGTGTCACATACGTTCATATTGAGACATTTATATATATGAGTTGAGTGTTGGACTATGATTATAAAGATAATAAACGGGGTAAATGCGTGATATCATGATGAGGTGTTTAGTACTTTCTGATGTGTGTTTGTGCTCCTGCATCTTCTTATATATGTGTATGGTTAGCTAACGGTTTTATACCGTGTTGTAGATACTTTGCAGGATAGGAGAACTGCAGAGTGATCCAGAGCGGGCGATCTGCTGAGGGCTCCGTACATTGGGGTCGTACTCGTGGGCTACGGGTTATTTTGACCATGTATATACGTTATGTTTTGTTTGTACTCAGCAACGTTGTATAAACCTTTTGATACTTTTATAACCGTTTGATGTTTTGTATTTAATCTATTGGTGCCTTGTTTGTAAGATTCAGTGAACTTGTTGTCAGGCTAGGGTCAGGATTCATTGTGAGATCCTAGCCCAGTAGCACTCCGAGTCCTACGGATTCGGGTGTTACATTTACCTTGAAAGTAATATGTATTAGGCTACAGACTTGTATGTTCTTGAGACGTAACTGTGATAGAACATTGATTTAAGAAACATTCATCCTTGTATGCTTTTTAATCATATATGCCTTGTGAGATTGTCCTGAGTCCATGTGTATAAACAATATCTTGAATCATTGGAATCTATTTTCTCCCCTTTAACTTTGATTATCTAAAATCTTTTCTAAAACCTTTTGACTTATTTCCCATATCTTTTCCAATCCCTTTCTTTATTCGAGATTTATCGTATAGTTAATCATTGTTGCGATTTAATTCTCTCAGTCCTTGTGTTCGACCCTAAAATACTTGTCCTACTTGTCGTACAATACATAAACTGTGGATTTTTGTTATTTAAGGGAATTATTTACAGGTTATAAGTTTAAAACTATCTCTTCCTTGTTTTACTAACCTGTGAGTTTCTGTCATTATTGATAGGGATTTATAGGATGGTAAAAACCAGCGAACGTACACCGTTGCCAAGGCTTTTTAGTATAGAGTGGATTACATACACTCCTCATATTTATAGAGACGAATTACGCTACGAATTACCTAGCTAATATCACGTTTAGTTTTATCATTGGCTATCATGTATTGATCGACCCCCTGCGCGAGGGTATACTTAATTTTATTGATGCTATTGTAAGGGGTCAGGCTACTTGCTTGATGACTACTTAACCTATTTCTTTCATATATATATATATATATATATATATATATTATATATATATATATATATATATATATATATATATATATAGTTAGGATCATGTAGGAACCTCTCTTAGAGTAGGGAATATGGACTTATAATAACCGTTGGATTAATATAGATGAACGTCCAAGATTTAACATTGTTTTTGGTAATAATTAATGAGAATATTATATTGCCTCTAATAGAATTATGATAAAAACATTTTAACGACAAAAATTTCTCTATAAAATATAATAACGACCCATGAAAATAAATTATTTAGAATTATTCGTTAAATTTGGTCGTTAAAATTTGTAATATAGAAAAAAATGCTGGTTAAATTTGGTCGTTAAATATTTTATATATAAGAAATTTGATCGTTAAATTATTTTCATATTGGGTCGTTATTATATTTTATAGAGAAAATTTGGTCGTTAGAATGGTTTTTTATATACTTAATATAGTCATCGTTAAAATTTTGTGGGTCGTTAAATCTTGGATGTTAAATATTTTGTGGGTCGTTAAAATTTTATAGAGAAAATTTGGTGTTTAAAATGTGTTTTTTCATATTTTAACTACCAAAACAAATTTTAACGACCAATCCTAACAAATATATTATAAAATATATTAACGATTAATTGCTTCAAACGTTTATATTTTGGGATAGCCCAAAAATAAAAAATATGTTTTCCTAATTTGTATATTATTTAATGAATGAATATTGAAAATTGAACAATCCTGTGATTCTCACCTTGGGGAGCTTATTATGCACCTTTCATCATGAACATACAAATTTTAATCCAACGGATCTTAGGAGTTCCTATTCCCTACTCTAAGGGTTGTTCCTACCGGATCCTGACCCTATATATAGGATCATGTATGAACCTCTCTTAGAGTAGGGAATAGGGACTTATAATAGTCGTTGGATTAATACAGATGAACGTCCAAGATTTAACATTGTTTATGGTAATAATTAATTAGAATATTATATTGCTCTAATAGAATTATGATAAAAATATTTTAACGACCAAATTTTCTCTATAAAATATAATAACGACCCAGTATGAAAATAAATTATTTTGAATTGTTCGTTAAATTTGGTCGTTAAATTTTATAATATGGAAAAAATGCTGGTTAAATTTGGTCGTTAAATATTTTATAAGAAATTTGATCGTTAAATTATTTTCACATTGGGTCGTTATTATATTTTATAGAGAAAATTTGGTTGTTAAAATTTTTGTTTATATAATTAATAAAGTCATCGTCAAAATTTTGTGGGTCGTTCAATGTTTTGTGGGTCGTTAAAATTTTATGGAGAAAATTTGGTGGTTAAAATGTTTTTTTTTTCATATTTTAACTACCAAAACAAATTTTAACCCTAACAAATTTAACGATCAAATTTCTTATAAAATTTATTAACGATCAAACATCTCTATAAAATATATTAACGACCAAATATATTAACGATCAAATTTCTTATAAAATATATTAAGGATCAATTGCTTCAAACGTTTATTTTTGGGATAGTCCAAAAATAAGAAATCTGTTTTCCTAATTTGTATCTTTTTAATGAATGAAAAAATGAAAAATGAACAATCATGTGATTCTCACCTTGGTAAGCTTATTATGCACCTTCCATCATGAACGTACAAATTTTAATCCAACGGATCTTAGGAGTTCTTATTCCCTACTCTAAGGACTGTTCCTACCGGATCCCGACCCTATATATATATATATAATATATATAAAATAAGCGCGACTAGAAGCGCAGGAGACCATTAATACTCCTTCTACCAATTTATATATATATATATATATATATATATATATATATATATACTAGTATTTTCCACAATCAAGGTGTGTGAGTTTAGACAAAAGCTACATACTGAAAATAAATAAACCATTCAAATGAAGACCAGATGTTTCACGGACAAGTTGTTAGTTGGATCTTGTTGATGAACGAAAATGGTGTAGGTTCAGAAAAGTCGATGATGCATTCCGACTATGCCGACGTTGTTATGTTTGGATGTCACGAAAATTAGTTTGGATCGGAGTAATACTGATGACGGAAGGTTTGGTTGAGGTTAGGCTAAGCCGGTGTTGCAGATGGAATTGGAATACAAAAATGATTTTGTATTCGGACATGATCGATGGCTTTTGGATCCGGAGAATGCTTCTTTAAGGTTAGCGGAAGTGGTGATGGGTGTGATCGTGGAAGTATGTCGACTCACGCATGACAAAAAAGTTGTAATACTATAATAGATTGGCGATGAATTAAAGCCCACACATTGTATTGATATGTTAAACTATGACTATAAGTTTCAGTGAGATATTTAGAAAAAAAAGACTCAAAGCCAGCCTGAGTGTATATATATATATATATATGTAAAATAAACAATAATACGTAAAGGAATATGAAAATGATAAATGATAGATGACCGTATATTTATTTATATAACGCTTGGTGGAAAAGTCATTACTGACATCATTTATATAACTCATCTTAATTAAGTGACACTTAAATGGAAAACTCGTCATTACTTCGATTATATGATAGTGAGAAGGTGCTTTCATTATGATCATCTGCAATTGAGTGGTTGGTCTGACATTGATTAGGCATGAGTTTATTCTGTAAGTGACATTTGTGAAGCAGACATGGAGGTTATGCACCACTCTACTGCCTTTCTCGACTCCAGTTTGCCGGAGAGATTTCCACGTACCTTGTACACCCTCGTCGTACTCAATCAGCCCTCCCTTCTTTCGTTCCTTTTACTTTGGCAGCACGGTAATCAAACTCCCTTTCTTCATCTTCTCTACTTGTGTGTAATAATCTGTGTATGTGTTAATGCTTTTGAGAATGAAGCAGCACAATTGAAAGTATGTGCGGATGGTGGTGCTAACAGACTCTTTGACGAAATACCTCTCTTGTTTCCTCGAGAAGACATCCTAACAGTTCGTCAAAGGTACAAACAGATGTGATCATAGGAGATATGGACTCTGTACGCATCAAATTCTCCAATTCTACTCTAACTTGGTATGCTAATAATAACAGCCTGCTGAGCCATCTTTTTGTATTCAATGAAATGATTTGCAAAAATATTTATATGTAAGGATCCAAAGTAATGAACAAATCACATGATCAGGATACCACCGACTTGCATAAGTGTGTGTCGTATATACGCGATTCCGCAGAAGAGCTAAACCAATCCGATGTAAGATTGTATCCATATATGTAACGAAAAAAAAATTTGCTGCATAGGACGAATAATTTTTATTAGTTTCCTTTATTTTTTTTGCAATCCCTATATACACGGTCATTATATTATCAAAATACATTTGTGGTTCTAATTTCACCATAATCTATCACTGACCCATGTTTGACGTATGTAAATACAGCTGTGTATTCTTGTTACCGGTGGACTTGGCGGTCGGTTTGACCATGAGGCGGGAAATATGAATGTGTTATATCACTTCAATACCGTGCGGCTAGTTCTTATATCCGAAGATTGCCTTATTCATCTTCTCCCTAGAACACATCGCCACGGGATTCATATTGAGCCTACCATTGTTGGTCCGCATTGTGGTCTTGTACCTGTTGGCATGCCATGTAGTTGTGTTACAACTACTGGGCTCAAATGGGATCTGTGTAAGTCCATGACTGTCAAATATGATATTGAATTATTGATGATTGTAGATTACAATTTGCTTTTCCTCTAGTAATTCAGGTGACACAGAGATGAAATTTGGTGGTTTAGTTAGCACATCTAACTTAGTCAAAGACAAGACAGTAACTGTGCTATCAGATTCGGATCTTCTGTGGACAATATCCATTAGACTATTACTAAGTACTTGACTTGTTTCGTGCAGCTACAACTTAATTTAGAACAATCTTTCCGTCTGTGACTATGTCCACTATCCCTATAAATGCAACACATATAGTCAGATACTCCTATGTATGGTATGGAGATCAATGGAAGCCAGATCACTTTTTTACATTACTTTTTTTTTTTTAAGGTATATCATATGATCGATTTATAAAAATCCTATTGAAAAATACACTCGATTGAATTTTTTTCCACAAAACGTTATTTTTCAACTTAGACTTATCAATGATACAACTCCAATTTCAAAGTGAATCCTCGTTGTTTAATATGGGGATTAACTATACGTTCAATATTATGTTTAATGTTTCATAATGAGGACCAATTGGTTAAAAGTAATATTTCTCATTAGTTACACACATATCTTTTTAAATAATTTAAATAAAAGTACATGTATATTAACTTTAATAAAATTTTATCCTTTTAAACTTCCATCAAACTTGTCAAAAAAAATCTAGTTCTTATAATTGATCCTACGAGTAACACCAGCCATCGTTCTTGAAAGAGTTTATTTTTGTTAAGAAGGAGGTCGATAACCTCCGCGCATCTAGTCGCGCATTATACTAAAAAAGAAAGCTAAGTGATCATCAATCAGGATAGCCCAACCCTTTATATGATAAAAAAATACACTATACTCTCACGAGGGTCATTTAATACACTCAAAACAAGAGAAAAGTTATAAAAGTTCTCGAAAGAGATTTGGCAGGTGTGTATTGGGTATATGTATTCTTTCCCGTTCATAACTTATGTGAATTAGCTGAACTGAATATAAAAATGTATATTCACTTATGTGTAAAGACTTTGTTACAGGCCTATTTAGACTAATAGAATATGTAAGGTTGTTAGCACCTTCTATTTATTTACAATAGTAGCCCTTATGTCTTATACAACCTATATACTCTACATCCCCTTTAAGTTGTATGAGGTCTTACGAGACCAAGCTTGCTTGATAATGGACGTGATGATGCTCTCTAAGAGCTTTAGTGAAAAGATCAGCTATTTAAAGGGAACATAGAACGTGAACTGTACAATTAAAACCACGTTAAACCTCATCTCTAACGAAATGACAATTAATGTATAGGTGTCTAGTACTTTCATGAAACACCATATTAAATGCTAAATGTTGAGCAACTTTATTGTCAAAGTACAAGGGAATGACCTTAGGTATCTAAACATATAAATCCATATGATGTCCGTCAATCTAGATAATTTCGCTAGGTTTCATTGACATGGCCCTATATTCACTCTCGTTAGGACTTTGAAACAATTTTATGTTTCTTTGTCTTCCATGAAACAAGCGATTTGCTTAGAAAGAGGCAAATAACCAGTGATGGAGCAACATGTATAAGCACAAGAAACCCAGTCCATATCATTGAAGGCTAAAAGGGGAAGATCATGTTAGACGTGATAGAACAAAGCAGCATCAACTGATCCTTTCATATAGCGAAGCAAATACATAGTTGCTTGTCAATGAAAAATGCGGGAAAAGAAAGAAATTGACATAATTGTTGAACAATATAAGCAAAATCTGGTCGAGTAAGTGCTAAGTACAGAAGGCGTCCAATTAGTCGTCTATAAAATTCGTGATCCTCATAGATATCCCCATATCAGGTTTAACCGAAGGCCACGATGAATAGGAAATATGTTGGCTTACAATCAGATAAGTGACAATCCAGCAGGATGCCGTGGACATCCTTTTATTGATGAGGATCCCATACTTATCTCGAGATATTTTCATCCCTAGAAAGAATCGGGCCAGACCCAAATCTTTGATGGTAGACTCTTTATGTAGGTGAGCTTCGGTTGATTAATAGGAGGACTTTATGTGGCAAAAGTTGGGGTGTTTCGACATGAGAATGACACGTGATTTTAGTCACTTTCTTCTTTACTATTATATATTAGATAATAGATTAGCTTCTTACACGTGTCTTGAACGGAATTTACTTAAAGTTTATGTGATATTATATATTATTTTATTAATAATTTTGGATGAAATTAATTTTGTAAAATAAAATACTCTTTAGGTAAATGTGATTTGATTTAGGTATGTCAAGTTGGAGTATAAATTTAGTGTAAGTTAATATTGAAATTGATGTTCACGTTATTTTTCTAAAAGAATATTTTTCTTTATGAATAAATTTTGGCAATATAATTTATCTGTCTATTAATAAAAATTAGTTGATAGGATTTTGACAAATGTGTTTATTACATATTACCTTTGTTCTATTATAATTGTCCGTCTAGGCTCAAAGAAAATTTCAAAATATTTTTTCATAAATATTCATTTAATTTTAAAAGTTTTTACAAACAAAAATTATATATGAAAATGAACTTATATTTATTATTTTCTTTATTTTTTATATAACTTTTCTTAATTTTTGTGAAAAATAATAGTTATC
This sequence comes from Fagopyrum tataricum, assembly GCA_002319775.1. Classification (NCBI taxonomy): domain Eukaryota; kingdom Viridiplantae; phylum Streptophyta; class Magnoliopsida; order Caryophyllales; family Polygonaceae; genus Fagopyrum; species Fagopyrum tataricum. The sequence continues at coordinate 34,563,548 of CM008284.1, forward strand.
TCCTTTGCCTTTTCTTTTTAGTTTCCATTTGGTAGAATATATTAAAACTATTCAACTATATAACGATATAACTTAAACATTAGTTTACATATAAGTAATCTTATATTAATTAAGTGAAAAAAATTAAAATTATATTTCATGATATTAATATGACATGTCTTAAAATGGTAGTCTTAGAAAGGAAATTTCTAAGCTAATATAAATCATATATAGTTATAATTTGGTACAAATATTTTTTTTTAAATGATAATAAGTTTATTATCGTCTCCATGAATAGAATATAAAATAAATATGTAAAAAAAATGAGGTGGTACAACCTAGAGACGACACGTGGCAAAATATGTTGCGGGCTTAAAAACGTGGGATGACATATGACAGCTTAACGTGGAAAGGAAAAGTGACCTAATTCCTTCTTCTTTTAGTATTATATAGTAGATAGTAAATGTACAAAGGAGTAAATTAGATCTCGAGTACGTATATAATTTTTTTTTCTTCATGTTATCACACTAAACATGATTTTAACTAGGGTGTTAATGAGACGAGAAATCTTGATATCCTATGGTATTAGGGATGCACATGATTGGACCGGAAATTACGGTCCAGTCTAGTCCATGATAATTTCGGTCCCGATTCGATCCATGATATTACGGTCTGGTCCAATCCATAGTATTACGGTCCGATCGGTTTATGATATTACGGTCAGGTCTTGGACCGCAATGTTATAGTCCGATCTGGATCATTAATTTCCTCTTTTAAAATTTATGAACATGAAATGCATACGGTTCGATCCAAATCCAGACCAGACTAGCCGAGATCTAATAGTTCCGAGAAACTACAAGGAAACCGAATCAAACTAGCTAGTAAGAGAGAAAGAAGATATAAAAAGATAGGGGAAAGGGCAAAAACTAGAGATGACAATTGTCCAGGAACTTGGTCCTGAATATATCACTGTCAATTCTCTTTCTTCCAGTTAGAAGTAGTGTGTTGCTTGACTTTCATGATGATGTTGTCGGCACAAATAAAGGCGTTAGGGTTGACATTCATGAGGATGACATTATTCCCACACTTCTATGTGTGTAGTAGACGAAGGCAGTAATTGTTGATTTGCACACTTGATGTAAGAAACTCTTTTTAGATTGGTTTGGTGGCTTGGTGTGCAGTTCCAGGATAGCCATTCATGGATACTTTCTTTTCCCATAAGGAATACGAAGCCGCTGGAGACGAATGAGGAGCACGGTATTGTGAAGCTACAATTGGTCTACAAATGAAACTCAGTTTCACTATGTTTGTTACACAACTTACGTGGTATCGGAGATAATGTTCAAGGAGGTAAGCTTGGTAAGAGTAGGGAGCTTTTGATAACCAACAAGCCAGGATATGAAGCTACATTTGGGGATGTTAAGACCTTCCCAAATGTCAGCGCACGGCGGTGGTAGTAGCGAACATGTGCCGAGCTTGTGGTAGGCTTTAGAGGTGGAGAAGTTACCCAAAGGACAAATGATCGTAGAGATTGTAGAAAAAGTGGTTCTATCTTTACCAATATCTTCACGGAATTAAAGGATCTTTTTCCAGGTGAAGTTATAAAGAGTTCTTAAGCGGAAGTCCCAGACGTTAAAGTTCTTGATCATGTGATTCTGGATTAAGGTGCTCCAAATGTTGTTATAATTGGAGTCAAGATCAAAGATGGGCGTGAGAAACTGGCTTTGTTCCAAGAGAGGAGCTCTTTGAAGCCAAAGCATCCTTCCATAGTGGGGCAATAGACCAGGTTCCAAGCAATGAGAGCTCGTTTGCTACTATTTTTACCGATCAAAGATAGGACGAAGGGATGCTTTCGATCCTTTTGATGATGGAGATGGGATGAGGAGATGGAGCACTAGTAGGATGTGATGGTGTACAAGATAGACCGAATAAGTTGGACGCGCCCGACATATTAGACAGATCTGGCGTTCCAAGAGTGGATTCTTTTCGCTATTTACTTATAAGTGGATAGTAGTCGGGGACTTTAAGTCACTTAGCACTAAGAGGGACGCCTAAATAAGTGAAGGAAAGAGAGCTGATGGTAAAACCTAGAGTTGTCAAAGTTTACCCGACTTGACGCGGAAATTTTGAAAAGAGAATTTTTGGAACCAACTCGCTTGAAACCGATTTAACCCGAAGTAATTTTATGAACGAAGCAAACCGACCAGATTACCCGAATAACCCAACTCGAACAACCTATAGCCCAAAAATGACCCGATCGAATGAACCGATAGCTCGAAGTAACCCGACCGAATAACTGATAGTCCACAATAACCCGACCCAAATGACCCGATTACTTTAAAAATAAATATAATTATTAAAATAATTTGTAGAATATACTTTTGAAAAGAATATAAGTTAAAAAATATTTAAATAAAAACTATATAAGTCTATAATAATTAATCCATACAATAAGTTTATCCTACAACTTTATAATGACATCAATACATAAGCCATAATATAATTTTTTAGAATGGAATTTTAAATACAAAAGTGTTTGTATGTAATATTGTCTATATATACATATACATATTTACTAATACTATATTCTCGCGTATAAAAGAACGTAACAAAATCGAGTTTAAATAAAAACTTTGTAAATAACATAATCCATAAGTCCAAAATATAAGTTTTATACTATAGTCGTTTTTACTATAAGTCTATAATGACATAATTCATACTATAAGTATATAATGAATCAGTCGGATATCAGGACCCAAAGTCATTTTCAAGCATACGGATCGGACTAAAATCATTCGATGAAACAATATCACCCATATATCGCGCATATTATATGATCCGACTAAAATTGCTTTTAAATTCCATGTTTAGATTTTGGATCAAAATGGATCAATCAAATATCAACGTATTATTATCCGATTCGAAAAAAGATGATAAATTTTATTTTACATTGCATAACAAACAAAATATGAAAAGCATAAATGGATCAAATGGATCAGCCAGTCGGTCAAATTAGATATTTTGATCAAATGGATCAGTCGGATATCCATATCTAGTTAAATTCATTTTTTTATCAAAAAAATCGGGCTAAAACCATTCCGATCAAACAAATATGTGGATAATTATCCGATCTGGCTAAAGTCATTTTTAGATATTTCGATCAAACGGAATAGTCGGATATCTAGATCCGGTTAAATTCATTTTCAATCAAACAGATCCGGTAAAAGTCATTTTGATCAAACATATCGCCCAAGTATTCGCGGGATGATTATCTGATGTGATTAAATTCGTTTTTAGAGACCATATTTTAGAATATGGATCAAACGGCACGGATCGACCGAATACCACATATTATTATCCGATTTGACAAAGATGTTAGATTTTATTTAAATTTTATAATAAACAAAGTAGAAAAGCATATATGGATCAAATTGATCGTCAGATTAGATATTTTGATCAAACGGGTCAGCCGGATATCCACCGGTTAAAATAATTTTCAATCAAATATATCGGGCTAAAACCATTCCGATCAAACATATAAGTGGACAATTATCCGATCTGACTAAAGTCGTTTTTAGATAGCATATTTTAAAATATGGATCAACCGAATATCCATAGATTATTATCAAATTTTGTAAAAGGTGATAATTTTTATTTTACATTTTATACCAAATAAAATAGGAAAATCATAGACACCAGCCATCCTCACCATCTTCCTTGACCGAATATGCAACCTATTTCCTTCCCTTTACTCCCCCGCTCTCCTTTCCTAAACCACTCATCCCTAAAACAGTAAACAAAGCGAGAGTAGCCACGCTCCTACCGAAATTCCGCCTGATGCTCTTAATGAGATTCAAACCAGGGTCTCTAGATCTAGTGTAGCGATATCCTTGCTTCGAGGAGATCGAACCTTGGACCAAGGGAGTTGTGTAGTTTTTTCTCCGGATTTTGCTCATTCGAGAAGTCAATTTCGAGGACATCGTTAGGTACTCTAAATCGAACATTTATCGTTAAAATTTGTTTATGCTCCAGATGATATTATGTAGGTTGTAATATTAAAAAGTTAGAACGGTCCAAAGGTCGGATGCAAGGTTATAGGATTGCAAGGTAAGATCAAATCGTTTTTTGTAGAATTGTGAAATTTTAGCGAAGTGTTGGAAATTGGTGTTCTTGAGGAAAATTTAGGATTTATTCTTGGACCTTAGGAATATATGTTTATGGAGGATGATCATACTAATTAAGAGTAAGCATGATGTAAGAGTACCGGGTAGATACGCTAGTATGTGATTGAGTACGGGACTTCTGATTTACAAAGTTGAGGATTTTAGAATTTTATTATAAAGTGTGAATGGAAATTAGAAGATAAATAGATTTATGGATATTGATGGATATATCAGAGGATTTATGAGATTATACGAGATTGTTGAATGGACGTCTAGGTCTATGGAACCTCGGACTTATAGGTTGATAAGGGTAGAGATGCAAGGTATTTTACCCTAGAATTTTCGGAAGAGTGGAACGAGTAAACTAAGATGTTTGTCACATCTTAATCAAGATTGTATGATCGTCGATGGACGGATCGAGATTTGCGTATTAGAGTATCGGACCGTATAAGGTGAGTTCATCGACTCACTTAGCTATAGTAATAGTTTTAAGTGCGTACTAGGGTAGTGTGTGTATCGTATGTTAAATAATTGAACCAACTATATCACCGCACTTTTATTTTTATAGAGAGGCTCAAGTGTATCATAACAGGCCCGCATCACTATCCGGCACACATGGCGCTCAGAAGGCTCCCCACGATCAGTCCAACAGTGTATACGGGGAAACGCACAGAAACCAGTCTTGTTGGTTATGGGGATGGGGGCGAGGGTTGGAGGATCTTCGTGCTACCTTGAAAATTTGAACATATTAGAATAACCAAATCACCAAATGAAAAGATAATAACCGGGCCTTGTTTGTGCAAGGTGATGTGCTTACAGCTTTCTTTATATATTTGTGTGCCTTAGTTCCTTATGATTAGAAATGTTAGCTACCGGTTTATACCGTGTAGATAGATCTTGCAAGTTATGTTTCTGCCGAATAATCTAGAGTGGAGTGGCCAGTCGGGGTTTTCCGTACTAGGGATTTATATTGAGAGTGTAATACCCCAAATTCTTGGAAATCGGGATGCTATGGGCTAAGACCTCACAATGGGTCCTGACCCTAGTTTGACAACCATTTCACCGTATCTTACAACAACAAGGCACAAATAAAGAAAACCGAATAAAACCTTTAATAGATAAATGTCATGAAAGAAAAGAATAATAATTCAGTTGTGCAAACATACATGACAAAATCTGAGGAAAAGACACGAGTCTTGTGACAAAAGAAACCCAACACCCGACAACCAAATATGGAAACCCGGCTGACCACTTCTCTCCGGATCCCTCAACAGCTGCCTACCCTGCACGGTCTATCAATGACGTATACACCGTTAGATAATAATTCAATATATAATTTAATATTAAGTATCACATACACAAGCAATACGAAAATTAAATACATAGCATGCTCACACTCAACCGTATTATTATCTTCCATTAGGTGATTCACTTCTATTAGTTCAACTTATTGTGTGGCACGAAAGTCTCCTGACCTTCACCTCTGTCCCCGTAAACCAACTGGAGTGGATCCGATGCATCTCACCGTATACCGGTATGGACTGGTCGCAGAGAGCCTCCTAGTAACCTAGCAGTGCTGGCAGTGATGCCACAACCCGTTCTCATACACTTGGGTCTACTTATACCGTAATGTTGTCTTACTGAAGTTTTAATTATAAACAGCCAACACACACCACTACAAATGATGTAAGAGCCTTGATCTTTAGAGCTGAGCTAGGACTTAGCCGCCCCCGCAGGTCCAGAGGGCCGCCCCTGCGGCTGGTCCTGTGTTCCGCCCCTGCGGCTCAGGGAACCCGCCTCTGCGGTTTCATGCGGCTACAGCCGGCTTTGTTGACCGTTGGACCGTGATCTACTCTTTCTTCTTCTTTAACCTTCTCCTTTGCTTAGGATGAAGGGTTTCATTCTTCATTTCCAGCTACCTTCACGTTCTTCCCTCTCTCCTTTCCCTTGGATCTTGTTCTTGAGTTTTTCCTTAAGTTTGCAAGAGAATTGTTGTGTGGATGATGATGATGATGTTGTGTGTTGTTGTTGAGCTTGGGAGCCAGCTGAGGGTGTTGTGTTGATCTTTTCCTTGGCTTAGGATCACAACAGTGGTAAGCTCATTATTTCTTCTCTTTCTTCCTTTCTTCTTCCTTTTCTTCTCTTAGCTTAGGATTCCACAAGTGTAAGCTTGTGTTAGCTATCCTAGGAATGTATGTGTATATATATGTATGTGTATGGCTACTGGATTGTAACACCCGAATCCGTAAGACTCGAGGCGTTACTGGGCTAGATCTCACAATGGATTCTAACCCTAGCTTGACAACAAGTTCACTGGATCTTACAACAAGGCTAAGATAGATTAAAACCAAAAATGAAACTGATATATATAAGTATCAAAAGGTGATACAGAAGTACCGTTGAGTACAATAAAAACATAACTATACATAATAAAAGATCCCATATCCCACGATAACGCCCCAGTGTACGGAGCCCTCAGCGGATCACCCCTCTGGATCACTCTGCAGCTCTCCTAACCTGCAAAGTATCTATAACACGGTATAAAACCGTTAGCTAACCATACACATATATATAGAAGATGCTAGAGCACAAACACATTTCAGGAATGATAACATATAAACATGTTGTCACACATTTACCCGATTAATTATCTTTAATAAGTCCAACACTCAAATAGTATATATATCTGCATATGAATATATGTGACACGAGGAATATATATATAAAATCCTTGCCTCTGAGTGCTATAGCTAGCTGGAGTGGTATAAGTGGACCTTCCCGTATACCATAAGGAGTGGTCAGTGCCCATCCCGTATACCAGATCTAGCCTGACTACAGAGAACCTCCCAGACTCCACTACGGGATAAATGGCAGGTTGTCACAACCAATACAATGGGCGTTCACTAAATCATAGGTCGATAATAATCACTATCGCATGCTATAAAGCATATAAAACAACCACCCATGCATACATCCAATATAAGGATTTTAGCTAAGTAAGTCCTATGGACTTACCTCAACCTCGGAGTAATCTCAACCACGATCTCAAATACGATCCACTGCAATCTGGAGGATAGCACTGCCTAATAACAAGGCATAACAAGATATCAAACTCCTATCACACAAAGGGGTCACACCTAGACCCAAGGGATCAATATGGATCATATCCAACTCATAAACCTCAAGGCCATAATCGGGACCTATCTATATCATACTCATCATCATTCTATCCTCATACCCATACCTAGCATGATACTAACCCGCTCATACTAGGAAAGGAAAGGATCTACACTACACTAGGTAGCTCCGGGACAAGACGCACCTGTGTGACAAGAGGGATGGAGGGGCGAAGCAAGGCAAACGCAGGCGCGGCGGCACAAGGACACATACGCGGTGACCGTGGCCGCGGTGGCGGCAACGCTGAGGCGCGGGTGCGGTGACAGATCCCGCGAGGGCGGCGGTACTAGAACGCGGGGGCGGCGACAGTGCAGAGTGCGATCCGCGATTCCTCTTCGGCTCTTCACGTGATCAAATCACATCTTCTTCATGCCATAACCACACATATACATACACAACCACATTCCAACATCAATATACCTTTACATACATGTAATCCTAAGCTAGGCAAAGAAACCAAGAAAGAAAGAAGAGAAGAAGAAGAAGAAGACTTACCACACTTGTGGTCCTAGGATGCAAAGAAGATCAACAACCTCAACAACTAGCTCTCAAGCTCAGCAACCATGCACAACATCAAGCTCTACCAAAGCCACACACAAACTCTATCAACTCCACGGAAAAACTCAAGCAAGATCAAGAAGGAGGAAGGGAGAAGCAAGAAGGACGTGAGAAGACTGGAAATGAAGTGAAGATGAACCCTTGATCCAGCCAAGGACGAGGCTTAAGAAGGAAGGAAGTAAAGAGTAAAGCACGAGTCAAAGGAGTCAAAGGAGTTCCTTGAGCCGCATGGGCGGAAAACATCACGAGCCGTAGGGGCGGCTCCCTAAGCCGCGGGGGCGGCTAAGGCCAAAACTACTCCCAAACTAAGGCTCTTAAACCTCACCCCCCTAAAAACAAGTTTCGTCCGAAACTTGTAAAATCCTCAAACCACTCGGACTCAAGCCGAGGTACAACTCTCTCTATAACCTCAAACACAAGCATGGAGGAAATCATCAACTCCAGTAGGCAAAATCACTATCAAAGCATAGAGGAAACCCATCTCTAGTCATATCATACTCATAACCGAAAGGCATGGAGGAAAGACATCACTAACAAAACTATGTCCACCAATATAGCATGGAGAAAAACCATCTCCAGCTGAATCCTAATCATATCACAACAACATGGAGGAAAGAGCCATCTCCAACTATAACAGTAATCGTACTAGCACAACAAGATCTAATAAGATAACACATCATATCATAACTAGTACGAAAATAAACACATAATATCATATAAGCATATAAGCACATAATACTCTGAGGCGGCAAACTGGACGGCGCAGCAAACACATTTGTAAACTCACAGACCACTGGGATATCCTCTAACGCTGGACTCTCCCCATCCTTCATGGCATAACATCAGAAGGCCTCACAACCCTGTGCAATTAATCTCGTTGCACGTACCGCGTTGATCACCATGCCTGACTTCGCAAGGTCCCAACCTCGGAAAACCTCTATCTGACCTAACTCTGTAGAGACTGTCACGGTCCTCCTACCTACATCTAATACCGCATGATACCTATCCATCCAATCCATACCCAAAATGAGTTCCTAATGCACTAACGGCATGACAAAGAAGTCAACAAGTAACACACGAGTCCCTACACAGATGGAACAATCACGTATCTCGCGGTACCTCTAACCCTACTACCATTGGGTAACTCTATACTGAAGGGTATCCCCTCAGTCGTAACTAGACTCAAACGTTCAACACATGCATCAGATATAAATAAATGCGTAGCTCCCATATCAAACAAAACTCTAACAGGTAAACCATGAATCAAAATGGTACCTGTAGCAGCCGGTGCAGCTGGCTCCTCTGCACTCCTCATCTCAAAAGCTCTACCCTATGCTCCTCTAGTGTCAGTGTTACTCCCACCACGACCTCTACCTCTACTCGACCCGGGAGCAGATCCTGAGTAGTAGGACGATCTGGGACTCTCTACTGTCCCTGTGTTTGCTGTTGAGGTGGCCTCTGCCCACCTCCTGCTGCACTAGCAGGAGAAGAACCCTGTTGTGATGAAGCTCCGCCCTGTCTACAGAAGACAGCTCTGTGACCTGGTCTGCTACAAGTGCAGCAAGTCACTGACGGCCTCGTGCACTCTGGTCGTATATGTCCATAATCACCAACAGTTAGAGCACTGTCGTCCCTTATCTACTACCGGTGCAGATGAGGGGTAACTTGGCGTCTCTAGCCCTCGCCGAAACCAACAACTCCACTAGTACCACTGGTCTGCCCAATCCTTTGTCTCTTCTCAGACCCTCCGGTCTGAGGAGCTCTCCGCTGTCCAGCCCGCTCCGCTCATAACCTGAGGCTCTATCCTGATAGTCCATCAAGGACTCAAAGTGAAATCCCGCCATATAAGTCCGGGTGGTATCCCTCAGTCGTCGGAAAAAGAGATACACATGCTGATCCGCAGGAGGTGCAGCTTGGCCCAACAAGGCCAGCTCCACCTGAAATCTCCTGATCGCCTCAGAGACTGGTACATCTTCAAAGCCAGCCTCAACAAAATCCGCAGTTTCTCCCTCCTAAATAAGGCAGGGCAAAAAACACTCTTTCATCAAACTCCTCATCTGGTCATAACTAGTAAAATGATTCCGCACGGATCTCCCCAATGCTATGCCAAGTCTCGGAATAGAGTCTGCACTAACTCTATCTGTCGTTCCCCTGGACATCTAATAGACTCAAGGGCCGAGTCTACATGTCCAATCCACAACTCCACCTCTAATCCCACCTTCCCAAAGAAAGGGGGTTCTCCCATCTGATGAAATGCCTTCAACCAAGTATCTGGTCGAGGCCCTCTATGCTCCTCTGGAACTCGAGTAATCTCAGCAGCACATGTCGATATAACTAGCACCTGAGTAGCTCCATGGGATCTCTCAGACGGTCCCTCTGTGGCCGGCAGATCCGGAGCACGTCTACCCCTCTGCCAGCCTCCTCCACTCGTCTGATGTACGTGCGGAACTCTAGTCCCACCATAGAGACATGATCCGAGTCATCTGACTGGACTCGCTGTGGTCTCTGTCTCCCAGCTATACCGTTCCCAGTCTCAGGAACGACACTCTCAACAACATCTTCATGGACCTCCTCCGCTGCAGGTGGATCAACAGCGGGAATCTGACCATGTCCTACGTACCACTACTGGAGGAAAGAGAGGGTCTACCCCTACCTCATCCAACTATAAATACAACTCTAGTCCGAGCCATCTGCAGGGTATGCACACCTAACCTATAAGGCTATATATATGCTATATGTGTGTGTATATATATATATATATATATATATATATATATATATATTATATATATATATATATATATAATACTAAAAATCAATCACAATATCACATAAGGTAATATATATATATCTATACTGTCGAGGTACGGTCCTCACAGGGGTAATGGCTTTCCGTACACACTATCCCAAAATATTTGTACTCAAACAAAAAAATTTTGAAAAGTTAGATCCCTTTCGGGTTTTGTTTATTTATCTATTCGACCTTTATCGCAAATTGCAAGTGCCATAGTTGTCAACCTAAGGCTCTAATACCAAACTTTGTAACACCCCGAATCAACAGGACTCGGGGCGCTACTAGGCTAGGATCTCACAATGGATCCGGACCCTAGCCTGACAACAAGTTCACTGGATCTTACAACAAGGCACATATAGATTAAAACCAAACATCAAACTATAATACAAATATCAAAAGGTATACAAACACCGTTGAGTACAAACCAAAACATGTATCTATACATAACAAAATCATCCCATATCCCACGCACCATCCTAGTGCACGAAGCCCTCAGCGGATCACCCCATCTGGATCACTCTGTGGTTCTCCTAACCTGCAAAGCATCTACAACACGATATATAATCGTTAGCTAACCATTCATATATAAGATAATGCATAGGCACAAACACAAGTCATTAAATCATAAACACAAAATCATGTTGTCACACATTTACCCGTTAATCATCTTTATATAGTCCAACACTCAAATTGTATATATATATATATGTATATGAATATATGTGACACGAGAAATATATAATCCTCGCCTCTGAGTGCTATTGCAAATGGAGTGGTATCGGCACACTTTCCCGTATACCCTAAGGGAGTGGTAAGTGTCGATCCCGTATACCAAATCTGGCCTGTCTACAAAGAACCTCCCATACTCCACTGCGGGATGAAAGGGCCAGTTGTCACGGCCACTACAATGGGCGGTCAATAAACCTTAGGTCGGTAATAATTAACATCGCATGCTATCAAGCATATATCACACACCACTCATGCAAATATCCGATATAAGCATGTTAGCTAAGTAAGTCCTACGGACATACCTCAACCTCAAGATATCCTCAACCACGATCAACTCCAATCCGGAGAACAAAAATGCCTAATAACAAGGCATAAAGAGATATCAAATCTCCTATCAATCAAAGGGGTCACACCTAGACCCAAGGGATCCATAAGGATCATATCCAACCTATAAAACTCAACAACCTACTAAACCTCAAAGCCATAACCGGCACATATCGATACCATAATCATCCTCATCCTATCCACATACACACACCTAGCATGCCACTAACCCACTCATACTAGGAAAGGAAAGGATCCATACCACTCTAGGTAGGTCCTACACAAGACGCACCTGCGTGACAAGAAGGACGCAGGGCGAAGCACCGGAGGCGCAGGGCGGCGACACTCCCACGCAGGGGCGGCAACACAAGTAACGCATGGGCCGGCGCACTCTCACGCAGAGGCGGTGACAGTGCAGAATGTGATTCCCGTCTCCTCTTTGGTTCTTCACTTGATGATTTCACGTCTTCAGCATCCAACAATCAAACACATACATATATATACACATGTGAACATCAATACATGCCTAGGAGATCTAAACACAAGATTCAACTTGTGAAATCTTAAGCTAAAGAGAAGGAAATTAAAGGAAGAAGGAAAGAAAGAAAGAAGAGAAAGAAGAAAACTCACCACTGCTGTGATCCTTAGCAGAAAGAAATGATCAACACCAACACAAATCAGTTGGCTCTCATAGCACAACATCCACTCATAATCATCAACAACCAAGACTCACACAACTTTCTTGCAAAACCAAGGAGAAACACAAGAAGAAGATCAAAGGAGAAGGAAGGAGGAAAGAAGGACGTGAGGTAGCTGGAAAGTGAAGGAAACCCTTCATCTTGAAAGAAGAATGGTTATAAGGGAAGAGAAGAGTAAAGCATGGTCATAAGTCAACAATGCCGGCTGCAGCCGCAGGAAACCGCAAGGGCGGACTCCCTGAGCCGCAGGGGAGGAACACAGGACACCCGCAGGGGCGGCCCAATGGACCCGCAGGGCGGCTAGTCCTGTCTCAAACACCTAAAGATTAAGGCTCTTACACATATAATATAACAAACAATACAAATCTTAAACATACTCATATAATATAACAAAACAATAGAAATCTGAAACAATAATATAGGGAAATACACCAATTATCCGAACAAAGGTCAAAATATCACGGATGCTATGATGTCCGGACCTGAGAAGGAACCACCACTACATATGGACTAACTGCCTCATCTATCATGGCATGTACCTTAGCCGGTGAATACAGTAGCCCCCGACGCTGCATATCTCGTAGACGGCCCAAAAGTATGTGCAGACGTTGCAATAAAATAAAACAAGTTGTTATAAAATTGTAAAATAAAATACACGGTAAGTTCAAGAATAATAACAAGTGTACTCTAGAATCCGAGGCGGGAACAGGTGGTGGGCGATCAACCGGAACCCGCACCGCAATGGACGTCGGAGGATATATGGATGACAGGGTAGTGTACCAGGGCATGTTTGCAGCATCGACAAGCCACGGAGAATGTGTTGGGACCAACCCGTCAAATGAAACTATGGTCTCCTCTAGGTGACGGGATGTCCAACTATCATAGATGGTAGCATATGAAACTCTGGTGCCACGTCCCTTATCAGGACGTAAATCCTTGTAGGCGGGATCTGGGGCAGGGGCACAGCCTGCACGTACCCAAACTGTCGCAGGAATCGATCTGACATATACGCCTCCTCGGGATGTCATCTATCCGTAATATGCCTCGATAATGAGATATGGCATAATCCCCTCCAAAGTCAATTAACCGATCAATATACAGGGTGAAACACACATCCTCCGCCCTCATCTGGTCCAACTGTACTCGTAAGACATGAACCCTCTTTGATACTAACTGGCGGTGTCTTCGGGACAGGAAGTTCTAAACACCAACGTGGATGCCCATGCAACTGAGGATTCTCAATAACTCCACAGCCCAATGATGGAAAATGGGCGTAAATCCAATAGTAAATAAAGAAAAAATAAATTAAACTCCACTCATGTAATCATGTTTTATCTTTAAATATATCGTTATGAAACCGTACCTGTAATAGTGTTGTACACAACCTCCATCGTCTTCACTTTCTTCCTACTAGGATCCCCCAAAGATCTATATAGGTATGCAAGAGTCCCGGTCCCCCAAGCATATGAGCCCGTTCTCATATGATCCCGTACTAGGTCGATAAGCCATGGCCACATCTTGTTGGTAGTCTTGTCGACTACCAAGGTCGACGAGATCAATAACAACAAGTACGCAGATGCAATCGCGGCGTGAGGAGGATCTATAAGGCCTAACATGGTTGTGGCTTTAGACCTAACAGTCTCGCAAAAAAGCTTCTTGCAGTTGTCACCAGCAGCAGAAGCAGATAATACCAGTGAATGTAGAAGCCACTCACGTCTAGAAGTACCATCTGGATCGGTCAATAACACATCTCTGTCAATAGCAAGACCCATAATACCATGCACATCGTGCAATGCTATGCTCATCTCCCCCCACGGCATATGAAAAGTGTTCGTCTCGGGGTGCCACCTCTCAACGAACGCAGTAATAAAGCAATGGTCGACCCCACCAAGTGAAGGTCCTCCAACTCAGTAAGTCTGCTGGGTCTCGCCAAGCCAAACAATGTGTATGGGTCATAAAAATCCCGAGGCCACCTCTATACTCTAGATATGCCATCAAGCCTCCTATTAACCTTGAGCACCCCAATATCCTTGATGCAGGAGCATCTCAGGACATAGCCCGAATGGAGATCATTCATGGAATAATTGCAAAGACCATTTCCGGAAGTGCAATGAAGACTATTGATTGGAAATGGGAGATGTCAAGGTTGATCTCGTATGAAAGGAGTCGCAGCTATACACGTTCATACATGGGGAGCACATATGCATGGGCAAGAAGAAGACGTCATAGAGAGCTCCTTGGAACCAAGAGAAGCCTTGCCTGGAAGCGTCCGGTCCTCACGTGCATGCATCACGTATGCATGGGAAAGAAGGAGGATTCGATATCAAGAAGCAAGAGTTGCGTGGAATAAGGAGTGTTGGATGTTTTTATTAGAGCTAGTTGAGCCTATTTTATTGATAAATAAGGCCTTAATTAGATCTATTATCTTCAACCCATATTTTAGACTCTTTTAAATAATTGAGCTTGTTTTGGGCTTTTAGGGTTGTTAGTTCATCCCTTTAGTTTGATCTTATCTCTTAAAGATTTGATCTTATCTCTTAAAGATTTGATCTTATCTTATATTATCTTTTAGCTAGTTTGATCTTATCTTTTAAGCTAGATTGGGCTCGATATTAGATCAGGACCATAGCCCATAGAAGCCTAAGCTGGACGTCCCCTCCCTATGTAAGGCATAGGTTGGACGTGTTTTGAAGTCAACTTGAATTGAAATTAAACACAATATTTTTTAGTATTTTCTATATTCTCTCCTTAGTCTTCTCGTGGAATCGAGACAAACACAGAGCGAGTGGAATCTCATTCGCCCAGCAACTTGGACTGTTTTGAGTCGTGTCACTTGGATTGGCAAGTCGGTGCTCTCAATCATCTTCAAGTGACTTTTCGTGCTCTAGGGACAAAAGTTTTCCCTCCTGTTGTTTATATAGCGGAAGGGCTCCTTCAATTCATTCCAAGCTGTGTTAGGGCCTTAGTCTCCCTAGTGTGCTCTTTGTTGTTTTAAGGGTTCGACCAGATCTATCCTTCTACCGATCCTTCACAACCATTGGATAATTCCTCCATATATATCCACTTTTCTCCCCACAACTTTCCTTTCAGTTCTGGTATTGAATGATCGGAGAACCTCACGGTTAACCCCTTATTAAATTGGTATCAGAGCAAAGGTTCATCAACACCATCCACACGTCATATTCAAAAAAAAGTTTCGAGCTTTCAAGATCCGTCAAGAAAGTTCTACACAAAAAGAGTCACCGGAGAAGATTACCGCCAACGGTTAGTCCTACTATTCTCGTTTCTTTTATGTCTTTCAATTCCGAATTCAATTTCTTGTAAAAGATTAAATTGTGGCCTGTTTCCTCATCCATATCCTCAGCCAAGATTCATTCTTTTCTTGTTCTTGATCGGAAAAACCTATCCCACAAGATTCAAGATCAAATTGCCAACAAATCGTGCAATTGGATCAAGATTAGCGTGAAACTCCACAAAACTGCCCCAACCACCACATCGTATTGTCGCCTCGATCGGAATTCCATTCCAAAACTTTCACGCCACCATCCCTCGTTTGAAAACCTAGCCGCGAACCTAATCCGAAACCCCTAACCCAAAATCAAGACTAATTAGACCAAGATCCCTGCCAACCGACCAAAACCCGACCCCACCTACCTGGTTCGAACTAGAACCCAAACCCACACCCCATAACCGGCCTGACCTGAACCATACCGAACCAGAACCGTACCTGCAGAACCTAACTTTTAGGTTCTTGTTTCTCTCCAGCCGGTTCTTGATTGCGAACCGAACCAAGATCTACCATTGTGCGCAGGACCAGCCCTTGGACACGAGCCACACCTGTCCCGAGTCCGTCGGACCACCACAGATCCACCACCACCTTCAGCTGGCCACCACCAAAGAAGACCCGAAAACACTATATGGTTTTAGCTAGTTTTGTATAGTTTCGCTCTTTTTAATTTCAATAAAAAAAAAAAGAAGAAGAAGAAGAAGAAAAGAGATCTAGTCAGATCCAAAAAAATAAAAGAGTATAAAAGTTCAGTTTTTCGTTTATAGTTGTTTTGTTCATATTGTATATATTTCTCGGATGGTTCCGAAGATTTGACCTACACACATACTTTTCCGGAAGTCCGTTTCGTCGTCGTTTTTACATACTGATTGCTACTAAGGGTTTTTCTCAGTTTTACTCCGGAGTTGAGATTTGACCTTTGCCTTCTACCCTACCTCCACCATTCCTTTACCTTATTTTAAGGTTGTATATTTGTCTTTTATAAGCTATTGTTTTTGGTTGAGTTCGACAGGCGAGTCTAGTTTTGCTTTTTTTCCCACATGCCACACTTAAAAGGCCATTTTCCTTTGAGATCTGAGTCGTACGCCTTATTTTTCTGCCTGAACGCATTGACTTGTTGCTATTTGAGACATCTTTCTTGTAGATTCATAGTGATCCTCGCAAAACCGGCTAAGAGGAGTTGCGAAGCTTGCGAGAAAGGTTATAGAGATATACACTTGAAGAGGGTAGCTTAGGAGTTTTCTTAACTAACCTTAACATGTTTGCTTGTTTTGAGTCATGACTGCTTCAGGAAGGAAGAATAAGAACCGGGTATCCGAGACTGTACTAGCTTGGGTTAAGGAGAAACTAGATGTCTTGGAGGCACGTGATAAGAGAAATTAACCAAACAGATCAATAGGATCGGTACATGCTTCAGGGAAAGGAGTTAATTATGGGTTTCCTAAACCCACTAACCTTAACAAGGGTTGTGAGAGCCCTTTTCTTTCGGACCGAGATCGGACCATAGCCGAGATTGGCTTTGGCCCGAGATTGGCCTTTTCCGCACCCGCGGGTATGACCGCCGCCCCTGCGGGTTCCCGCCCCTGCGGCTCAAGGAACCGCCCCTGCGGTTTCCGGCAGCTGCAGCCGGTTTTGTTGACTTTGTTTACTCGTGCTTTACTCTTTTGGTTTACTTCTTTCCTTTCCTTGCTGAGCAAGGGTCACCTTCCTCACTTCTCTTCCTCAGTCCTACGTCCTTCTTGCTTCTTCATCCTTTCACTTGAGCTTGCTTGAGTTTTTCTTGGAATTTTTCTTGGAGATTGTATCTTGTGGGTGATGCTGATGTGTGTGAGTGCTATGCTGAGCTTGAGAGCTCGTGGAGGTGTCATCTTGGAGCTTTTTCGTGCCTAGACCACATTGTGGTATGTCCTCCTTGTTTCTTCTTTCTTTCTTTCCTTGTTTCAATCCTTCTAGCTTAGGATTAGATGTATGTTAAGGGTTTTGATGTTGGAATGTGTTTTGATATGTATGTATGTGACTATGGACGAGAGTAGATGTGATTTTGATCACGTAAAGAGCTAAAGAGAAGCCGCGAGGTTTCATTCTGCACTGTCGCCGCCCCGCGGCCAGAAGTCACCGCCCCTGCGGAAGAACGTGCCGCAGCGTCCGCGCCTTGCCAGCGCCATGCCTGCGTTGCCAGCGACCTTTGTCACCGTCCCCGCGGTTGAGTGCCCCCGCGCCTGCGGTTTCCTGCGTTCCGCTCCTGCGTCCTTAGATCACGCAGTGCGTCTTGTTCTGGGACTACATATAGTTAGGCAGTTCCTTTCATTTCTAGTATGAGGGAACTAGTATCATGCTAGGTATCGGTTTATGACAAGTATGATATAGATATGCCGGTTAAGGCCTTGAGGTTATGAGTTAGATATGATCCCTTATGGATCCCTTGGGTCTAGGTGTGACCCTTTGTGTGATAGGATTGTGATATATATATGTGTGTCTTGTATAGGCTGTGTTGTCCTCCAGTTTGGAGTGGACGTTTCTGAGAGTGGATCCGACTTGAGTTACTTTTGAGATCGAGGTAAGTCCATAGGACTTACTTAGCTACTATCCTTATATTGGATGTATACTTGAGTGGTGTGTGTTTATGTGCTTTATAGCATGTGTTATATTTGGTCACCAACCTATGTTATATTGACCGCCCATTGTAGTGGCTGTGATAACCTTTCCCTTTCATCCCGTAGTGGAGTTTGGGAGGTTCTCTATAGTCAGGCCAGATCTGGTATAAAGGAAGGCCCCTCACCATTCCCACAGGGTACACGGAGGTGTGCTGATACTACCCCAGCTGGTTAGAGTACTCAGAGGCGGGGATTATATTCCTCGTGTCAGCTATCTTCATATATATCTATTTATACGATTGAAAGATTCAACTTATTAAAGATAATAAACCGGGTAAATGTTTGATATCATGTTGAAGTGTTTATCATTTCTAAGGTGTGTTTTGTGCTTTAGCATCTTCTTATATATGTGTATAGTTAGCTAACGGTTTTATACCGTGTTGTAGATCCCTCGCAAGTTAGGCGAGCTGTGGAGTGATCCGGAGGGTGATCTGCTGACGGTTCCGTACACGGGGCATATTCGTGGGTTTTTTTGAGATTATCATTATTGTACGGATTTCAGTTTTACTTTGTACTCAGCAGTACTCTATATTATCCGTTTGAGATGTATATATATATATATATAAATATATATATATATATATATATATATATCAGTTTAATATGTTTTGTTTTAATCTATTGGTGCCTTGTTGTAAGATTCAGTGAAGTTGTTGTCAGGCTAGGCCAGGATCCATTGTGAGATCCTAGCCCAGTAGCACTTTGAGTCCTACAGATTGAGGGTGTCACAAATTTGGTATTAGAGCCTAGGTTGACAACAATGGCCCTAGTACATATGTTTTGGTATATCGTGTACGTGAGCCATCGCCCCTCTGAAAGATCTCAACAGTACACATATATAGATATTCTGTTGTGGTTGATTTGATACATACATATGGCATATATATAGCCTTCTAAGCTAGGTTTACGTCCTCTGCAGATGGTTCAGACTAGAGCCTTACCTGCAGCTGGGCGAGGTAGAGGTAGAGGTAGAGGTAGACCCCCTTTAGGCCGAGGACGGGGTAGGATACCTGCTGATGGTTCCCAGGCAGCAGGAGAGATCCACGAGGAGGTTACTGAGAGCGCCGTTCCTGAGACTGGGAACGGGGCAACTGAGGACAGGGGGCACAGAGGGCCCAGTCTGGCGAGTCTGATCATGTTTCTATGGGTAAATAAGAGTTTCAGGCTTATATCAGACGTGTTGAGGAGGCTGCCAGACCCGGTAGGTGTGCCCCAGACTTACAAGCACAGGAGGGACCATCTGAGAGGTCTCACACCGTTACTCAGGTACAAGTTGTACAGGTACCTGCTGCTGAGATTGCTAGAGCACCGGAGGAGCATAGAGGGCCTAGACCAGATACCTGGTTGAAGGCATTCCATCAGATGGGTGTACCCCCCTTTCATTGGGAAGGTGGGGTTGGAGTTGAGCTCTGGATCGGGCATGTAGACTCAACTCTGGAGTCTATTCGCTGTCCAGCTGAAAGGCAGATCGAGTTGGTACAGAATCTATTCGGAGAGCTGGCACAAACATTGGTGGAGGTCAGTACGGGGTCAGGTTACCAACTATGACCAGATAAGGACCTTGATCAGAGAGCGTTTTTGCCTTGCCTCACTTAGGAAGGAGAAACTGCGTGATTTTGTTGAGGCCGGATTTGATGATGTGCCAGTTTCAGAGGCCATCAAGAGATTCTAGGAGGAGCTGGCTTTACTAGGTCTAGCTGCACCTCCTGTTGATCAGCATCTTTATCTGTTCTCCCGACGATTGAGGGATGGTACCGAGCCTACATGGAAGGTTTTCACTGTGAGTCCTTGATGGACTATCAGGACAGAGCTGCAGATTATGAGAGAGAGAGGGTTGGACAGAGGAGAGGTTCTCAGGCCGGAAGGTCTGAGAAGAGACAGCGTACGGGGCAGGCCAGTGGTACTGCTGGAGCTGCTAGTGTTGGGGGTAGTTAGAGATGTCAGGGTCGTTCTGTATCTGCACCAGCTACAGAGATGGGACGATAGTGTTTTAACTGTGGAGATCCAGGGCATCTGAAGCCCGAGTGTACGAGGCCGTTGGTGACTTGTTTTACTTGTGGTAGACAGGGTCATAGAGCCGTTTACTGCCGCCAGGGCGGAGCTGCATCTCAGCAGGGTTCTTCTCCTGCTAGTGTAGCGGGAGGTGGGCAGAGGCCACCTCAGCAGCAGCAGCAGACTCAGGGACAGTAGAGAGTCCCAGATCGCCCTACGACTCAGGATATGCTCATGGGCCGAGTAGAGGCAGAGGCCGTGGTGGGGGCACCACTGATACAGAGGCCCACAGGGTCGTGTTTTTGAGCTGAGGAGTGCAGATGAGCCAACTGCACCTACTGCTACAGCTACCATTCTGATTCATGGTTTACCTGTTAGAGTTTTATTTGATACTGGTGCTACGCACTCTTTTATTTCTAATGCCTGTGTAGAGCGTCTTGGGTTAGATACAGTTGAGGGGATGCCCTTTATTATAGGTTACCTGATGGTGGTAGGGTCAGAGGTACCCGTGAGATTCACGGTTGTCCCATTTCTGTAGGACCCGTGTGTTACTAGTTGACTTTTTTGTCATGCCATTAGAGCATGAAGAAGTCATTCTAGGTATGGATTGGATGGCTAGACATTCTGCAGTCTTAGATGTAGGTAAAGGACTGTTACCCTCTCTACCGAGTTAGACCAGATAGATGTTTTCCGAGGTTGGGACCTTGGAAAGGTAGGCACAGTTATCAGTGCTATACGGGCAGCTAGACTGATTGCACAGGGTTGCGAGGCCTTCTGGTGTTATGCCATGAAGGAGGGGAGAGTCCAGCTATAGAGGACATTCCAGTTGTCTGTGAGTTTACTGATGTTTTTGCTGAGCCATCCTGTTTGCCGCCTCAAAGGAGTGTGGATTTCAGTATCGAGTTAGAGCCTGGTACGAGACCCATCTCGAAGGCTCCATACCGAATGGCGCCTGTTGAGATGTTGGAGCTGAAGAAGCAACTCGAGGAGTTGGCTGAGAAGGAATTCATTCGCCCTAGTGTGTCCCCATGGGAGCACCTGTCCTCTTCGTACGGAAGAAGGACGGATCGCTGAGACTGTGTATTGATTACAAAGAGCTGAACAAGGTGACCATCAAGAACAAGTATCCACTGCCGCGCATTGATGATTTGTTAGATCAGTTACAGGGAGCGACGTGTTCTCCAGGATTGACCTGCGTTCCGGGTATCACCAGCTGAGGGTGAGGGAGCAGGATGTGCACATGACAACATTCCGGACCAGATATGGCCACTACGAGTTTGTAGTAATGCCATTTGGGCTTACGAATGCCCTAGCCGTCTTTATGGAGTTGATGAACAGTATCTTCATCGACTTCCTGGATCAGTTTGTAGTGGTCTTCATTGATGACATTCTGGTATACTCTCGCAGTGGAGAGGAGCATGCAGGACATCTGAGGACTGTATTGCAGGTTTTGCGGGATAGAGAACTTTATGCTAAGTTCTCTAAGTGTGAGTTCTGGATGCCAGAGGTAGCATTCCTGGGTCAATGTGGTTTCAGCTGAGGGGATCAAGGTGGATCCAGCGAAGATTGAGGCAGTAGCAGCATGGAAGACACCGACGAACGTCAAGGAAGTACGTAGTTTCCTTGGCCTAGCCGGTTATACAAACGCTTCGTGGAGGGTTTTTCTGTGATCGCCCGTCCATTGACGAGTTTGGTGAGGAAGACTACCAGATTTGTGTGGTCTGATCAGTGCAAAGAGTTTTGAGGAGTTGAAGAGGTGTTTGAGTTTTGCTCCTATTTTGGCATAGTAAGAGGGTACTGAGGATTTTGTGGTTTATAGTGATGCATCCAAGCTAGGCTTGGGATGTGTTTTTGATGCAGCGAGGTAGAGTTATTGCTTATGCGTCTCGACAGTTGAAGACGTATGAGGAGAACTACCCGACTCATGATCTGGAGTTGGCAGCGGTAGTTCATGCACTGAAGATCTGGAGACATTACCTGTATGGTGCTACATGTCAGATCTTCACAGACCATAAGAGTCTGAAGTATATTTTCACGCAGCGGGAATTAAATAACCGCCGGCGTAGGTGGCTTGAGCTGATCAAGGACTTCGATTTAGAGATTCTGTACCATCCAGGGAAGGCGAACGTGGTCGCCGACGCCCTGAGCAGGAAGACGCCTCGAGAGCAGGTGATTGCAAGGCTGAAAGTTCAGCATCAGTTGCAGAGTGATCTTATCTGGTTAGAGTTGGACATCCAGTTTCCTGATGAGGATGTCCAACTGCGTACATTAGAGGTCTTTCCTGATCTATTGGGATGGCCCATGTGAGGCACTGTATGGACAAAGATGTCGTACTCCGTTATGCTGGATGAGCAGAGTAGTGTCAGTGGTTTAGCACCTGATTAGATTCAGGATGATATGACTCGGGTAGCATTGATCAGAGAGCGTATGCTGACTGCACAGAGCCGTCAGAAGTCTATGCTGACAGGAGGCGTAGACCTCTAGAGTTCAGGGTTGGAGCCCATGTATGGCTGAGAGTGTCCCCGACACGAGGTGTTAGGCGTTTTGGCATTAAGGGGAAGTTGAGCCTCCGATATATCGGACCGTTCGAGATTCTGGACCGGGTTGGGAGTGCAGCTTACAAATTAGCCTTGCCTCCGAGATTAGAGGGTGTTCACCCTGTATTCCATGTGTCTCAGCTGAGGGAGTACATACCAGATCCGAGGCACATTGTGAGTTATGAGGATTTGGTGGTTTGAGCCGGACCACACGTTTGTAGAGCATCCTATTGCAGTCCTAGAGCGAGGTATGAGACGCCTGCGTTCGAAGGACATCCCTATGTTGAGGATACAGTGGTCGAGACGAGGACCCGAGGAGGCTACATGGGAGACTGAGGATAGTATCCAGAGGAACTATCCAGAGTTCTATGCAGAGATAGGTGCACCAGTAGGATCACCGAGTAGATCTTAGTACTAGCTTGGTGAGTCTTATCTGCTTATATGCTTATATGCTATGATGTGTTTATTTCATGCTAGCTTTGATGTGATTATGATCTTATTAGATCCTGTTATGCTAGTATGATTTCATATTTATAGCTGGAGATGGTTCTTCCCTCCATGCTACTGGATACGCTTAGGTTTAGCTGGAGATGGTTCTTACCTCCATGCTATTTTGATGGACATAGTAGTGCTGGAGATGTTCTCCCTCCATGCCTTTCTGTTATGGTTATGATATGGCTAGAGATGTTCTTCCTCTATGCCTTGTGAATGTTTTATAGCTGGAATGTGTATTGATATGTATGTATGTGACTATGGAAGAGAGTAGACGGATTTGATCACGTGAAGAGCCAAAGAGAAGCCGCGAGTTTCATTCTGCACTGTCGCCACCCCGCGGCCAGAAGTCACTGCCTCTGCGGAAGACGTGCCGCAGCGCCCGCGCCGTGCCTGCGTTGCCAACTACCTTTGTCAACCGCCCCCGCGGTTGAGTGCCGCCGCACCTGCGGTTTCCTGCGTTCCGCTCCTGCGTCCTTAGATCACGCAGGTGCGTCTTGTTCCGGGACTACCTATAGTTAGGTAGTTCCTTTCCTTTCTAGTATGAGGGAACTAGTATCATGCTAGGTATCGGTTTATGACAAGTATGATATAGATATGCCGGTTACGGCCTTGAGGTTATGAGTTGGATATGATCCCTTTTGGATCCCTTGGTCTAGGTGTGACCCTTTGTGTGATAGGATTGTGATATATATATGTGTATCTTGTATAGGCTGTGTTGTCCTCCAGTTTGGAGTGGACGTTTCTGAGAGTGGACCAGACTTGAGTTACTTCTGAGATCGAGGTAAGTCCATAGGACTTACTTAGCTACTATCCTTATATTGGATGTATGCTTGAGTGTGTGTGTGTTATGTGCTTTATAGCACGTGTTATTATTTGGTCACCGACCTATTTATATTGACCGCCCATTGTAGTGGTTGTGATAACCTTTCCTTTTCATCCCGTAGTGGAGTCTGGGAGGTTCTTTGTAGTCAGGCCAGATCTGGTATAAAGGAAAGCCCTCACCATTCCCACAGGGTACACGGGAGGTGTGCTGATACTACCCTAGCTGGTTAGAGTACTCAGAGGCGGGGATTATATTCCTCGTGTCACTTATCATCATATATATCTATTTATACGATTGAAAGATTCATCTTATTAAACATAATAAACCGGGTAAATGTTTGATATCATGCTGAAGTGTTTATCATTTCTGAGCTGTGTTTGTGCTTTAACATCTTCTTATATATGTGTATAGTTAGCTAACGGTTTCATACCGTGTTGTAGATCCCTCGTAGGTTAGGTGAGCTGCGGAGTGATCCGGAGGGGTGATCTGCTGAGGGTTCCATACACGGGGCATATTCGTGGGGTTTTTTGAGATTATCATTATTATACGGATTTCAGTTTGACTTTGTACTCAGCAGTACTCTGTATTATCCTTTTGAGATATATATATATATATATATATATATATATATATATATATATATATATATCAGTTTTTATGTTTTGTTTTAATCTATTGATGCCTTGTTGTAAGATTCAGTGAAGTTGTTGTCAGGCTAGAGCCAGGATCCATTGTGAGATCCTAGCCCAGTAGCACTTCGAGTCCTACGGATTCGGGGTGTTACAAGGGTCGTGTGTACTTCAAGGATGAGTACGATCGATCTGATCGGATGCTCACTACTCTTGAAAAACGGCTACCAACGCATGAGAGACAAGAGATTGTCAAGCAAGAATGTGAAGGGAGTAATCCTAACCCTTCTTACTTGAAACAAGATCATGATTGTCTAAATACTATGAGGATTGAAAATGTGCCACCGACTTTATCTAGCCGTAATCAAATTAGCAACTTCTTTCAAACTAGAGTTCTAGTTAAAGATAGGACAGTAAGTACTATTATAGATAAGGACGGTCGTCATAATCTTGCTAGCATTGAGATAGTTGAGAAACTACAGCTTCCTACCTTAAACCATCCCAATCCATATAGGTTATCTGGCCTAAATCATCGGGATCTAGTCAAAGTAGACCAGCAAGTTAAGGTCCACTAGCTTCGAGATAGGAGCTTATAAGGATACTATCTAATGTGATGTCCTATGCCTCAATGTCATATCATATTTGGTTCTCCATGGATTCATGAGAAAATGTGGAACATATTGAGGTCATTAACAAATTTTCTCTTAATTTTAGTGGAAAGCGCATTGTTCTTAAACCATGACTGTAGGTTATATTGCACAGGTGGTTGAGCAAAAAACGACATCAGGTGGAGGAAGTGGAAGCACGGAATAAAGAAAGGGATCGAGCTAGTCAAGCACCTCAAACCTTTATTTCACCTCCTACAACACCTACGGCTACGGAGAGTCCATCTTCACCGGCGAAGAAGAGACAATTTAGAGCAGTGAAAGAGGAAATAACGAGTAGGGAGGAGGACCAATTCAACCAAGTGTTGTAGCCCCCTACTTCACCCATTACAATGCCTCTTTCTAATCTAACTTCATCATCCTCAGTGGAAAGGGTAATTGGGGTTTCGCAGTCCCAACAAAGAGTGATTCTAAACCTTCTTGCTCTAAATTAGATGAGCTTGATCCTAATGAAAAGGAGTAAGTTGGTGATGAACCAGATGAGTTAAAGGCTCGAGTTAATGGAAAGCATATGATACATGATGATTTAATGGCAGAAAAATTTATTAGACCCTCTTGTGATCGTATTATGCCTTTTATCGACTTTAGGGAGCCTTTTAGGGAGCATGTTGATTTTATTGTCAATTATACACAATATTTCCCTATTGATGAGCACATTAATGGTTTAAAATTCTTGCTATATATACAAACTTTCAGAGGTTTATTATTGTGAATGCATCTCTTTTATGCATACCGATTCTATTGCATATAATAATGAGTATGTTGATTTTGGGTCTCATGATTTCTCCTCTACTTTAAGTTTGTATTTTTTAGGAGATTTGCATGTTGATAGACCTCTTAAAGGAAGGAGTGTGATGCAGGAGCATCTAGCAGTTTGACTTCATTCTCTTCTACAAATGATCACATAAGAAAGAGAAGAAGAAGTACCAAAGAAGAAGACCGAAACCAAGATCTAGATAAGGAAGAAGTGAAAGAATGGAGCAGCCAAGACGTGGAGAGAGATGTGGAGGAGATCATGGCCCGCGATTCACGAAAGAGAGACCGAGATCCACAAGAGAGACATGAAAAGGATGTACGTTGGACTGCATTTGAAGGAAGGAACTTTCGGGCTAATTTAAGTGGCTAAATTAGGCCCAGCTTGCTTATTATTTTTCAACCCATATTTTAGACTCTTTTAAATAATTGGGCTTTTTTTTATTTAATTAGTTTGGGCTTTTAGACTTGTTAGTTCAACCCTTTAGTTGATCTTATCTCTTAAAGATTTGATCATATCTTTTAGTTAGAAGATCTTATCTCCTAAAGATTTGATCATATCTTTTAGTTAGAGATCTTATCTCCTAAAGATTTGATCATATCTTTTAGTTAGAAGATCTTATCTCGTAAAGATTTGATCTTATTTTATCTTTATTTTTAGCTAGATTGGGTTCGATATTAGATCCAACCCATAGCCCGTTTTAGCTTGAGTTGGATGCACCCCTTGCCTATATAAGACATAGGTTGGATGTTTTTCCTAGCCACTTGAATGAAATTATACACAACACTTTTTAGTAATTTTCTCTTCTCTCCTTAGTCTTCTCGTGGAATCGAGACAAACACATAGCGAGGAATCTCGTTTGCCTAGCAACTTGGACTGTTTTGAGTTGTGTCAGTTGGATTGGCAAGTTGGTGCTCTCAATCATCTTCAGGTGACTTCTCGTTCTCTAGGGACAATCGTTGTCCCTTTTGTGTGAGATTATAGCGGAAAGGCTTCTTTAATCATTCCGTGTTGTGTGTTAGGGCCTTAGTTTCCCTAGTGTGCTCAGGGTTGCTTCAAGGGATTGACCAGATCTATCCTTCTATCGATCCTTCACAATCATCGGATCATTCATTCAACTTTTTGTTTCAAGTTTCCATCTTTTCTCCTTTTTTCTATCATCCTAAGTTCTTGTGTTGAAAGATCGGCAACCTCACGGCTAACCCCGTATCAGAGTGACTTTAGGGATGATTATGTTTCACATAGTCATGACCCTAATTTGAAACTTCATAAGTTACAAAGGAGCTTTAGGGAGCAGAGAAAAACAACCCCTATGATCTACAAAAAGTCAATATCCTTTATACTTGTTGTGCTTGATCCTTTTGTGTATGCATGTGTTGTTAAATTTATGGATAATATGCCTTTGTATAAGATAATTTTAAGCACAAGTTCCAAACTCGTCTGGGAAGTTCTCTCACCCTCTTATTATGAGAACTTGAGTACCTATTATGGAAATTTGGAATACAATTGTAATGTTGCTCTCGTTGTGTGATATTTGTAGGGATTTTGGGACGAGTAGGAGCACATCTTGGAGCAAGAGCAAATGGATCCCACATTTGGATGCCTCCATGGATCATTGTTAGGAAGGATGTCAAGGATTCATGGACATATCCTTTTCAAAAAGGGAGAATGATGCAGGAGCATCTCAGGACATATCCCGCATGGAGATCATTCATGGAATAATTAAAAAAGACGATTTCCAGAAGTGCAATGAAGACTATTGATTGGAAATGGAGATTTCAAGGTTGATCTCGTATGAAGGGCGACACAGCTATACACGTTCATACATGGGAGCACATATGCATGGGCAAGAAGAAGACGTCATAGAGAGCTTCTTGGAACCAAGAGAAGCCTTGACTGGAAGCTACGTTCCTCACGTGCATGCATGATCACATATGCATGGGAAAGAAGGAGGATTCGATATCAAAAAGCAAGAGCATGTGTGGAATAAGGAGTGTTGGACGCTTTTATTAGAGCTAGTTGGACCTATTTTATTGATAAATAAGGCTTAATTAGATCTATTATTTTCAGCCCATATTTTAGACTCTTTTAAATAATTGGGCTTGTTTTTATTTAATTGTTTTGGGTTTTTAGGCTTGTTAGTTCAACCCTTTAGTTTGATCTTATCTCTTAAATATTTGATCTTATCTTATCTTTTAGCTAGTTTGATCTCGATATTAGATCTGGCCCATTGCCCATAGAAGCCTAAGCTGGACGTCCCCCTCCCTATATAAGGCATAGGCTGGACGTGTTTGAAGTCAACTTGAATTGAAATTAAACACAATACTTTTTAGTATTTTCTCTCTCTCTCCTTAGTCTTCTCTTAGTCTTCTCGACAAACACATAGCGAGTGGAATCTCGTTTGCCTAGCAACTTGGACTGTTTTGAGTTGTGTCAGTTGGATTGGCAAGTTGTGTGCTCTCAATCATCTTCAGGTGACTTCTCGTTCTCTAGGGACAATCGTTGTCCCTTTTGTGTGAGATTATAGCGGAAAGGCTTCTTCAATCATTCCGTGTTGTGTGTTTAGGGCCTTAGTTTCCCTAGTGTGCTCAGGGTTGCTTCAAGGGATTGACCAGATCTATCCTTCTATCGATCCTTCACAATCATCGGATCATTCATTCATCTTTTTGTTTCAAGTTTCCATCTTTTCTCCTTTTTTCTATCATCCTAAGTTCTTGTGTTGAAAGATCGGGCAACCTCACGGCTAACCCCGTATCAGAGTGACTTTAGGGATGATTATGTTTCACATAGTCATGACCCTAATTGAAACTTCATAAGTTACAAAGGAGCTTTAGGGAGCAGAGAAAAACAACCCCTATGATCTACAAAAAGTCAATATCTTTATACTTGTTGTGCTTGATCCTTTGTGTATGCATGTGTGTTAAATTTTTATGGATAATATGCCTTTGTATAGATAATTTTAAGCACAAGTTCCAAACTCGTCTGGGAAGTTCTCTCACCCTCTTATTATGAGAACTTGAGTACCTATTATGGAAATTTTGGAATACAATTGTAATTGTTGCTCTCGTTGTGATATTTGTAGGGATTGGGGACGAGTAGGAGCACATCTTGGAGCAAGAGCAGATGGATCCCACATTTGGATGCCTCCATGGATCATTGTTAGGAAGGATGTCAAGGATTCATGGACATATCCTTTTCAAGAAAAGGAGAAATGATGCAGGAGCATCTCAGGACATATCCCGCATGGAGATCATTCATGGAATAATAAAAAAGACGATTTCCAGAAGTGCAATGAAGACTATTGATTGGAAATGGAGATTTCAAGGTTGATCTCGTATGAGGGGCGACACAGCTATACACGTTCATACATGGGGAGCACATATGCATGGGCAAGAAGAAGACGTCATAGAGAGCTTCTTGGAACC
Source organism: Fagopyrum tataricum (assembly GCA_002319775.1). Classification (NCBI taxonomy): domain Eukaryota; kingdom Viridiplantae; phylum Streptophyta; class Magnoliopsida; order Caryophyllales; family Polygonaceae; genus Fagopyrum; species Fagopyrum tataricum. The sequence continues at coordinate 34,593,230 of CM008284.1, forward strand.
AAGAGAAGCCTTGACTGGAAGCTACGTTCCTCACGTGCATGCATGATCACATATGCATGGGAAAGAAGGAGGATTCGATATCAAAAAAGCAAGAGCATGTGTGGAATAAGGAGTGTTGGACGCTTTTATTAGAGCTAGTTGGACCTATTTTTTATGATAAATAAGGCCTTAATTAGATCTATTTATTTCAGCCATATTTTAGACTCTTTTAAATAATTTGGGCTTTGTTTTATTTAATTGTTTTGGGTTTTTAGGCTTGTTAGTTCAACCCTTTAGTTTGATCTTATCTTCTTAAATATTTGATCTTATCTTATCTTTTAGCTAGTTTGATCTCGATATTAGATCTGGCCCATTGCCCATAGAAGCCTAAGTTGGACGTCCCCTCCCTATATAAGGCATAGGCTGGACGTGTTTGAAGTCAACTTGAATTGAAATTAAACACAATACTTTTTAGTATTTTCTCTCTTCTCTCTCTTAGTCTTCTCGTGGAATCGAGACAACACAGAGCGAGTGGAATCTCGTTCGCCCCAACAACTTAGATTGTTTTGAGTTGTGTCACTTGGATTCTAGTTGGTGCTCTCAATCATCTTCAGGTGACTTCTCGTGCTCTAGGGACAAACGTTTTCCCTCTTGTGTGAGATTATAGCGGAAGGGCTCCTTCAATTCATTTCAAGTTGTGTGTTAGGGCCTTAGTTTCCCTAGTGTGTTGTTGGTTGTATTAAGGGTACAACCAGATCTATCCTTCTATCGATCCTTCACAATCATTGGATCATTCCTCCGTATATATCTCCGTATTAATTTTTCCTTTCAGTTCCGGTGTTGAAAGATCGGGAAACCTCACGGTTAACCCCGTATCAATCCTCCTATAATAATTTATTAAAATTAACATTATCTTAGATCGATTACAAAAATTAATTATATATTTGTTGGATAATAAATTTATACCCTGAAAGTCTATATCACTCGCTCTGTGGTCAATGTAACATCTCAATAACACCTCTTCCTGAGGATGCTCCTCCTTCTGTGGATGCTCATCCTCCTTCTCTTGAGTAGGCATCTTTGGTGCTTGGTCCTCACTTAATCGTAATAATACTCATTTCCTGTTGTTGCTCCTGTGAGACATGTATCTGCTCATGCTCACACACCTACATACCCCCTAGTGGGCTCGTCTAGGTGGCTCGTCATTACGGAGCTCCGTATATAACCCGGGCGTAGTGATGATGGTGCCCCAACATACCCCTAGTGGGATCCTCCTCTACAACTGCATCAACGGGTACCTCGACCGATGTGGAGGCAAGTCTATCCGTCGAGCTTTAGCAACTCGACGGGCAGATGTTTGACAACTCTATTATCGGCTTCTTCTTGTGTCTAATGTTTTGCATCCCATCTGGAAAAAAAAAATTCAGATAAAATTTCCCATTTTTTAATTTACATATTATATATACTTTAGATTTATTTTTGAAAAAATTATCTCGCCGGAATACACAATTACAACCTAATAATCATATAAGATCCAATTCCAATTTTTCCTATACTAACCGAATCGTCCTAAACTAATGTTCATATAAGATCAAATTTCAATTCTTCCAAAACTAACCGAATCGTCCTAAACTAATGTCATATAAGATCCAATAATTCTTCCTAAACTAACCGAATTTTCTTAAACTAATGATTTTTCAAGCCTAAATTAAAAAATAAAACAAAAATAGATAAAAACATAGAGAACGTACCTTAAACCGTTCTTTGAGTGTTCTTCCAGTTCTAGGGAGAAATCCGAATCCTCCATGTGTATACGATGATACGGGATAAGAAGAAACAAAAAGAAGAAGAAGTTGTTCACCGAGACGAAGGGTGGCGGCGTCGGTAGAGGCGGCGGGAAACCAGAGACGAAGGGTGGCGGCGGAGGAAGAGAAGATTTTTGGGGTTCGGTGGATAGGGAAACCGCTTCCATAATTCCGTTAGTAATTTATACTCGTTCGAATAACATTACTCTTTACAAATGAAGCAGTTTCTTGCAGCGGTTTTTTTAATATTATAACGATTTAAAAAAACTGCTTCAAAAAAATCAATGTCTACAACTAAAAACCGTCCTTCACCCGCTTGAAAGGAGTTGGCCCTCTCTTTAATCTCCCGGTTTCGGCGACTGAGACATATAAACCCTATGTTCTCCATCTTCGCAGGAAATCTCATATTCTCCATATTCGAGAAATTGGTCTCGGCGGTCAGGGAAAGAGAGAATCGGTCTCGTCGGCTGACCTATAAACCCTATCTTCTCCATCAACAATCCAATCGGGGTGAGAGACATTAGAGATGGCGAACGATCTGGTATTGGACACGGAGATCGGATATTGGGTGTTGATAACGCTCTCGGTGGTGATTTCGTTACTTCGTTTCAATGCTCATGCCACAAACTAACCCCTGATCCCAAGATGGTCAAAGAAGGCGCGCTGATAGTTAGGGCTTAGAACTTGAAGGTAACCTCCAATTACATCACTCCCAAATCCTTCCTTTCTCGTCGCGTTAATAGCTCCCTTAAGAAGATTGTTTCCCTTTCATTTCACGGATCCCTCAAATTTCAATCTCATTCTCGATTGTAAGACTGAATATTGATATATGTAATTCGCTCTTTAGACGGCACTTGAAAAATGGAGGCTAGTCAAGGCTCATGTTATGGTTGTTGGGACTTCCCTCTGATGATGACATGGAAAATAGTGTAGTTGGTCATAATGCTTTGGGTGTTGGACAGATTTTTGCTCAATATCATTCACAATTTTGTCATCACTAGAGCTTAATTTTTTGTTAACTACACAAGGATGATGCTTAATGTTATCTTCTACTTGTTGAGTTGTACTTTGACTTGCAATTTCTTATCCTTTGCAAGGAATCACACTTGTCGGACTCCTCATTAAGCTGCGATCCTCGTCCTTTCTCGGACTACACAAGGGTGAAGAAATTATAACCAAACCTAAGAAAGAATTCTCCCTAATGGCTTTGGGACTTCCCTACTTAATAAGTCTTCATCAACATCACTAAGGGTGAAGAGTTGTAATCAAGCACATATATACATTTCTTATGTTTTGGGGTTGGTGTTTGTAATTAATCAAATGTTAATTATTATTGTAATACCCCAAATCCGCGGGACTGGGGGTGTACTAGGATAGAATCTCACAATGGATCCTGACCCTAGCCTGACAACCAGTTCACTGGATCTTTACAATAAGGCACAAATAGATTAAAACCAAAACATCAAAATGTAATACATATATGAAAAGGTATATAAAAACACCGCTGAGTACAAACCGAAACATGTATCCATACATAACAAAATCCTCCCATATCCACACGCACAATCCTAGTGTACGGGCCCTCAGCGGATCACCGCATTTGGATCACTCTGCAGTTCTCCTAACCTGGAAAGCATCTACAACACGGTATATAACCGTTAACTAACCATTCATATATAAGATAATGCATAAGCACAAACACAAGTCATGGAATCATAAAACACATAATAATGTTGTCACATATTTACCCGGTTAATCATCTTTATAAAGTCCAACACTCAAATCGTATATATATATATATATATATATATATATATATATAATATATATAATATATATATATATGTATATGTATACGAACATATGTGACACGAGGAATATATAATCCCCGCCTCTGAGTGGCAATAGCAAGCTGGAGTGGTGTCGGCACACCCTTCCCGTATACCCTTAGGGAGTGTGAGTGTCCATCCCGTATACCAGGTCTGGCATGACTACAAAGAATCACTCAGACTCCACGGGAGGGATGAAAGGGACAAGTTATCACGGCCACTACAATGGGCGGTCAATAAACCATAGGTTGGTAATAATCAACATCGCATGCTATCAAGATATAACAAACACCACTCATGCAAACATCCGGGATGGTAGCTAAGTAAGTCCTACGGACTTACCTCAACCTCAGATACTCTCAACCACGATCAACTCCAATCGGAGAACAACACTGCCTAATAACAAGGCATAAAGAGATATCAAATCTCCTATCAATCAAAGGATCACACCTAGACCCAAGGGATCCATAAGGATCATATCCAACCTATAACCTCAACAACCTACTAAACCTCAAGTCATAACGGGAACATATCGTACCATAATCATCTCATCCTATCCTCATACACACACCTAGCATGCCACTAACCCACTCATACTAGGAAAGGAAAGGATCCATACCACTCTAGGTAGGTCTGCACAAGACGCACCTGCGTGACCGGAAGGACGCAGGGGCGAAGTACCGGGAGGCGCAGGGCGGCGGACACAGGGTAGTGACAGTGCAGAAGATGATTCCCGACTGCTCTTTGATTCTTCACTCAATTGTTCACGTCTTCATCATCCAGCAATCATACACATACACATATATATACATATAAACATCAATACATGCCTAGGAGATCTAACACAAGATTCAACTTGTGGAATCCTAAGCTAAAGAGAAGGAAAGGAAGAAGGAAAGAAAGAAGAAGAGAAGAGGAAAGCTTACCACTGTTGTGATCCTAAGTAGAAGGAAAAGATCAGCACCAACACAATTTGGCTGCACTCACAGCACAACATCACTAAACATCATCATCAACCAAACCACATAAACTTTCTTGCAAACCAAGGAAAAACAAGAAGAAGATCAAGGAGAAGGGAGGAGAGAAGAATAACGTGAGCAGCTGGGGAATGAAGAAACCCTTCATCTTGAAGCAAAGGAATGGTTATAAGGAAATAGAAGAGTAAAGCATGGTCATGAGTCAACAATGCCGGCTGCAGCCGCAAACCGCAAGGGCGGACTCCCTGAGCCGCAGGGGCGGAATACAGAACTCACGCAGGGGCGGCCCTCTGGACCCGCAGGGCGGCTAACCCTGGCTCAGCACCTAAAGACTAAGGCTCTTACATCTCACCCCCTAAAAACAAGTTTCGTCCCGAAACTTGTGCAATCCAAATCTCGGACCCATATGCCGAGGTATAACTCTCTCTATCGGAGACATCACATCTCCGCTCATAAGGTATCAACCTATATCACTCTATAACCTCAAACACAAGCATGGAGGAAATCATCATCTCCAGCAACAAGATCACTATACTATCCAAGGCATAGAGGAAAACCATCTCTAGGTATCATCATCACATCACAAGGGCATAGAGGAAAACCATCTCTAGCCGTATCATACTCATAACATAAGGGCATGGAGGAAAAACATCTCCAGCGAAACTATGTCCACCAAGAATAGCATGGAGGAATAACCATCTCCAGCTAAACCCTAATCGCATCTCAATAGCATGGAGGAAAGAACCATCTCCAGCTATAATCATCAATCGCGCTAGCACATCAAGATCTAATAAGATCATATATCACATCATAGCTAGCACGAAATAAACACATCATAGCACATAAGCACATAATCACAAAACTCACCAAGATAGCACTAAGATCTACTCATCGATCCTACAAGTACATCTATCTCGGCGTAAAACTCTGGATAGTTCCTCTGGATACTATCCTCAGTCTCCCATGTAGCCTCATCAGGTCCTCGTCTCGACCACTGTATCCTCAACATAGGAATGTCCTTCGAACGCAGGCGTCTCATACCTCGTTCTAGGACTGCAATCGGGGTGCTCAACAAAGTGTGGTCCGGCTCGACCACAAATCATCATAACTCACAATGTGTCTCGGATCTGGTATGTACTCCCTCAGCTGAGACACGTGAAACACAGGTGAACACCCTCTAATCTCGGAGGCAAGGCTAATCTGTATGCTGCTCCCAACTCGATCCAGAATCTCGAACGGTCCGACATATCGGGGCTCAACTTCCCCTTAATGCCAAATCGTCTAACACCTCGTGTCGGAGACACTCTCAGCCACACATGAGCTCCTACTCTGAACTCTAGGGTCTACGCCTCCTATCTGCATATGACTTCTGACGACTCTGTGCAGTCAACATCCTCTCTCTAATCAATGCTACACGGGCAACATCATCCTGAACCTGATCAGGTGTCAAACCACTAACACTGCTAGGCTCATCCCAGCATAACGGTGTGCGACATCTCTGTCCATACAATGCCTCATATGGGGCCATCCCAATCGATGCATGCCAGCTGTTGTTGTACGAGAACTCAACTAGTGGGAGATGATCCGTCCACACTTGTCCCAGTCCAACACACAAGCTCGCAGCATATCCTCCAATGTCTGAATGGTCCTCTCTGACTGACCATCTGTCTGAGGATGGAATGCAGTCGTGAAGTGCAAACTCGTCCCCAGGGCAGTCTGAATCTGCTGCCAAAACCTCGAGGTAAATCGCCCATCTCTGTCTGAGACGATCGTCCTCGGTACACCATGGAGTCTCACTATCTGTCTAGTGTACTCCTCCCAATCTGCTCACTGGCCACGTTTCCCGAATAGGGATAAAACGTGCCGTCTTCGTCAATCTGTCAACTACAACCCAGATGGCATCAAAGCTCCTGCTCGGTCTCAAACCAGTCACAAAATCCATGGTGACGTCCTCCCACTTCCTTTGCGGTATAGGCAGTGGATGGAGCTCACCTCCAGGTCTACAATGCTCGATCTTGACCTGTTGACAGGTCGCACACTGTGCCACAAATCTGGCCACGTCGGGCTTCAGCCCTCCACCAATATGAGCGTCTCACATCCTGGTACATCTTACTCGTACCTGGGTGCACTGAGTAAGGCGTACAGTGAGCCTCCTGTAATATCCTCTGTCGCAAATCCGCATCAGCGGTACACAGACGCGACCGCGGCGTCTCATCACTCCATCTGCTCCTATGGAGAAATGTGGTGCCTCACCACGGGACATCCTCTCTCGAATCCTCGTCAATGTCGGGCAGGTCCCCTGCTTCTGTTGGATCTCACCCAACAGATCAGGGAGAACCTCTAAGGTACTCAACTGGCATCCTCATCAGGAAACTGGATGTCCAACTCTAGCCAAACCAGATCTCTCTGTAACTGAGGCTGAACTGTCAGTCTCGCAATCATTCTCTCGAGGCGTCTTCCTGCTCAGGGCGTCGGCGACAACGTTCGCCTTCCCGGATGATACAAATCTCCAGATCAAAGTCCTTGATCAACTCAAGCCACCTACGCTGGCGGTTATTCAATTCCCGCTGCGTGAAAATATACTTCAGACTCTTGTGGTCTGTGAAGATCTGACATGTAGCACCATACAAGTAATGTCTCCAGATCTTCAGTGCATGAACTACCGCTGCCAACTCCAGGTCATGAGTCGGGTAGTTCTCCTCATACGTCTTCAGCTGTCTAGACGCATATGCAATCACTCTGCCTCGCTGCATCAACACACATCCCAAGCCTAGCTTGGATGCATCACTGTAAACCAAAATCATTGTGCCTCCGGCTGTGCTAAGATAGGAGCGGAAGTCAGACGTCTCTTCAGCTCCTCAAAACTCTGCATACACTGCTCAGACCATACAAACCTGGTGGTCTTCCTCAGCAAACTCGTAAGTGGACGGGCAATCACAGAGAATCCCTCCACAAAGCGTCGGTAATAGCGGCTAGGCCAAAGAAAGCTACGTACTTCCTTGACGTTCGTCGGTGTCGTCCATGCTGCCACTGACTCGATCTTCGCCGGATCAACCTTGATCCCCTCGGCGGAAACAATATGACCCAGAATGCTACCTCTGGCATCCAGAACTCGCACTTAGAGAACTTAGCATAAAGTTCTCTATCTCGTAAACTCGTAACACAGTCCTCAGTTGTCCTGCATGTTCCTCTCTGCTACGAGAGTACACCAGAATATCATCTATGAAGACTACCACAAACTGATCCAGAAGTCGATGAATATGTTGTTCATCAACTCCATGAAGACTGTTGGGGCATTCGTAAGCCCAAATGGCATCACTACAAACTCGTAGTGTCCATATCGGGTCCGAAATGCCGTCTTGTGCACATCCTTCAAGCCTGATCTAGAAAGTCGTCAATATGGGCAATGGATACTTGTTCTTGATGGTCACCTTGTTCAGCTCTCTGTAGTGATGCACAGTCTCAACGATCCGTCCTTCTTCCGCACGAAGAGGACAGGTGCTCCCATGGGGATACGCTAGGGCGGATGAAGCCCTTCTCAGCCAACTCCTCGAGTTGCTTCTTCAGCTCCAACATCTCGACAGGCGCCATACGATATGGGGCCTTCGAGATCGGTCTCGTACCAGGCTCCAACTCGATGCCAAAGTCCACGCTCCTCTGAGGCGGCAAACTGACGGCTCAACAAACACATCTGTAAACTCGCAGACCACTGGGATATCCTCTAAACTGGACTCTCCCCATCCTTCATGGCATAACACCAGAAGGCCTCACAACCCTGTGTGCAATCAATCTCGCTGCACGTACCGCGCTGATCACCATGCCTGACTTCCCAAGGTCCCAACCTCGGAAAACCTCTATCTGACCTAACTCGGTAGAGACTGTCACGGTCCTCCTACCTACATCTAATACCGCATGATGTCTATCCATCCAATCCATACCCAAAATGACTTCCTCATGCACAACGGCATGACAAAGAAGTCAACAAGTAACACACGAGTCCCCACACAAATGGACAATCACGTATCTCGCGGGTACCTCTGACCCTACTACCATCGGGTAACCCTATACTGAAGGGTATCCCTTAGTCGTAACTAGACTCAAACGCTCAACACATGCATCAGATATAAATGAATGCGTAGCTCCGTATCAAACAAAACTCTAACAAGTAAACCATGAATCAAAATGGTACCTGTAGCAGCCGGTGCAGCTGGCTCCTCTGCACTCCTCATCTCAAAAGCTCTACCCTGTGCTCCTCTAGTGTCAGTGGTACTCCCACCACGACCTACCTCTACTCGACCCGGGAGCAGATCCCTGAGTAGTAGGACGATTGGGACTCTCTGTTGTCCCTGTGTCTTTGTTGGTGGCCTCTGCCCACCTCCTGCTGCACTAGCAGGAGAAGAACCCTGTTGTGATGAAGCTCCGCCCTGTCTACAGAAGACAGCTTTGTGACCTGGTCTGCCACAAGTGAAGCAAGTCACTGACGGCCTCGTGCACTCTGGTCGTATATGTCCATAATCACCACAGTTGAAGCACTGTCGTTTGTTATCTGCAACCGGTGCAGATGAGGGGTAACTCTGGCGTCTCTGGCTCGCCCGGAACCCGCAGCTCCACAGTACCACTGGTCTGCCCAGTCCGCTGTCTCTTCTCAGACCCTCCGGTCTGAGAAGCTCTCCTCTGTCCAGCCCGCTCCCCCTCATAATCTGAAGCTCTATCCTGATAGTCCATCAGGGACTCACAGTGAAATCCCGCCATATAGGTCCGGTGGCATCCCTCAATCGTCGGAAAAGAGATACACATGCTGATCCGCAGGAGGTGCAGCTGGGCCCAGCAAGGCCAGCTCCTCCTGAAATCTCCTGATCGCCAAAGAAATTGTCAAAGCCAGCCTCAAAAAAATCCCGCAGTTTCTCCCTCCTCAATGAGGCAAGCAGAAACGCTCTCTGATCAAACTCCTCATATGGTCATAGCTAGTAACATGACTCCGCACGGATCTCCACCAATGTTGTGCCAAGTCTCGGATAAATGCACTAACTCTATCTGTTGGTCCTCTGGACATCTAATAGACTCAAGCTGAGTCTACATGTCCAATCCACAACTCCACCTCTAACCCCACCTTCCAGAGAAAGGTACTCCCATATGATGAAATGCCTTCAACCAAGTATCTGGTCGAGGCCCTCTATGCTCCTCTGGAACTCGAGTAATCTCAGCAGCACGTGTCGGTACAACTGGCACCTGAGTAGCTCCATGGGATCTCTCAAACGATCCCCCCTGTGCTGGCAAATCCGGGGCACGTCTACCCGCTCTAGAAGCCTCCTCCACTCGTCTAATGTACGCGCGGAACTCTGGTCCCCCAAAGAGACATGATCCGAGTCATCTGACTAGACTCGCTTGGTCTCTATCTCCCAGCCATACCGTTCCCAGTCTCAGGAACGACACTCTCAGCAACATCCTCATGGACCTCCTCTATAACACCCCAAATCTGTAGGGACTCGAGGCGCTACTGGGCTAGGATCTCACAATAGATCATAACCCTAGCCTGACAACAAGTTCACTGGATCTTACAACAAGGCACATATAGATTAAAACAAAACATCAAAGTGTATATATAATATATATATAAATCGAAAGGTTTATAGAAGAACCGTTGAGTACAAAAGTAAACATGTAATTGTACATATATGAAATCCCCATATCCCACGCATATCCTAGTGTACGGAGCCCTCAACGGATCACCTCCTCTGGATCACTCTGCAGCTCATCTAACCTGCAAATGATCTACAACACGGTATAAAACCGTTAGCTAACCATACACGTATATATAGAAGATGCAAGAGCACAAACACACTTCAAGATAAACATAAACATATAAACATGTTGTCAGACATTTACCCGGTTAATTATCTTTATAACGTCCAACACTCAAGTCGTATATATATGAATATGAATATATGTGACACGAGGAATATAAATCCTCGCCTCTCGGGATGTTGCCAGCTGTAGTGGTGATTTGGTAACACTTTCCCGTGTACCCTAAGGGAGTGGTAGGTGCCCGTCCCACTTCCAAATCTAGCCTGTCCGCAGAGAACTTCCCATACTCCCAGCGGGATGTAAGGGCAAAGTTGTCACAACCCTACAATGGGCAGTCACTAAACCATAGGTCGGTAATCATCACAACGCATGCTATCAAGCATATATCACACACCACTCATGCATACATCCAATATAAGGATGGTAGCTAAGTAAGTCCTATGGACTTACCTCAACCTCAGAATATCCTCAACCTGATCAGCTCCAAACCGGAGAACAACACTGCCTATACAAGGTATACAGAGATATCAAATCTCCTATCAAACAAAAGGGTCACACCTAGAACCAAGAGACCCATAAGGATCATATCCAACATATAACCTCGATAATCAACTAAACCTCAAAGCCATAACCGGCATATAACGATATCATACTCCTTATTCTATCCTCATACACATACCTAGCATGCTACTAACCCGCTCATACTAGGAAGGAAAGTATCTACACTACTCTAGGTAGATCCGGGACAAGACGCACCTGCGTGACAAGAGGGACGTAGTGTAACGCCCCAAATCCGTAGGAATCGAGTTGCTACTGGGCTAGGATCTCACAATGGATCCTGACCCTAGCCTGACAACAAGTTCATTGAATCTTACAACAAGGCACAGATAGATTAAATACAAAACATCAAATTGATATATATATATATATATATATATATATATATATATATATATCAAAAGGTAATACATACGTACCGCTGAGTACAAATAAAACATAACTGTACATCAAAAGATCCATAAACCCCGATAACGACCTAGTGTACGGAGCCCTCAGCGGATCACCCACTTTGGATCACTCTGCAGCTCTCCTAACTTGCAAAGGATCTACAACACGGTATAAAACCGTTAGCTAACCATACACATATATAAGAAAATGCAAGAGCACAAACACACCTCAGGAATATTAAACACCTCATCATGCTATCACACATTTACCCGGTTAATTCTCTTTATAACGTCAATCAATCAATCGTGTATATATATATATATATATATATATATATCTGAATATGAATATATGTGACACGAGGATATATAACCCTCGCCTCTCGGTGGTACTGGCAACCTGGAGTGGTCATCTGGATCACTTCCCCGTGTACCCTAAGGGAGTGAAGACAGTGTCCGTCCCGTGTACCAGGGACTCTCCGTAGAGAACCTCCCTGTCTCCTCGCGGGATGACAGGGCAAAGCTGTCTCAGCCCTACAGTGGGCAGTCACTAAACCGTAGGTAGGTAATAACAACATCGCATGCTATAAAGAGATAAACACACACCACTCATGCACACATCCAATATAAGGGTGGTAGCTAAGTAAGTCTATGGACTTACCTCAAACTCAGAGCAGTCTCACTACGATCAACTCTCAACCTGTTCCACTCCAATCTGGAGGACAACACTGCCTAATAACAAGGCATAACATATATCACTCATATCCATAACAGGGGTCACACCTAGACCCAAGGGATCCATAAGGATCATATCCGAAACTCATAAACCTCAAAGCCATAACCGGCATACAGATATATCACATCCTCATCATTCTATCCTCATACAATACCTAGCATGCTACTAAACCGCTCATACTAGGAAAGGAAAGGATCTACCCAACTCTAGGTAGACCCGGGACAAGACGCACCTGCGTGACGGAAAGACGCAGGGGCGGAACAGGAAACCCGCAGCGCGGCAAAGCTGGGCCGGCGCGGTGACAACGGCCGCAGGCATGCGCAGGCACGAGCGCAGGCGCTGTGACACGGCTCCCGCAGGGGCGGCGGTTTCTAGGTGCAGATGCGGCGACAAGGGTCCCGGCGGCTTCTCTGGGGGGCGGCGACAGTGGAGAAGATGATCCCGCGTTCCTCTTCGGCTCTTCACGTGATCAAATCACGTCTTCTTATTTCCAAAAGTCACATACAACCATATATACATACACATATCAACATCAATCTACATCAACATACATCTAATCCTAAGCTAGGAAGAGGAATCAAAGGAAGAAAGAAGAGAAGAAGAAGAATACATACCACACTTGTGGTCCAGGCTGCAAGAGGATCAACAACTTCATCAGCTAGCTCTCAAGCTCAACAACCTCTACCATCATTATCATCATCAGCCACACACAAAGCCACACAAAACACTTCCAAACTCTAAGGAAACCAAGAAGGAGATAAAGGAGGAAGCAAGAAGGACGTGAAGGCAGCTGGGAAAGGGAATGAAGATGCTCAGCAAGCTAAACCAAAGTAATTAGGTTAAGGAAGTGAAAGAGTAAAGCACGGTCAAAGGTCAACAAAGCCGGTTGCAGCCGCATGAAACCGCAGGGCGGGTTTCCTGGCCGCAGGCGGAACAACAGAGCCGCAGGGGCCTCACAGACCCGCGGGGGCGGCTAAGGCCAAAAATGGCTCCAAAGACTAAGGCTCTTACACCTCACCCCCCTAAAAACAAGTTTCGTCCCGAAACTTGTAAATCCTCAAACCACTCGGACTCACAAGCCGAGGTACAACTCTCTCTATAACCTCAAACATAAGCATGGAGGAAATCATCAACTCCAGCAACAAAACACTATATAGGGCATAGAGGAAAACCATCTCTAGCCAAACCATAAACACATCACAAGGAATAGAGGAATCACATCTCTAGCCGTATCATACTCATAACAGAAAGGCATGGAGGGAAAAAATCTCAGCAACACTATGTCCATCAAAATAGCATGGAGGAATAACCATCTCCAGCTGAATCCTAATCGTATCACAATAGCATGGAGGAAAGAGCCATCTCCAGCTATAAACAATAATCATACTAGCACAACAAGATCTAATAAGATCATATATCACATCAAAGCTAGTATGAAAATAAACACATCATAGCATATAAGCATATAAGCACAACACTCACCAAGATAGTACTAAGATCTACTCGGTGATCCTACTGGTGCATCTAACTCGGCATAGAACTCTGGATAGTTCCTCTGGATACTATCCTCAGTCTCCCATGTAGCCTCATCAGGTCCTCGTCTCGACCACTGTATCCTCAGCATAGGAATGTCCTTCGAACGCAGGCGTCTCATACCTCGTTCTAGGACTGCAATCGGGTGCTCAACAAAAGTGTGGTCCGGCTCAACCACCAAATCATCATAACTCACAATATGTCTCGGATCTGGTATATACTCCCTCAGCTGAGACACGTGAAACACAGGGTGAACACCCTCTAATCTCGGAGCAAGGCTAATCTGTATGCTGCGCTCCCAACCCGATCCAGAATCTCGAACGGTCCGACATATCGGGGGCTCAACTTCCCTTAATGCCAAAACGTCTAACACCTCGTGTCGGGGACACTCTCAGCCACACATGGGCCTACTCTGAACTCTAGAGGTCTACGCCTCCTATCAGCATATGACTTCTGACGGCTCTGGCAGTCAGCATCCGCTCTCTAATCAGTGCTACTCGAGCCACATCATCCTGAATCTGATCAGGTGTCAAACCACTAACACTGCTCTGCTCATCCCAGCATAACGGAGTACGACATCTCTGTCCATACAGTGCCTCATATGGGGCCATCCCAATAGATGCATGCCAGCTGTTGTTGTATGAGAACTCAACTAGTGGGAGATGATCCGTCCACACTTGTCCCCAATCCAACACACAAGCTCGCAGCATATCCTCCAGTGTCTGAATGGTCCTCTCTGACTGACCATCTGTCTGAGGATGGAAAACAGTAGTAAAGTGCAAACTCGTCCCCAGGGCAGTCTGAATCTGCTGCCAAAATCTCGAGGTAAATCGTCCATCTCTGTCTGAGACGATCGTCCTCGGTACACCATGGAGTCTCACTATCTGCCTAGTGTACTCCTCAGCTATCTGCTCACGGCCACGTCTCCCGAATAGGAATGAAACGTGCCGTCTTCGTCAATCTGTCCACTATAACCCAGATAGCATCAAAACTCCGGCTCAGTCTCAGCCAGTCACAAAGTCCATGGTGACGTCCTCCCACTTCCTTTGTGGAACAGGAAGTGGATGGAGCTCACCTCCAGGTCAATGCTCTATCTTGACCTGCTGACAGGTCGCACACTGCCACAAATCTGGCCACATCGGGCTTCAGCCCTCCCCACCAATATAAACGTCTCAAGTCCTGATACATCTTACTCGTACCTGGGTGTACTGAATAAGGTGTACAGTGAGCCTCCTGTAAATCCTCTGCTAGGCATCAGCAGGTACACAGACGCGACCGCGGCGTCTCAATACTCCATCTGCTCCTAGCAGGAACTGTGGTGCCTCATCCCGAGACATCCTCTCTCGTATCCTCATCAGTGTCGGGCAGGTCTCCTGCTTCTGTTGGATCTCACCCAACAGATCAGGAAGAACCTCTAAAGTACTCAGTGGGCATCCTCATCAGGAAACTGGATGTCCAACTCTAACCAGATCAGTCTCTCTGTAACTGAACTGAACTGTCAATCTCGCAAAGGGGGATCAGGGTCGGCGACAACGTTCGCCTTCCCTGGATGATACAGAATCTCAAATCAAAATCCTTGATCAGCTCGAGCCACCTACGCTGGCGGTTATTCAATTCCCGCTGCGTGAAAATGTACTTCAGACTCTTATGGTCTGTGAAGATCTGACATGTAGCACCATACAGGTAATGTCTCCAGATCTTCAGTGCATGAACTACCGCTGCCAACTCCAGATCATGAGTCGGGTAGTTCTCCTCATACGTCTTCAGCTGTCTAGACGCATATGCAATCACTCTGCCCGCTGCATCAATACACATCCCAAGCCTAGCTTGGATGCATCACTGTAAACCACAAAATCCTGTACCCTCTGGCTGTGCCAAAATAGGAGCAGAGTCAGACGTCTCTTCAGCTCCTCAAAACTCTGCATACACTGATCAGACCATACAAATCTGGTAGTCTTCCTCAGACTCGTCAGTGGACGGGCAATCACAGAAAATCCCTCCACAAAGCGTCTGTAATAACCGGCTAGGCCAAGGAAGCTACGTACTTCCTTGACGTTCGTCGGTGTAGTCCAAGCTGCTACTGTGCCGGAGCTCATGACCAGGAATGCTACCTCTGGCATCCAGAACTCGCACTTAGAGAACAAAGCGTAAAACCTCAGTCCTACGAGAGTACACCAGAATGTCATCTATGAACTGATCCAGAAGTCTCATCAACTCCATAAAGACGGGCATTCGTAAGCCCAAATGGCATCACTACAAACTCCTCGTCAGTGGACGGGCAATCACAGAAGCGTCTGTAATAACGGCTAGGCCAAGGAAGCTACGTACTTCCTTGACGTTCGTCGGTGTAGTCCAAGCTGCTACTGCTCAATCTTGCCGGATCCACCTTAATTCCTTTAGCTGAAACCACATGACCAGGAATGCTACCTCTGGCATCCAGAACTCGCACTTAGAGAACTTAGCATAAAGTTCTCTATCCCGTAAAACCTGCAACACAGTCCTCAGTTGTCCTGCATGCTCCTCTCTGCTGCGAGAGTACACCAGAATGTCATCTATGAATACCACCACAAACTGATCCAGGAAGTCGATGAAGATGTTGTTCATCAACTCCATAAAGACGGTTGGGGCATTCGTAAGCCCAAATGGCATCACTACAAACTCGTAGTGGCCATATTGGTCCGAATGTTGTCCTGTGCACATCCTGCTCTCTCACCCTCAGCTGGTGATACCCTGAACGCAGTCAATCCTGGAAAAACACAGTCGCTCCCTGAAGCTGATCTAACAAATCATCAATACGCGGCAATGGATACTTGTTCTTGATGGTCACCTTGTTCAGCTCTCTGTAATCAATACATAATCTCAACGATCCGTCCTTCTTCCGTACGAAGAGGACAGGTGCTCCCATGGGATACACTAGGGCGAATGAAGCCCTTCTCAGCCAACTCCTCGAGTTGCTTCTTCAGCTTAACATCTCGACAGGCGCCATCCGGTATGGGGCCTTCGAGATAGGTCTCGTACCAGGCTCTAAATCAATACCAAAATCCACACTCCTCTGAGGCGGCAAACTGGACGGCTCAGCAAATACATCTGCAAAATCACAGACAACTGGATATCCTCTAATGCTGGACTCTCCCCTCCTTCATGGCATAACACCAGAAGGCCTCACAACCCTGTGCAATCAGTCTCGCTTCCGTATCGCACTGATAACCATGCCAGATTTTCCAAGTCCCAACCTCGGAAAACCTCTATCTGTCCTAACTCGGTAGAGAGGGTAACAGTCCTCCTACCTACATCTAAGACTGCAAAATGTCTATCCATCCAATCCATACCTAGAATGACTTCTTCATGCACTAATGGCATGACAAAGAAGTCCACAAGCAAAACACGGGTCCCTACAGAAATGGACAGTCACGAATCTCACGGGTACCTCTGACCCTACTACCATCGGGTAACCCTATACTAAAGGGTATCCCCTCAGTCGTATCTAACTCAAACGATCCACACAGGCATCAGAAATAAAAGAATGTGTAGCTCCAGTATCAAATAAGACTCTAACAGGTAAACCATGAATCAGAATGGTACCTGTAGCAGTCGGTGCAGCTGGCTCCTCTGCACTCCTCAGCTCAAAAACTCGACCCTGTGGTCCTCTGGTATCAGTGGTGCTCCCACCACGACCCTCTGCCTCTACTCGGCCCAGGAGTAGATCCCTGAGTCGTAGGGCGATCTGGGACTCTCTGTTGTCCCTGTGTCTGCTGCTTGAGGTGGTCTCTTCCCACCTCCGCTACACTAGCAGGGAAGAATCCTGCTAAGATGAAGCTCCGCCCTGTCGGCAAGACAGCTCTATGACCTGGTCGGCCACACGTGTAACACATCACTGTCTGCCTCGGGCACTCTGGCCGCATATGTCCATAACCACCACAGGTGTAACATTGTGGTCTCTTATCTGCAACTAGTGCAGATGAGGGATGACTCTGGCGAATCTGGCCTCGCCCAAAACCTGCAACTCCACCGGTACCACTGGTTGCCCGGTACGCTGTCTCTTCTCAGACCCTCCGGTCTGAGAAGCTCTCCTCTGACTAGCCCATTCCCTCTCATAATCAAAAGCTCTGTCCTGGTAGTCATCAAGGACTCACAATGAAATCCCGCCATGTAGGTCCGGGTAGTATCCCTCAGTCGTCGGGAAAAACAGATATTCATGCACATCTGCAGGAGGTGCAGCTGGACCCAGCAATGCCAGCTCCTCCTGAAACCTCCTGATAGCCTCTGAGACTGGTACATCCTCGAAGCCAGCCTCCACAAAGTCCGCAGTTTCTCCATCCTCAGTGAGGCAGGGCAGAAACGCTCTCTGATCATGGTCCTCATCTGTCATAACTGGTGACCTGACCCCGTATATACCTCCACCAATACTGTGCCAAATCCCTGAACAGAGTCTGCACCAACTCTATCTGTCTCTGCTAGACATCTAATAGACTCCAGAGTTGAGTCTACATGCCCAATCCACAACTCAACCTCTAGCCCCACCTTCCCAGAAAAAGGGAGTACACCCATCTAGTGAAATGCCTTCAACCAAGTGTCTAGTCTAGGCCCTCTATGCTCCTCAGAAACTCTAGCAATCTCAACAACAGGTGCTGGTGCAGCTGGAACTTGAGTAACTATATGGGATCTCTCAGATGGTCCCAGTCTCAGGAACGGCACTCTCAGCAACCTCCTCGTGAATCTCTCCTGCTGCATGTGAACCGTCAGCAGGAGTCCTAACCGTCCTCTACCTAGAGGGGTTCTACCTCTACCTCGTCCAGTTGCAGGTAAGACTCTAGTCTGAACCATCTGCAGAGGACGTAAACCTAACTTAGAAGGCTATATATATGCCATATGTATAGATATATATCAAACCAATCACAACAGAATATCTATATATATTTATACCGTCGAGATCTTCAGAGGGGCGATGGCTCACGTACACGATATCCCAAAACATTTGTACTCATTTCAAACCAAAAACCTTTTGAAAAGTCAGACCCCTTTCGGCTTCTATTTATTTATCTATTCGACCTTTATCGCAGATTACAAGTGCCATTGTTGTCAACCTAGCTCTGATAACAACTTTGTAACACCCCAAATCCGTAGGACTCGAGGTGCTACTGGGCTAGGATCTCACAATGGATCTTGACCCTAGCCTGACAACAAGTTCAATGAATCTTACAACAAGGCACAAATAGATTAAATACAAAACATAACACTGATATATATTATATATATATATAATGTTATAAATAAGTACCGCTTAGTACAAATAAAACATAACTGTACATCAAAAGATCCCATAAACCCCGATAACGACCCAGTGTACGGAGCCCTCAACGGATCACCCACTTTGATCACTCTGCAACTCTCCTAACCTGCAAAGGATCTACAACACGGTATAAAACCTTTAGCTAAACATACACATATATAAGAAGATGCAAGAGCACAAACCGACCTCAGGAATATTTAACACCTCATCACGCTATCACACATTTACCCGGTTAATTGTCTTTATAACGTCAATCACTCAATTGTATATACATATTTATCTGAATGTGAATATATGTGACACGAGGAATATAACCCTCGCCTCTCGGTGGTACTGGCCAGCTGGAGTGGTCATCTGGGATCACTTCCCCATGTACCCTAAGGGAATTGTGACAGTGCCCGTCCCGTATACCAGATCTGGACTCTCCGCAGAGAACCTCCCTGTCTCCTCGTGGGATGATAGGGCCAAAGCTATCACAACCCTACAGTGGGCAGTCACTAAAACATAGGTAGGTAATAACAACATCAACTCATAAGCAGTCTCACTACGATCCAATATAAGGGTGGTAGCTAAGTAAGTCCTATGGACTTACCTCAACTCAGAAGGCAGTCTCACTACGATCAACTCTCAACCTGTTCCACTCCAATCTGGAGGACAACACTGCCTAATAACAAGGGATAATAATATAATCACTCACATATCCATAACAAGGGTCACACCTAGACCCAAGGGATCCATAAGGGTCATATCCTAACTCATAAACCTCGAAGCCATAACCGGCATACAGATATATCACATCCTCATCATTCTATCCTCATACACATACCTAGCATGCTACTAACCCGCTCATACTAGGAAAGGGAAAGGATCTACCCAAACTCTAGGTAGACCCGGGACAAGACGCACCTACGTGACGGAAGACGCAAGGGCAAAACAGGCAACCCGCAGGCGCGGCAAAGTTGGGCCTAGGCGCGGTGACAGGGGCCGCAAGCAAGCGCAGGAACGGGCGCAGGAGATGTGACACGGCTCCCGCAGGGCGGCGGCTTCCAGGCGCAGGTGCGGCGACAAGGGTCTCGCAGGGGCGGCTTCTCTAACCGCGCGGGGCGGCGACAGTGCAGAAGATGATCCCGCGGTTCCTCTTCGGATCTTCACATGATCAACTCACGTCTTCTTCATTCCAAAGTCACATACACATATCAACATCAATCTACATCAACATACATCTAATCCTAAGCTAGGAAGAGGAATCAAAGGAAGAAAGAAGAGAAGAAGAAGAATACATACCACACTTGTGGTCCGAGGCTGCAAAGAGGATCAACAACTTCATCAGCTAGCTCTCAAGCTCAACAACAACCTCTACCATCATCATCAATCAGCCACACACAAAACCACACCAAAACACTTCCAAACTCTAAGGAAACCAAGAAGGAGATCAAGGAGGAAGCAAGAAGGACGTGAAGGTAGCTGGGAAAGGGAATGAAGATGCTCAGCAAGCCAAAGCAAAGTAATTAGGTTAAGGAAGTGAAAGAGTAAAGCACGGGTCAAAGGTCAACAAAGCCGGCTGCAGCCGCAGGAAACCGCAGGGGCGGGTTTTCCTGGCCGCAGGGGCGGAACAACAGGGGAGCCGCAGGGCGGCCTCACAGACCCGCGGGGCGGCTAAGGCCAAAAACGGCTCCAAAAACTAAGGCTCTTACACGCAGGGGCGAAGCAAAGGCAACTGCAGGCGCGGCGGCGCTCCAACACAGGGGCGGTGACCGTTGCCGCAGAGGCGGGCGGTGCTGAGGCGCGGGCGGTGACAAGGTCCCCCCGCGGGGTCGGCGGCTCGCTGGCGCAAGGGCGGTGACTCTGCAGATCGTAGAGTCCTGACTTCTCTTCCACTCTTCACGTGATCAAATCACGTCTTCATCATTCCACATGTAACACCCCAAATCCGCGGGACTCGGGGCGCTACTGGGCGAGACCTCACAATGGGTCCCCAACCCTTAGCTTGACAACAATTTCACCGGACCTTCCAGCATGGCACAAATAAAGGCAAAAACTTAAATATGTTTTAAAAGTATGCGGAAAACGAAAGTAAGAAAACTACAACTTGGAAACTCAGCCGAGTCCTCAAAACAATATAACTAGATCCGAATTCTAAACATACGACAATATCCAAAACAAAAATATGAAACATGACTCAAATACATCCCCGTCCTATGTACGGAGACCCCGGCTGTCCACTCCTCCACCTCACTCGTGGCATCCCTAACCTGCAAGTCAACTATATACGGTTTTAAACCGTTAGCTCATATTCTAGGTATTAGAAAAGCGTGAAGGCACAAACACATCCATACACAAAACATAAATTACAACCGGTTTATTATCTTTCATTATTAAGTCGTATTCCATTCTAGTTCAACTTCTGTTGTGACAGAGACCCAGTGGTCTCGCCTCGGTCCCTTACCGGGCAAGGGATGGGGCAGATGCATCCGCCCGTATACCCGCCGCTCCGCCGAGAACCTCCTAGACCCCTCCAGGGGCTAGGCAAAATGATGTCACCGCCCGTTATCATACACTTGGGCCAACACATATATCAATATAAAGTCGGTGTCCTAATTACCGGTTTCATGGTTATAACATAAAATAACACACACCACCAAACACACATCAATGCTAATACAAACAATACGAGCTAAGTAAGTCGGAGACTTACCTCGTCCCAAACGCTAACTCACACAACGCTCACGCTTCCCTTGGGAAGAAGTACTCAACCTGTTCACAACAAGGTATTCATAAAAACCCGCTCAACTCGAGAAGTCTAGGACTTCTACACAAATGATCTACGCGGATCATTTGACTCACATTCTAGGACTGCATCCTAGAGCTACCATAATTACTGTCAAAACGACGTAAAAGCTAACGAGGTCTAAAAACGCTCTTCACATTCTCCTAAGGTCTCAAAAGCCGCTACTTGGCATTTCCTCTAAGTTATGCTAATTCCAACCTATCATGCTACTACGGACATAAATAGATCGATATGAATTCGTGACTTTTATCGGGATTCGGAACCTAGCATGAAATTACACAATTTAGCCCATACGCTAAATTGATCATCAAATATAATATATCGAAACCTATTATAAAACTCGTTCATAATTTCCGAAGTTAAAACTCGCTAACGGGGGCAATTATACATTTCCTAAAGTATAGCGGTCAAATCTATAATTGCTACAAAAGGGTTGTTGAACCAGCCAGCCGCGCGGGCGGCGGCAGCAGGACGCAGGCGGCGGGAGGCTCCGGCCGGGAGGAAGGTGGCTCCGGCGGTCCCGCAGGCGGCTGCAGACGGTGGCGGTCGTTCTCCGGCGACATCGTCCCAGAGAAGAGGGGGACAACGGAGGCTCGCGGCCTTCGCCTGTCTTCTGGTTCCGGCCAACGGCGATGGCGAGGTTGCGGTGGTTGTTCCAGTGTGTTTGATATCCAGAGGGAAAAGAGGAAGTGGTGGAGTGATGGTGGTGCAGGGAGGTAGAGATGCCGCAGAGGTTTCCCGGTGATGAGAGATCGAAGAGGGGAGGAGAAGGAGATAGAGGTGGTGGTGGTTAACCGAGATGTGGCCGGGAGGACGGTGGCTGGAGAATGGTGGCAGTGAAGGGAGTGAGAGGAGAGGAAGGACGAGAGGAGAGAGGCGGCCGCGCGTGGAGTCTGCAGAGGCTGGGAGTGGTGAAGCGAGGGAGAAGAGTGGCCGAGTGTGGGGAGAGAGAAGAAGAGGGGGACGACTCGCTGCTGGGGGGAGGGAGTAAGGCCGAGGGAGTAGCTGGGCTAAGGGATAGGGGACAAGACCGAGGGGTCGGGGGGAGTACAGCAGGCCTAGCTAGGGTAGGTGGCAGCAGTAGCTGCTACCAAAAGAAAACAAGAAGGGTGAAAAGAAGGAAAGCAGCGGGAAAAAGAGGAAAAGAAGAGAAGGAAGAGGGAGCCAGCGTGGCGGTGGGGCCCGGGTGACGTGGCTCCAGCGTAAGGCGTGGGCCCAGGCTGAGGTGGAAAAGGAGGGGGGAAAAAGGAAGAGATAAACGAATGGGTTCAAAACTCGTTAAAAAATTCCGTAACGGATGTTATGGGTCGGAATAATTCCCGTAAAATTTATTTACGGGTTACGGGTCGGGAATAATTTCCGGAACATTTCCGTAAAATAATTTACTGAAGGAGAAATAAAAAGATATATTTATTTCTAAAATTTCCGGACGTTACAACTAACCCCCCTAAAAACAAGTTTCGTCCCGAAACTTGCTAAAACCCAACACTCTCCAACAATCTCGTCTCGTAACCCCGTAGAACTCTCAAAACGTCAACTATCGGCTCTAGATCAAGTCTATGTATATAAATCATACCACGACCTCGTAAGGCACTCATAACTCAACAAAATCACATAACATATAAAGCAAACAAAGAAGATCTCGGGACTAACCCGACGGTTCTATCGATGTCGCTAGGTCTGCATAAAACTCGGGATAGTTCCTCCGGATACTATCCTCCGTCTCTCATGTAGCCTCGTCGGCTCCTCACCTTGACCACTGGATCCTTAGCATTGGTATCTCCTTCGATCGAAGGCGTCTCGTACTCCGCTCTAAGACCGCTATCGGGTGCTCTGCGAAAGTATGGTCCGGCTCGACCACTAGGTCCTCATGACTGATGACGTGTCTCGGGTCATGTATGTACTCTCTCAGCTGAGAGACATGAAAGACCGGGTATACCCTCCAACTGCGGTGGCAATGCTAACCGGTATGCCACCTCACCGACTCTCCAAGATATCAAATGGTCCGACATATCGGGGGCTTAACTTCCCCTTAATGCCGAATCGTCTAACGTCCCGCGTCGGTGATACCCTCAACCATACTTGAGCTCCTACCCTGAACTCGAGAGGTCTATGCCTCCTATCCGCAATTGACCTCTGACGGCTCTGCGCAGCCAACATCCTCTCCCGAATCAAAGCGACTCTCGCCATATCGTCCTGTACCTGATCCGGTGCTATAATCCTAGAGCCCCCGGGCTCGTCCCAACATAAGGGAGTACGGCATCTTCGTCCATACAATGCCTCAAAAGGTGTCATCCCAATCGAAGCGTGCCAGCTGTTATTATACGAAAACTCGACCAACGGGAGATGATCTGGCCATACCTGACCCAAGTCTAGTACACACACTCGAAGCATATCCTCTAAAGTCTTAATAGTCCGCTGAGACTGGCCGTCGGTCTGGGGATGGTATGCGGTGGTGAAATGGAGACTCGAACCTAGGGCAGCGTCCCTGTCCAAGATGATGGTCCTCGGGACTCCACGTAGTCTCACAATCTGACGGGTAAACTCCTCGGCTAAACGACTCACCGTCCACGTTTCCCGTATAGGAATGAAACGTGCGGTCTTCGTCAACCGGTCTACTACCACCCATATCACATCAAAGCTCCTACTAGGTCTCAGGCCGGTCACGAAGTCCATGGATATGTCCTCCCACTTCCACTGCGGCACGGGCAGTGGGTGAAGCTCTCCTCCGGGTCTACGGTGGTCGACCTTGACCTGCTGGCAGGTCGCGCATCGGGCCACATATCTAGCTACATCGGGCTTGAGCCCGCCCCACCAATAGGATCTCCTAATGTCCTGGTACATCTTACTCGCGCCTGGGTGCACTGAGTAAGGTGTGGAATGGGCCTCGTGCAAAATCCGCTCTCTCAGCTCCTGATCTGACGGTACACAAATACGTCCCTAACGTCTCAATAGCCCATCTGCCCCCGTGACAAACTGTGGTGCCTCTCCTCGGGACATCCTTTCCCGGATCCTCATCAAAAGGGGACATCCCTCCTGCTTCTGCCGGATCTCGCCAGACAGGTCAGGTAACACCTCTAACTCGGACAAACGACCGTCCGTACCCGTAAATCAGATATCCAACTCTAAGCCCATCAAATCCCTCTACAGCTGAGGCTGAACCGTAAGCCGAGCTATCACCCCCCCCCCGAGGTGTCCTCCTATTCAAAGCATCGGCGACTACGTTCGCTTTCCCGGGATGGTATAAAATCTCCAAGTCAAAGTCATTGATGAGCTTCAGCCATCTCCTCTGGCGGTTATTCAACTCCCGCTGAGTGAATATATACTTCAGACTCTTATGGCTTGTGAAGATCTGGCACGTAGCCCCGTACAAGTAGTGTCGCCAGATCTTCAGGGCGTGAATCACTGCCGCTAGCTCGAGATCATGGGTAGGGTAGTTCTCCTCGTACTACTTCAGCTTCCGAGAAGCGTACACAATAACCCTACCCCTCTGCATCAAGACGCACCCCAAGCCTAGCTTGGAGGCGTCACTATATACCACAAAGTCCTCTATGCCCTCAGGCTGGGCTAACACAGGAGCGGAGGTCAACCTCCTCTTCAGCTCCTCAAAGCTGCGCTGGCAAGGCTCGGACCAGACGAACCTGGTAGACTTCCTCAGCAAGGAAGTGAGCGGTCGTGCAATCACGGAGAAACCCTCAACAAAACGGCGGTAGTATCCCGCTAAGCCCAAGAAACTGCGCACCTCCTTGACCGTCCTAGGAGGCGGCCATGAGGAAACATACTCTATCTTCGCCGGGTCGACCATGACACCCTCGGCGGAAACTATATGTCCCAAAAATGCCACTTCGGACATCCAAAACTCACACTTAGAGAGCTTAGCGTAAAGCTCTCTATCCTGGAGGACTCGAAGTACCGTCCTCAAGTGTCCCTCATGCTCCTCCCTACTCCGGGAGTAGACTAAGATGTCGTCAATAAATACCACCACGAACTGGTCCAAGAAGTCGATGAAGATGCCGTTCATCAACTCCATGAAGACGGCAGGTGCATTCGTGAGCCCTAATGGCATCACGACAAACTCATAATGGCCGAATCTCGTCCTGAATGCCGTCTTCGGTATGTCCTCATCTCTCATCCTAAGCTGGTGGTATCCCGACCTCAAATCGATACGTGAAAATACGGAGGCTCCCTGCAACTGGTCCAACAAATCATCAATGCGCGGTAACGGGTACTTGTTCTTGACGGTGACTTTGTTCAACTCCGGGTAATCGATACATAGCCTCAAAGATCCGTCCTTTTTCTTAATGAAGAGGACCGGTGCACCCCAAGGAGAAACACTCGGGCATATGAAACCCCTATCGGCTAACTCCTCGAGTTGCTTCTTCAGCTCCAGCAACTCGATCGGCGCCATGCGGTATGGAGCCTTGGAGATCGGCCTCGTGCCGGGCTCCAACTCAATAGCGAAGTCTACGCTCCTCTGCGGTGGTAGCCCAGGTGGCTCCCCGAAAACGTCCTCGAACTCGCATGCCACAGGGATCGCCTCTAGTGAGGGTCCCGTCTCCTCCTCCTTCATGGCATAACACTAGAAGGCCTCGCATCCCTGCCCGATAAGTCTAGCAGCTCGAACGGCACTAATGACTGTACCGGCTTTCCCGAGGTCCCAACCTCGGAAAATCACCTCGTGCCCCTTCTCCGTGGAAATCGTCGCGGTCCTCCGGCTGATGTCCAAAACGGCATGATGGCGGTCCATCCAATCCATCCCCAGGATGACTTCTTCATGCACTAAGTGCATGACAAAGAAGTCGGCTAACCAATCTCGGTTTCCCAAACAAATGGGATAACTGCGTACCTCTCGGGTACCACTAACCCTACCTCCATCGGGTAACCCTATAGTAAAGGGTCTCCCCTCTATCGTAGCTAAGGACAACCTAGCTACACAATCATCGGATATAAACGAGTGCGTAGCACCTGTATCAAATAAAACTCGGACCGAAAAGCCGTGAATCTGAATAGTACTTGGAGCTGCCGGCGCTGGAGGATCAACAACACTCCTCAGCTCAAATACCCTGGCATGTGTGCCTCTGGTCTCCTGGGTACCTCCACCACGGCCTCTACCTCGGCCCTGTCCCTGAGCTGATCTTTGAGTGCGGGTCTGACCCTGACCTTGGCTCCTCTACTAGAGAGTCCTGTGCCTGATACTGGGGCGGCCTCTGACTGCCCCCTACTATACCAGCAGGTGAAGAACCCTGCTGTGACTGGGACTTGCCCTGACGGCAAAAAGCAACTCGGTGACCCATCCGACCACAAGTGAAACAAGCCACGGATGGCTTCCTACAAGCCGGCCTTAGGTGTCAAAACTCTCCACAACCATAGCACTGTCGTCCCCCATCTAATGTCTGTCTCGACGTCTGAGGGCCAGAACGTCCCTGTGTCTGGCTATGTCCCTGACCAGCTGGTGCTGTCCTTTGTCTCTTGTCCGGTCCCCCGGATTGTGCTGCTCTCCTAGACCCAAGGCGGTCTCTCTCATAGGCCGAAACCCGGTTCTGGTACTTTGCTAGTAAGGTACAACGGAATCCCGCAAGGTAAGCACGGGTGGACTCCCTCAGTCTCCTGGAAAAGAGATAGACATGCTGGTCTGCTGGGGGTGCAGAGGGTCCCAGCAAGGCTAACTCTGCCCGAAATCGCCTCAATGGCTGGGACTTCCTTGAATCCTGCCTCCAGGAAATCCTGGACTCTGTCACTCCTCAGTGAAGCTGGGCAAAAGGTCTTCCTGACGAGGCTCAGTAGCTGATCCATCCTGGTCACACCGCCTCTAACTGTCCTCCACCAGTATTGGGCCTGCTCTCGGAACAGTGTCTGAACTATCTCAACCTGCCTCTCCTTTGGGCAACGGATCGCCTCTAAGGCTGACTCTACGTGCCCAAACCAGTGCTCTGCCTCTAACCCTACCTTCCCGTCGAAGTAGGGTACATGCTGCTGGTTGAAAGTCTTCAACCATGAATCAGGTCTCGGAGACCTCAGCTCGTCTCTCGTCCTAGCAGCCTCCACAATTGGCTCGGGTGTAGCCACTGCCGGTGCTACTATCTCTGGTGCAGCCCGAACCTGGGTCACCCTCTGTGTGACCTCAGCTGATCTCGTTGGTGCAGGTGCAGGCACCGGTGGTGCGGGAGGTGGTGCTCCAATCCTAAACGCCTCCTCAACTCGTCGTACATAGTCTCCAAATACAGTAGCTCCAATGGACGCTCCCTTGGTCCTGGCAGATGAAGAACCCTGCGCCCCGGACCTAACCACGGTCCTATCCCTAGCCTCGGGAATGATGCTCTATGTGACCTCCTCTATTAGGGCCTCTGCTGCTGGTGCACCCACAACTGGTGGGTCCGCAACGGGGATGCGTCCCCAACCTCTACCTCTCGTACCTGGAGGCCTTCCTACACGTCCCCGCCCTCCTGGGACGGTAGGGGGAAGTGGTGGTCTACCCCGGGCGGGTACCACGTAAGTGGTCGCTCTCGTACGTGCCATCTGATTTCGTATTGCGTTCACTTAAGTATAAATGCGTGGTACTACTTATAATCCGGTATAATATACTTCTAAAAGCATAAAGATAACATGATCATAATACACATCCATGTCAGGCAAGCCCAAACATCCTAAGGTCGCATACATAGCTAGGTATATACAATATCCACAAACATCCTAAGGTCATATATATATATAACTATATATACCTATTTCTAATCCAAATATCTATGTCACCGAGGTATGCGGAAGGAGCGGTGGTCCCGTACATTCTAACCCAAACCCGACTCATGCATATGATTTTGAAAACGAAAAGTCAGAACCCGTGTGAGTTCAGTTTTGTACCTCATTCGGCCTTTAAAAGATTGCGAGTGCCATTGTGGTCAACCTAGGCTCTGATACCACTTTTCTCACACCCCAAATCCGCGGGACTCGGGGCGCTACTGGGCGAGACCTTACAATGGGTCCCGACCCTTAGCCTGACAACAATTTCACCGGACCTTCCAACATGGCACAAATAAAGGCGAAAACTTAAATATGTTTTTAAAGTATGCGGAAATCGAAAGTAAGAAACTACAACTTGGAAACTCAGCCGAGTTCTCAAAACAACATAACTAGATCCGAATTCTAAACATACGAAAATATCCATAAACAAGAATATGAAACATGACTCAAATACATCCCCGTCCTATAATGTACGGAGACCCCGGCTGTCCACTCCTCCACCTCACTCGGCGGCATCCCTAACCTACAAGTCAACTACATACGGTTATAAACCGTTAGCTCATATTCTAGGTATTAGAAAAGCGGTGAAGGCACAAACACATCCATACACAAAACATAAATCACACAAGTCCGGTTTATTATCTTTCATTATTAAGTCGTATTCCATTCTAGTTCAACTTCTGTTGTGACACGAGACCCCAGTGGTCTCGCCTCGGTCCCTTACCGGCAAGGGATGGTGCAGATGCATCCGCCCGTATACCCGCCGGACTCGTCGCCAAGAACCTCCTAGACCCCGCCAGGGCTAGGCAGATGATGTCACCGCCTGTTATCATACACTTGGGCCAACACATATATAAATATAAATTCGGTGGTCCTAATTACCGGTTTCATGGTTATAACATAAAATAACACACACCACCAAACACACATTAATGCTAATACAAACAATACGAGCTAAGTAAGTCCGGAGACTTACCTCGTCCCAAACGCTAACTCACACAATGCTCACGCTTCCCTTGGGAAGAAGTACTCAACCTGTTCACAACAAGGTATCCATAAAAACCCGCTCAACTCGAGAAGTCTAGGACTTCTACACAAATGATCTACGCGGATCATTTGACCCACATTCTAGGACTGCATCCTAGAGCCTACCATAATTACCGTCAAAACGACATAAAAGCTAACGAGGTCTAAAAACGCTCTTCACATTCTCCTAAGGTCTCAAAAGCCGCTACTTGGCATTTCCTCTAAGTTATGCTAACTCCAACCTATCATGCTACTACGGACATAACTAGATCGATATGAATTCGTGACTTTTATCGGGATTCGGAACCTAGCACGAAATTGCACAATTTAGCCCATACGCTAAATTGATCATCAAATATAATATATTGAAACCTATTATAAAACTCGTTCATAATTTCCGAAGTTAAAACTCGCTAATGTATTTTCCGGGGCAATTATACATTTCCTAAAGTATAGGGGTCAAATTTGTAATTACTACAAAACTGGGCAAATTCTGTAATTAACATAAAATTGAGGGGGCAGAAATGTAAATATACCAAAAGTGAGGGGGCCGATTTTAAATAAGCCAAAAGGGCTGTTGAACCAGCCGCGGCGGCGGCAGCAGCAGGACGTAGGCGCGGGACGCTCCGGTTGGGAGGAAGGTGGCACCGGCGGTCCCGCAGGCGGCTGCAGACGGTGGCTGTCGTTCTCCGGCGACTTTGTCCCAGAGAAGAGGGGGACAACGGAGGCTCGCGGCCTTCGCCTGTCTTCTGGTTCCGGCCAACGGCGATGGCGAGGTTGCGGTGGTTGTTCCAATGGTGTTCATATCCAGAGGGAGAAGCGGAAGTTATGGAGTGATGGTGGTGCAAGGAGGTAGAGATGCCGCAGAGGTTTCCCGGTGATGAGAGATCGAAGAGAGGAGGAGAAGGAGATAGAGGTGGTGGTGGTTAACCGAGATGTGGCCGGGAGGACGGTGGCTGGAGAATGGTGGCAGTGAAGGGAGTGAGAGGAGAGGAAGGACGAGGGAGAGAGGCGGCGGCGTGGAGTCTGCAGAGGATGGGAGTGGTGAAGCGAGGGAGAAGAGTGGCCTAGTGTGGGAGAGAGAGAAGAAGAGGGGGACGGCTCGCTGCTGGGGAGGGAGTAGCTGGGCTAAGGGAGAGGGGACAAGACCGAGGGGTCGGGGGGAGTACAGCAGGCCTAGCCAGGGTAGGCGGGCGGGCGGGCGTAGGCGGCAGTTGTAGCTGCTCCCAAAAGAAAACAAAGAAGGGGGAAAAGAAGGAAAGTAGCGGGAAAAAGAGGAAAAGAAGAGAAGGAAGAGGGGAGCCAACGTGGCGGTGGGGCCCGGGTGACGTGGCTCCAGCAAGGCGTGGGCCCAGGCTGAGGTGGAAAAGGAGGGGGGAAAAGGAAGAGATAAACGAATGGGTTCAACACTCGTTAAAATAATTCTGTAAAGTTTGTTACGGGTCGGAATAATTTCCGACATTTCCGTAAAATTTATTTACGGGTTACGGGTCGGAATAATTTCCGAACATTTCCGTAAAATAATTTACGGAAGGAGAAATAAAAAGATATATTTATTTCTAAAATTCCCGGATGTTACACCACAACCACATTCATACATATACATACACATTCTAACATCAATATGCATCCAATACATCTAATCCTAAGTTAAGGAAGAGGAATTCAAATGAAGAAAGAAAGAAGAAGAAACAAGGAGCTTACCTACTGTTGTAACTTAACCAGGGTAGAAATGATCAACATAATTCCTTCAGCTGGCTCCCAAGCACAGCAACAACACACAACATCATCAACATCATCATCAATCACACACTTTCTTGCCACAACTCAAGGAGAATCAAGAAGAACATCGAGGAGAGGAAAGGAGAAAGAAGAAGAACGTAAGTTTAGCTGAAGAAATGCAGGAACCCTTGCTCAGCAAGCCAAGAGAAAGACTAAGAAAGAAGGAAAGAAAAGAGAGTAAAGCACGGGTCAAGAGTCAACAAAGTCGGCTGCAGCCGCAGGAAACCGCAGGGGCGGCTCCTTGGCCGCAGGGGCGGAAAACGCAGGAAGCCGCAGGGGCGGCGCAATGCACCCGCAAAGTACTCACCACACTCTCCACACATGAAAGCAGCTCACAACAGTTTATAACCTCTCAAGATATTAATCCTCAACCAAGGAGGAACAAGCTAGCCAAGAGGGTCCATCAAGCTCACATGCTCATATCCATCAACTATATCGAGCCTTAGGGGCTCCTAGGTTCACAACCACTAAGTGGAATTCTCAAGATACTCTAGGCCATCCTAAGCATGCTACTAATATGATTCAACAACAATACTAAGGAAGGAATGAAGAGGAAGGGAGAGGAGAAGCCTACTTTTGAAGAAACCGCAGCCGCGGAGTCAGTTGGCGCCCCCTTCGGAATACAGAAGCCGCCCCCGCGGAACCAGGAGCCGCCCCTGCGCCTTGCTGCCGCCCTGGAGTCGCGTGTCTGGCGCCACCCCTACGGCCGTGCCGAGCCGCAGCCGCGGCCGTGCTGACCCACACCTGCGGCCGTGCTGAGCCGCCCCTGCGGCTGGCCGCTCCCGCGGTCGTGAAGATCCGCCCCGCGGGTTCTGTGCAGAACGTCGTCTTCTTCGTTTTCGACCGTGGATCCTTGGCTCCAAATTCCTTTTCTTCCTGGATCTTCTCCAAACACCCACCACTGGTCTTAGGCTCCTCTCCACGACCTAATCGAGCTAAGAACCTATGCATGCAAAGATTTGAGCAAAAACTCCTCAAGATCTTCATCCATGACCATGGATGAAGGAGGGAAGAAGAATGGGGGAAAATAGCAAAGAAGACATGGGAGGGATAGGAAGGAGCTTACCAACAGATCTGGGATCTTCTTCTGCAGTCCACAGCCTAGATCATCAAACAACAATGGAAGAAGAGAAGAGAAGAGAAGAGAAGAGAGGAAGAGTGAAGGAAAAGAAAATGACGTGAAAGAGGGAGAGGAGAGAGGGGGACACAAGGCTGAAAAGGGGTGTGGGGATCAAGGGGTCAGCTGACCTCTTGTCCCTCACCACGGACCGAGGGGTCGGAAATGACCCCTTGTCACTTTAACCCGAAACGAAAGGTCGGAACACGGAAAAGAAAGGGAAAAACGACGAGTCGGCTCGGGATGTTCTTAGGAATAAATCCCGGCACTCGGCATCTCGGCCTACGGGAAGATCTACAAGGCGTTCTAAGTCCGGAATAAAATTCCGGGCGTTACAGGATGCATTTGCTATTATTTGGATGTGTTTTAGTTTATGATTTTATTTGCTGTTGTATATGTGTTTGCTGATGTTTTTGAAAGCTGTTATTTGGATGCCTTTCAAATTTTCGATTTTAGTTGCTTATGTATATATATGAGTGTGTTTCCTGATGTTTTTGGATGGATTCATAAAAATGAGTAGTTAATTGCTAAAATGTGTGTTTTTCTGATTTTTTTGTTTCATAGTTAAATTTCTCGAGATTTAATGGATTTAATGTAAGATCCTTGATCTTTAGAAGCCATTTTTGGCCTGAGCCGCGCCTGCGGGTTTGTAGAGCCGCCCCTGCGGCTGAGCCCATGATCCGCCCCTGCGACCAAGGAATCCGCCCCTGCGGTTTCCTGCAGTTGCAGCCGACTTTGTTGACTCTTGACCGTGCTTTACTCTTCTTGCCTCTTAACCTTTCCTTACCTTAGGATGAAGGGTTTCTTCATTCTTCATCTTCCTCAGCTGCCTTCACGTCCTTCTTCTCTTTTCTCCTTCTCCTTGATCTTGCTTGAGTTTCCTTGGTTTGGATGAGTTAGTTGTTGTGAGGCTTTGATGATGTTGATGCTAGTGGATGTTGTTGCTGAGCTTGGGAGCCAGCTGAAGAGGGGTATGTGATCATTTCCTTGCCTAGACCACAACAGTGGTAAGCTTCATTCTTCTCTTCTTTCTACCTTTCTTGAATTCCTCTTCCATAGCTTAGGATTAGATATATGGAAGGTACATTGATGTTAGAATGTGTATGTTTATGCATGTGTTTGAATATGGAATGGAGAAGACGTGATTCGATCATGTGAAGAGTGAAAGAGAAGTCGGGACTCTACGTTCTGTAGAGTCGCCGCCCTCGCGCCTGTGAACTGCCGCCCCTGCGGGAACCTTGTCACCACACCCGCGCCCGGATGCTGCCGCCCGTGCCTGCGGACACTGTCACCGCGCCTGCGGCCGAGCATTTCCGCGCCTGCGGTTTGCCTTGTTCCGCCCCTGCGTCTTTCCGTTCCGCAGGTGCTTCTTGTTCAGGATCTACTTAGAGTAGTATGATCCTTTCCTTTCCTAGTATGAGAGGGTTAATAGCATGCTAGGTATGTGTATGAGGATAGAATGATGATGAGTAGGATATGGAGATATGCCGTTTAGGGCTTTAAGGTTTATAAGTTGGATACGGTCCTTATAGATCCCTTGGGTCTAGGTGTGACCCTTTGATGGATAGGAGTTTGATATCTTGTTATGCCTTGTTATTAGGCAGTGTTGTTCTCTAGAGTTGGAGTTGATCGGGTTGAGACTACTTCTG
This sequence comes from Fagopyrum tataricum, assembly GCA_002319775.1. Lineage (NCBI taxonomy): Eukaryota > Viridiplantae > Streptophyta > Magnoliopsida > Caryophyllales > Polygonaceae > Fagopyrum > Fagopyrum tataricum. The sequence continues at coordinate 34,627,231 of CM008284.1, forward strand.
AGGTTGAGGTAAGTCCATAGGACTTACTTAGCTGTCATCCTTATATTGAATGTATGTATGAGTGTTGTGTGATATATGCTTGATAGCATGCGTAGTGATGATTACCAACCTATGGTTTAGTGACTGCCCATTTTAGGGCCATGACAACCCAACCCTGTCATCCCATGAGGAGACAAAGAGGTTCTCTGCGGATCGTCCAGATCTGGTATACGGTACGGGCGCTGTCTCCACTCCCTTAGGGTACGGAGGAGTAGTCCCGGGTCACCACTCCAGCTGGCATTATCACCGAGAGGCGAGGGTTATATTCCCCGTGTCACATATATTCATATTCACACATATATATATATATATATATATATATATATATATATATATATATATATATATATATATATACGATTGAGTGATTGGACTTTATAAAGATAATAAACCGGGTAAATGTGTGAAAACATGATGATGTGTTATTATTCCTTGATGTGTGATTGTGCTTATGCATCTTCTATATATATGTGTATGGTTAGCTAACGGTTTTATACCGTGTTGTAGATCCTTTGCAGGTTAGGAGAGCTGCAGAATGATCCAGATTGGGTGATCCGCTGAGGGCTCCGTATACTGGGTTATGCGAAGGTTATGGGTTATTGTATGTACAATATATGTTTTGGTTGTACTCAGCCGTTCTTATGTGAACCTTTTAATTTATATATATCAGTTTTATGTTTTGGTTTTAATCTATCTGTGCCTTGTTGTAAGATCAAGTGAACTTATTGTCAGGCTAGGGTCAGGATTCATTATGAGATCCTAGCTCAGTAGCACCTCGAGTCCTATGGATTTGGGGTGTTACAAAGTTGGTATCAGAGCCATAGGTTGACAACAATGGCACTTGCAATAAAGGTCGAATAGATAAATAAACAGAACCCGAAAGGGGTCTGACTTTTCAAAAGGTTTTGATTTTGAAATGAGTACAAATGTTTTGGGATAGCGTGTACATGAAGCCATCACCCCTCTGAAGATCTCGACAGTATAGATATATATAGATATTATGATGTGATTGACTTGATATATATCTATACATATGGCATATATATAGCCTTCTCAGTTAGGTTTACGTCCTCTGCAGATGGTTCAGACAAGAGCCTTACCTGCAGTTGGACGAGGTAGGGGTAGACCCCGTCTAGGTAGAGGACGGGGTAGGATTCCCGTTGTTGATCCACGTGCAGTGGAGGAGGTTCACGAGGATGTTGTTGAGATTGCTGTTCCTGAGACTGGGAACGGTGCAGCTGAGAGTAAGGGATCACAGAGAGTCCATTCAGATGACCCTGATCGTGTCTCCATGGAGGGACCAACATTCCGCTAGTATATCAGACGTGTGGAAGAGGCTACTAGAGCAGGTAGACGTGCCCCTCATCTACCAGCACAGGAGGGATCATCTGAGAGATCTCATGAAGTTACTCAATTGCCAGCTGTACAGGCACATGCTGCTCAGACTGCTCGGGTTCAAGAGGAGTATCGAGGGCCTCGACCAGATACTTGGTTGAAGGCGTTTCTTCAGATGGGAGTACCCCCTTTCTCTAGGAAAGTGTGGCTAGAGGTGGAGCTATGGATAGGACATGTAGACTCAGCACTGAAGTCTATAAGATGTCCAGCAAATAGGCAGATAGAGTTGGTGCAGACATTGTTCAGAGAGTTGGCACATTACCGGTGGAGATCTGTACGGGGTCAGGTTAACAGTTATGACCAGATGAGGACCATGATTAGAGAGCGTTTCTGCCCTGCCTCACTGAGCAGGGAGAAACTGCGGGACTTTGTGGAGGCTGACTTTGAGGATGTACCAGTCTTAGAGCCTATCAGGAGGTTCCAGGAGGAGCTGGCTTTACTGGGTCCAGTTGCACCTCCTGCAGATCAGCATGTATATCTTTTCTCCCGACGACTGAGGGATGCTACACGGATTTACATGGCGGGGTTTCACTGTGAGAACTTGATGGATTATCAAGATAGAGCTTCCAACTATGAGAGGGAGCGAGCAGGGTAGAGGAGAGCTTCTCATACCGGAGGGTCTGAGAAGAGACAACGTACGGGGAAAACCTGTGGTACTGGTGGAGTACTAGTGTTGGGCGAGGTTAGAGCCGCCAGAGTCATCCCTCACCTGCACTAGTTACAAATAAGGGACGACAATGTCACAACTATGGTAGTTATGGACACATTCGATTAGAGTGTACGAGGAAAACAGTGATGTGCTACACTTGTGGGAGACCAGGTCATAGGGCTGTTTTCTGTAGACAGGGTGGAGCATCATCTCAGGTGGGTTCTTCTCCTGCCAGTGTAGCGGGAGGTGGGCAGAGGTCACCTCAGCAGCAGCTGACTCAGGGACAGCAGAGAGTCCCAGATCGTCCTACCACTCAGGGATCTGCTCTTGGGTTGGGTAGAGGCAGAGGTCGTGGTGGGAGTACCACAAACACCAGAGAACCACAGGGTTGAGTTTTTGAGCTGAGGAGTGCAGAGGAGCAAGCTGCACCGACTGCTATAGGTACCATTCTGATTCATGGTTTACTTGTTAGAGTCTTGTTTGATATGGGTGCTACGCATTCTTTTATTTCTGATGCCTGTGTTGAGCGTCTAAGTCTAGATACGACTGAGGGGATAACCTTTAGTATAAGGTTACCCGATGGTAGTAGGATCAGAGGTACCCGTGAGATCCGTGATTGTCCCGTTTCTGTAGGGACCGGTGTAGTGCTTGTCTACTTCTTTGTCTTGCCATTAGTGCATGAAGAAGTCATTTTAGGTATGGATTGGACGGATAGACACCTAACAGTATTAGATATCGGTAGGAGGACTGTAACCCTCTCTACCGAGTTAGGTCAGATAGAGGTTTTCCGAGGCTTGGACCTTGGAAAATCAGGCATGGTTATCAGTGCCATACGGGGAGCGCGGCCTTCTGGTGTTATGCCATGAAGGAGGGGGAGATTCCAGCACTAGAGGATATCCCAGTTGTTTGTGATTCTGCAGATGTATTTGCTGAGCCGTCCAGTTTGCCGCCTCAGAGGAGTGTAGATTTTGGCATTGATTTAGAGCCTGGTACGAGACCTATCTCGATCACTAGAGTAATATGTGGCACGGAAACGGACACGGATACGGGAAACGGACACGGCAAGAAATGGGTAAGCGTCAATTCTAAAAATCGTAGGAAACGGGGACACGACGAAAAAAATATAAATAATATATCATCTTAAAGCTCTTGCGAAGATAAATTTATATATAATAAGAAGATATGCATATATGATATACCCATTGACACATGAATGTGTCATTAGTTGTAGAAGTATTGATAAATAAAAATATTGATTGTGCTAAGTGATATTGAGGTAGTAGTCATGAATGTCTTATTCATCTTGAATTCCAAAAAAGAAACTAAAACGTAACGGTCGTGGATGTCTTGTTCATCTCTTTTGGATTCTCTCTTTGATCCCACGTTGAGCCATTATTCATGATCATGGTTTGGATGTGTCCGGCCCATTCCCGGTGTTGGAAACGTGCTTTGACCGTGTCCTCACTATTTTGACCGTGTCCGAAAAGTTTCCGGAAGCTTCCAAGTTTCCGAGACGGGAGGACACGGAAAACGACATTGTCTAGAAGTTTCCGTGCATCATAGCTAGAGTATAAAAAGACCCATTAAGAGTATAAGGATTTAGGACTGTAGTGTGCAAAATACTCAGAACATACCTATCATCAATGAAACACGGGTTCCAGAATTGCCGGTAGGAAATAACATACAACATCAGACAGAATCGGTTCAGATTCAGCATACTGAAAATCTTTATAGGGACAATATCACCTGAGTACTCGACATAGACAGCAAAAAAAGAAATCCCTTTGTAGGGTGCAAGTAAACGAGTTTCCGATATCGAAACAACATTATATTCCAAATCATTAAGATTACAACAAGGGAAATTAAAAGCTTCAAAAAAAATTTAACTACAACTTTAGTTCTACAGATAATGGGTCTACTGTGTTTATTGGAGGTGCAAAAATACCAAAAAAAACCTGAGATTTATCTGATATCACAGCATCAGGGAAGGCATAGCATAATCAGACATAAGCAAATCCAAAATTCGAGTGCTTTTTAGGCAAGGAGAACCAACAAGTCATTCTCCAAAGAGATTTGGCACTTTGCTTCTCCGATAAGCACCTCCCGTTTTTCTCACATCGCACTGTCATGTAGAAAAATATTATCCTCCTCCTCATCGTAAGACTGAGCATTGGGTTCATCCATCAAGAACATGCTTTCCTCGTAATGGTATCCGGTTAATGGTTGGTAAAACCTGTTGTTTTCTGATCGATTAGGGTTACACGTAGATAGTCTGGCTATTTCGGGTTGGAAGACATCACCATCTTCCCTCAACATTAAAACTTCAGTTGCAAATCTGGCTTTAAAGTGGATGTGAACCCTAATCGCTTCCGGAGCCCTAAAGAGCTTCTTCCAACAATACCCCTCCATCACCCACAGCTCAAGAAGGTACTGACTTTCCGATTGAGAGTACATCAATACTGAAAGCATGCCGGAATACTTTAAGATATCCACGAACACATATATTGTTCCGTGATCAAACTTGCTCATTTCTTCAGGGAGCTCCACGGCTCTTAACTGCTCAAGCTCACAATCGAACATCATCAACGAATATCTTATTCTTGTTGAAACGATCCAATGGATTGTTCCATTCAAGAAACAACCATTAGTGGTGATGAATTCATATGATTTTATGTTATCAACTACTACTTCCCTCCATAAACCTAATCGAGATGAGAATACCTCAAAACTTGGATCCGAACTCGTACGACCTTGAATTCATTCTTCAAGCTATCATAGCCGAAACCGAAGCCGAACATTAAAGACTTCTCTTTCAAAGGTGGGTGAGGCACGACAACGTACCTGCGAATCGCCGGATTACAAATAACGGTGCATTCAAATAAGGACTTCGGGCGAGAAACACATACTACGCCGTCAATCACATCAACAAGCTCAAAATCGAAATACATCAGGAGTCCCAAAGGAAAACGCACAGTTCTGAGATGTTGAACAAATTCTTGAGGATGATAGAGATGGAAGGCCGATCGGTGTGAATGTAGTAAGTAGGGTTTTTGAGCAAACGGAGTTGTGGACGCCGTGACGGAGTGGTGAAGTTTGATGAAGAAAGCCGATGAAATTACAGAATTCCATGATGTACAAACGCTTCGCAGTCTGCATAGTGCTTGGACTGGTAATCTCTTCAAGATCTCAATCCATATACCTTCATCCATTGGATTATTTACTAGGGATAGGAAGGCAGATCAAGAGCCGAGGGTTCTTGTATATATTTAAGCGTTTAGTTAGGATAGAAAATAAACTAAAAGTCCCTACACAACCCTGTGTAATCACCAGAAGGTCTCACAACCCTGTGCAATCAATCTCGCTGCACGTACCGCGCTGATCACCATGTTTTACTTCCCAAGGTCCCAACCTCGTAAAACCTCTATCTAACCTATCTCGGTAGAGAGTATCACGGTCCTCCTACCTACCTCTAATACCGCATGATGTCTATCCATCCAATCCATACCGAAAATGACTTCTTCATGTACCAACGGCATAACAAAGAAGTCACCAAGTAACACACAAGTCCCTACACAAATGGGACAATCACGTACCTCACGGGTACCTCTGACCCTACTACCATCGGGTAACCCTATACTAAAGGGTATCCCCTCAGTCGTAACTAGACTGAAACGCTCAACACATGCATCAGATATGAATGAATGCGTAGCTCCCGTATCAAATAAAACTCTAACAGGTAAACCATGAATCAAAATGGTACTTGTAGCAGTCGGTGCAACTGGCTCCTCTACACTCCTCAGCTCGGAAGCTCTACCCTGTGCTCCTCTAGTGTCAGTGGTACTCCCACCACGACCTCTACCTCTACTCGACCCAGGAGCAGATTCCTGAGTAGTAGGACGATCTGGGACTCTCTGTTGTCCCTGTGTCTGCTGCTGAGGTGGCCTCTGCTCACCTCCTGCTGCACTAGCAGGAGAAGAACCCTGCTGTAATAAAGCTCCGCCCTGTCTATAGAAGACAGCTCTGGACCCGGTCTACCACAAGTGTAACAAGTCACTGACGGCCTCGTGCACTCTGGTCGTATATGTCCATATCCACCACAGTTAAAGCACTATCGTCCCTTATTTGCAACCGGTGCAGATGAGGGTAACTCTAGTGTCTCTGGCCTCGCCCGAAACCAGCCGCTCCACCTATACCACTGGTCTGCCCAGTCCACTGTCTCTTCTCAGACCCTCCGGTCTAAGAAGCTCTCCTCTGTCCAGCCCGCTCTCGCTCAAAATCTAAAGCTCTATCCTGATAGTCCATCAGGGACTCACAGTGAAATCCCGCCATATAGGTCCGGGTGGTATCCCTCAGTCGTCGGGAAAAGAGATATACATGCTGATCCGCAGGAGGTGCAGCTGGGCCCAACAAAGTCAGCTCCTCCTGAAATCTCCCAATCGCCTCAGAGACTGGTACGTCCTCAAAGCCAACCTCAACAAAATCCCGCAGTTTCTCCCTCCTCAAAGAGGCAGGGCAAAAACGTTGTTTGATAAACCTCCTCATCTGGTCATAGCTAGTAACCTGACTCCGCACGGATCTCCACCAATGTTGGGCCAGGTCTCTGAATAGAGTCTTCAGTAACTTTATATGTTGGTCCGCTGGACATCTAATAGACTCAAGAGCTGAGTCTACATGTCCAATCCACAGCTCCACCTCTAACCCCACCTTCCCAGAGAAAGGGGGTACTCTCATCTGATGAAATGCCTTCAACCAAGTATCTGGTCGAGGCCCTCTATGCTCCCCTGGAACTCGATTAATCTCAGCACCACGTGCCGGTAC